>CM077083.1:9262828-9658350 GCA_039513925.1 Platanthera zijinensis
CCTGAGGGGACTGTTGTGTTGGAGTTGTTTGATCTCTCGTACTACTGCGGAGTCACCTATGGTTGGAGCTGAGGATACTGAGGAGGCTACTGAAACCTGAGCCAGCACAGGGCACTGATGCCCTTCCAGATCATGATATCACCATTGATGGTGAACTAGTAGTCGTTGAGGATATTGCTGATGGTGTACCTGCACCGGCCCCGGAGCCGGCCCTACGGAGGTCTGATCGAGCCAGGCACCCACCCGCTAGATATTCTATATTAGAGTTCATATTGCTGACTGATGTGGGGGAGCCTGAGAGTTATGCCGAGGCTGTTGAGAGCACAGAGAAGCGTCAGTGGATGGTTCCTATACAGGAGGAGATGCAGTCACTACAGATCGAAGAACCACACATATGACTTGATGAGATTGCCTAAGGACAAGAAGGCCTTGAAGAATCGGTGGATTTTCAGGGTGAAGCAGGTTGATTCCTCCACACCTCCCAGATATAAGGTCAGGCTGGTGATGAAGGGCTTTGGACAGCGACAGGGTGTTGACTTTGATGAGATTTTCTCGCCTGTGGTGAAGATCTCATCTATTCGAGTTGTACTTGGACTTACTGCGAGGCTTGATTTGGAGATAGAGCAGATGGATGTAAAGACCGCCTTTTTGCATGACGATCTTGAGGAGGAGCTATACATGGAGCAGCCTGAGGGTTTCAGTGTCAGAGGGAAGGAAGGTCTGGTGTGCCGCTTGCAGAAGAGTTTATATGGCATGAAGTAGGCCCCGCGGCAATGGTATAGGAAGTTTGATTCTTTCATGGGGGAGATCGACATCAGGAGAACCACCCTTGACCACTGCGTGTTCATCAAGCAGTATGCTCCAGAGGATTTCATCACCTGCTATTATACGTGGACGACATGTTGATCGTCGGGAGGAACACTGCTCGCATTGCTGAGTTGAAGCGGCAGTTGAGTTCTATTTTTGAGATGAAGGATCTGGGTGCTGCGAAGACTATTTTGGGGATGCACATTCGTAGGGGCAGGAGAGCCAGATTGCTTTGGTTATCACAAGAGCGGTACATTCACAAAGTTTTGCAGAGATTTGATATGGATCAGGCGAAGAAGGTGAGCACGCCTCTTGTGGCTCACTTCAGGCTTACCGCTGATCAGTGCCCCAACACACCCGAGGAGATAGAGGCTATGCAGAAGATTTCGTATGCATTTGCAGTTGGGAGTCTCATGTATGCGATGGTGTGTACACGTCCAGACATTGTGCATGTCGTTGGGACAGTTAGTAAATTTCTCTCAAATCCTGGGAGAGAGCATTGGAGCGCAGTGAAGTGGATTCTGATATACCTGCAGGGGACTTCAGACTTGACGCTGAGGTTTGGAGACAATGAGCCAGAGTTGTTGGGCTACACTGATATAGACATGGCTGGAGATGTAGATTCCAGGAGGTCGACGTCAGGGTACATGATTTTGTTTGTAGGGGGAGCTGTCTCGTGTGCGTCGAGACTGCAGAAGTGCGTTGCACTGTCCACCACATAGGCTGAGTTCATTGCGGTCACTGAGGCTGGGAAGGAGTTGCTTTGGATGAAGAGATTCATCAAAGAGCTTGGATTCACTCAAGACTGATACACACTCTTGTGTGACAGTCAGAGCGCCATTCACCCGGGGAAGAACCCCACGTTTCACTCGAGGTCGAAGCACATCGACACGCAATATCATTGGATACGCGATGTCTTGGAGCAGAAGGAGCTTGATCTTCAGAAGGTGCACACTGATGATAATGGGGGCAGACATGCTGACCAAGACCGTTCCAAGGGGAAAGTTTGAGCATTGCGTTAGAATCGTCGGGATGGCGGTTTCTTCCGCCTCGATGTGAAGGGGGAGATTTGTTGGGTATGGTTCTCATCCGAGTCGGTAAAAACCACCGGGCGCGCAAGTTGCGGCTCGTGATTTTTGTGTTCAATTTTGTGTTTCACCATATATATATATATATATATATATATATATACAAACTCTCTTTGGGGTAGGGTTGAGAGTGCAATTTTTGCATCGGCCGTTTTTCCTCTTCCCGAAAACCGCAAGCAGCCGCACGCCCCTTTCCCGTCGTTTGCTGGAGCAGCAAGATCGGCCGCCCCCCTGTGCCTGCTGAAGCCGCTAGGGCCGCTGCCCCTTTCCCGTTTGCTGGAGCAGCACGATCGGCCACCCCTGTGCCTGCTGGAGCCGCTAGGGCCGCCGCCCCTCTCGTCGTTTTGCTGGAACAACGATCCGCCGTCGGCCTCCCTCATTCCCGTGTGTTGGAGCCGAGTAGATCTGCCGCCTTCGCTTCGGGTTCGTTGGAACCGCAAGGCTACTGCCGCCACTTTCGTGTTTGTTGGAGTAGGGGGTTGCCTCTTCGGGTTTGCTGGAATCGCAAGGAGGCCGCCGTTTGTGATCGGAGTTGGAAGGGGCAGTGCATAGCCGTCTTTCTTTGTGGATTTGGAGAACGTCATCTTTAACGTTGGGACAGATTTTTTCAATCCGTCCGGGTAACACTTCTCACCTCTCTTGTATTTCTTTTTCAATCTTGTACTTGTGTGTGTGGATTGGAAGGAAGGTTGCGTATCCTGTGTGGACTGTATTTGTGGTGGAGTGAAGATCCTTTGTGGATCGGTGGAGGGAAAGTCTGTAATCCGTGTGAGTATTTTCACACACTTTTAGTGGAGGCTTTCCGGGTTGGACTCCGATCGTCCTGTGGTTTTTCACTCAATTGAGTTTTCCACGTTAAAATTCATTGTGTGCTTTTCTGTGTTTTTGTTGCTTTTATTTTCGTATTGTATTGTTGTTTCCGCTTGCATACCGCTAAACGCGGTCGCATAGATGCTCGCTCAAATTTGCAACAGGTGCTCTGGTCGGGATTTGCTCGCATTCCCAACAAGTATAACACTCGGAGATTTGCGAGTGACGGGAGCACCACCACGTCGGGACAATGCATGGCCGGGAATGGGATAATAACGTGTGGGGCACGGGAACCCCCGTGCACTAGCATGATTGAGATATTGTCGCGAATGGCCGTAGGGGCGGAGCCCCGTACCTATCACTCGTAAAAATAAAAGTAAAAAATTGGCAATTATTAACTGCACATCATTTTTCATGCATGTAGTCTGCCCAAGCCAGCCTCGCTGAATACTGGCACCAATATTCTCTTGTTTGCCTCTGTTGTTTGTATTTTCTTTTGTTGGAGGCAAATATGCATGTTTTTAGGATATGAGTGGAGTTTCAGATCAATGTTTTGGGGGAAATGGAGTACTTTGTTTTGTTATGTTAGTCGTCATTTGTTGTTTTTGTCTCTCTTCGGGGAAGTTGTGGTCGATAAGAAAGTTGTTGTGAGAAATCAGTTGTGAAAATAAAGCTAAGGAATTAATGTTGTGATGAGAAAGATACATATTGTTTAGAGGAACTATAATTTAGGCTGTGTTTGGAGCGATTTATTGTGGCTTATTTGCTCCGGTGAGGTTGGACAAAAATGTCATTATCATACCAAAATCATATGTGTTATAAATTTTCCGTTAGATGAACTTGATTCATCGAGGCAAACTGTTAAAGTCATACGCGTATATTAGGTCTATTTGGACTCCTACGAGCGCGCGTTAATTCAGTCTCGCGAATGGTCGAAGCATGTGATAGGTGGGCCAGATCGTCTCGTAATTTCAGTCGCGAACCTAGTCTCGCTCTTGGCATATGAATGGACATGAAATTTAAATCTCAATTAATTTTATGAGATTTAATTTATTTGGAATTTATTTTGGGAGTTATGAGGTTTGATTGCCCTCATTTTGGTAACTCCCAAAGGGCCTCCCTATTAAGCCTAATATCCATTTTTTCCCATGATTACCGTTTTGTTGTGAACAAGAGTGAATAGCCGGCTAGGGTTAAAAATCCCGATTCATCCTCCTCTTCATCGTGTGAAACGGCTGCCCCATTCGATCTCCCCTCCGATCCAGAGGAGATAGCCGGAGCCGTTGCGCTGCACCCCTTCTTCATCGCTAGAAAGAACAGGCCGCCTTCATCGCCATCGTTTTTTGTGATCCCTGGCATTCGGATCGAGATCTCTGGTTCAGTGCAAAGCAACGCCTTCTCGATCCCCTGGAAGATACTGCAGATCTAGACTACCGGCCTTTTGATTATCAAGAAGTTCTGCGGGATAACGTTTGAGACGGAAAGTATAAACCTCATACTTAATTACTTCAAGACTGGTTCTTCTTTTCTACCTTCAGGACAGAGGTAATCTGCCACTCTGCTCCATTTTTCCTTGATTACAGTTAAGATATTGGAGCAATTAATTAATTGCCTATTCGTGTTGACATATTCTTCTCTTGATCCCGTGGAAGAGTTTGAAATCAGGCTTCATAATTTTAGTCTGGATTAAACTTTTACTGTTATGAATTGTGATATAAACATTTAGCAATAATGTGTGATTGGAGGTTTGTAAACCTCACACTAAGTCCACAAGTGGACACACATTCAGATTCTTTTACAATCAAGTTTATTTGTGTTATGTGCTAACCCAATTCCTTGCAGAGATCAGTGTCTTTAATAATATTGTATGTTTGCGGTTACCGCCAACGCCACTGATTTTATAAGGAAGAATTCGTCAAGGCTTTTGGGTATCGCGACCATGATGAAACATGAGCAGGAATCCAAGAACGGTAAGCATTAAGTTAATTCCGCATTTCAGTTACCGTTCATTCAAGCTCACTTTATTATTGTGTTCATAACTTAAGAAAATAGTTATTGTGTTGTGCTCCAATTGAGATTAATAGTGTTTAGTTAAACGATCCTGAAGGTGTATGCGTCGCAGCATTCATTTGAAATTTTGATTATATCGTTTCGTCGTAGCGACGCTTAACCTTCAATTTTAATAACAGTTGGTATCAGAGCGAGGTTAACTCAAACTTATTAGTCTCTTTCATAACTTGGAGTAAATTTTATTTTTCTGATTAATTTCATTAAGAATGCAATATCAAAACCCATTAAGTATTTTGAGAGAGAAAAATAATTTGGGGTTAAAATTCTAAAGTGCTTTTCATTAATTAATCCCTGACAAAAGTCTCGTGTTTCCTTCAGACGATTAAGAGCCCACACGTCATTAAGTAAAAGAAACACGGTATAGGGCAATTTTTCAGATATCCCTGTGTGAAAGGGTCTCGTGGATTGATAAGAACTGTAGCCGCCAAAGTGGCCTTTTCGAGTCAGTTTGTGAGATTACGGTTTCACATGTTTTAGGGAGTTCTCTGAGACTAGTGCGCAATCATTCACCCAAAGGTGGTGCTTGCGCAATAGGCAAGAACATTTGGACGGTAGTACAGGGCTTTAGTAATATATTCGCCCAAAGGTGGTAGATCTACGAAAAGCTCAAGCATAACTGTTGCTCGTTCTTGTGTGGAGAATTACTAATTGCGTGGCACGTAGTCTGCCCAAAGGTGTTGCGAGTTGACGCGCCTGGATTCTCTACCTTGTGTGCTATTTAGGGTTTTATAGCCACTGTTGCCCTATTTGTCTCTAATTTTTCTTTTTTTCTCTCTTTTCAGTCACCTTTACAGTCCATAACAGCATGACGACTATTGAGAAACTCAATGGATCGAATTTTAAGAAGTGGAAGTCCGACATCATGTTTGCTCTCGAGATGGCGGACACAGAAATGACCATGAATACCGACCAGCCTGTGGCACTCACAGCGACCAGCACTCAAGCTGAGAAGGATCATTATGGTGCATGGAACAAGTTAAACAAAATCTGCTTGTTGACTATGAAGCGTTCCATTCCGGAGCACCTGCTGAGTGGTCTTCCAGATACCACCATAGCCAGGGATTTTCTAACTACCGTTGGGCAGAGGTATAAGGTGTCTTCCAATGCTGAGATCGGGACTCTGATTCAGGATCTCTTCTCCATGAGGTATTCGGGAGGAGTCGGAGTCCGCGACTACATACTAAAGATGGTCTACTTCCAGACCAAACTGCAGGAGATGGAGATTGCTCTCCCTGAAGCCTTAACAGTGCATCATGCACTGAATACACTTCCTGCGGAGTTCAGCATTTTGAAGACCACCTATAATTCCCAGGATGAAGCATGGAAGATCAATGATCTTATCACTCGATGCGTTGCTGAGGAGGAGAAATTGAAGAAAGAGAAGACGAACACTGCATTGCTCGTTGTCAAAACCCCGTTTAAGAAGAAGAAGAAGTTCAAAGCTCCTTTTAAGGCTCAGGATGGACAAGCTTCAAGGAGCAAGGACACTGGTGGAAAGAAGCCTCTTAGCTGCTTTTTTTGCAAGAAGAAGGGGCACGTGAAGCACGAGTGCCTGAAATTTAAAGCTTGGATGGAGAAGCGTGGATTTGCGCCTAAAGGTAACCCTTTAGCCTTAGTCCTTTGTGAATCCAATTTAATTGAAGCCCCATCAAGTTCTTGGTGGCTCGATAGTGGAGCAACTAATCATGTTGCTTACACACTGCAGGGGTTCATCAAAAGGAGGAGGCCAAGCAAGGGTGAGTGCAGACTCACAGTTGGCAACAATGCTGAGGTAGAGGTGGAGTTCATCGGGGACATTTGTTTAGTCCTTGATTCAGGATATGAACTTATTTTGAAAGACGTATTTTATATTCCTTCGTTTAGAAGGAACTTGATTTCTGTTTCTGCATTAGATAAACTTAATTATGGTTTCAATATTTCTGGTGGTTTAATTAAGTTATTTTATGAATCACAATTTATTGGCCAATGTTCTCTATCTAATGGACTATATAGAATATGCCTTGCACCTGTTAATTTCTATGCCACCTCATATAATATTGAAAACATTGCTAGCAAAAGACCTCTCATTAAGGAACAGTCGTTCACGCTATGGCATAAAAGACTAGGTCATATCTCTAGGGAAAGAGTAGAGAGATTAATTAAGGAAACTATTCTCCCTACTCTGGACTTTAGTGACCTAGAGACATGTGTAGACTGTTGTAGAGGTAAGATGACCAAGATTAAGAAGAAAGGCTCAACTCGTAGTTCAAGTTTGTTAGAGGTTATTCTACGGACACAGTGGTCCTTATTCCAGTACCCTCTGTAAGAACACCTACTTCATTAATTCATTGATGACTTTTCCCATTTGGTTATTTGTACTTAATTAAGGAAAAGTCTGAGTCTCTTGAAAAGTTCAAGATTTTCAAGACTGAAGTTGAGAAACAAATAGGGAAAGTCATAAGATTGTTAGGTCTGACAGAGGTGGTGAGTATTTTGGTAGACATGATGCCTTACGGGCAACATAAAGGTCCTTTTGCCAGATACTTGGAGAGCTGTGGCATTGTTGCCCAGTACTCCATGCCAGGTAGCCCTGAGCAAAATGGTGTGGCCGAAAGGCGTAATCGCACCCTTAAGAAAATGATGAGGAGCATGATGAGTAGAACTAATCTTCCTGAATTTTTATGGGGTGAGGCACTTAAGACCGCAGTGTATATCCTTAATAGAGTTTCGTTTAAGTCAGTACCCAAAACCCCTTTTGAGATGTGGACTGGTAGACGCCCCGGCCTTAATCATTTGCGTGTTTGGGGTTGTCCTGCAGAAGTCCGTTTATATAACCCATCAGAAAGTAAGATTGCCCCTAGGTCTTGTCGTTGCTATTTCATTGGTTACTCAGATCACTCCAAGGGATTTAGGTTCTATTCCCCTTTAGGAGGACCCAGAATTGTGGAGTCACAAACAGCTAAGTTTTTAGAATTGGATGTCGCTGACGAACCTAGTTGCTCTCGTCCTATTAGTGAAGTCGAGGAAGTTGTGCCCATTCATTTATCTCTGCCCTTGACTGGAGATCCTGCGGTGCCTGAACCTGTGATAGAACAAGCGGAGGATATGGAAGCGGTTTTACCACCGATTCCAGTTGAGATTCCTCCCCATGTTCAGGAGGTTCATCCACCCGCTAGGAGATCTATCAGGCAGAGAAGGCCTGCAATTTCCTCAGACTATGAAGTCTATTTAGTAGAGAGTGATTATGATATTAGTCAAGTGGTTGACCCAGTGACATTTAATGAAGCTGTGTCTGGACCTCAAACTGATCTGTGGTGGGATGCGATGAAAGATGAGATGGAGTCTATGAAGCTGAATAAAGTTTGGGAATTGGTTGAATTACCCAAAGGTTGTAAACCCATTGGTTCTAAATGGGTGTTTAAGACCAAGTTAGACTCTAAAGGTAAGGTCGAGCGGTTTAAGGCCAGACTGGTAGCCAAGGGATTTGCACAGAGAGAAGGAATCCATTACCACGAGACCTTTTCCCCTGTTTCCTCTAAAGACTCTTTCAGAGTAATAATGGCATTAGTAGCTCATTATGATTTGGAGTTACACCAGATGGATGTAAAGACCGCATTCTTGAACGGCGATCTTGACGAAGAGGTCTACATGGTGCAGCTTGAGGGATTCAAGTCTGGTCATTCCGACCAACTTGTATGCAAACTTAACAAGTCCCTATATGGTCTAAAACAAGCTTCTAGATAATGGTATCTGAAATTTGATGAGATAGTTACCTCTTTCGGTTTTGTAGAAAATAAGGTAGACCGTTGCATATATCTCAAGATCAGTGGGAGCAGATTCATTTTCTTAATTCTTTATGTAGATAACATTCTGCTTGCGAGCAGTGATTTGGCATTATTGCATGAATCTAAGTAATTTTTGTCAAAACACTTTGATATGAAAGATCTTGGAGAAGCGTCCTTCGTTCTAGGAATTGAGATCATTAGAGACTGATCTCACCATACATTGGCACTCTCATAGAAGGCCTACATCGATCGTGTACTTAAGAGATTTAGCATGCTCGATTGTAAGGCTGGTGACGTACCTGTGCTTAAGGGTGATAAACTCAGCTTATCACAATGCCCCAGGAACGACATAGAGAGAGAGCGCATGAAGGATATACCTTATGCTAGTGCGGTAGACAGCTTAATGTATGCCCAAGTCTGTACCAAACCGGACATTGCCTTCGCAGTAGGACTTTTAGGCAGATATCAGTCGAACCCAGGATTTGATCATTAGGTGGCTGCCAAGAAAGTCTTAAGGTATTTGAAGGGAACTACGGATGTTAAGTTAGTCTACCATAGAGTTCAAAACCTTGAGTTAGTAGGGTATACAGATTCTGATTTTGCCGGGTGTGAGGATGATAGGAAGTCTACTTCGGATTACATATTTAAGTTTGCTGGTGGGGCCGTTTCGTGGAAGAGTGTCAAGCAGACACTCATCACTTCATCCACAATGCATGCAGAGTTTGTCGCTCTTTTTGGAGCTTCCACTCACGCAGTGTGGCTTAAGCATTTCATTACGGAGTTGAAGGTCGTCGATTCTATAGCCGGACCCATCCAGATGTACTATGATAATTTCTCTGCAGTCATGTTCTCGATGAACAATAAAAGTATCACAGGGTCCAAACATATGAAAATTAAATTATTGACTGTTAAGGAATTGGTCAAGACAGGTGACATTTTAGTGGAGCATATAGGGACAGATGATATGTTAGCTGATCCACTTACTAAAGGACTTCGCCCTAACGTGTTTCAGAAACATGTTATTAATATGGGGCTTAAAGAGTCGATCGATGTGCTTGATTAGTGGGAGGCTACATGTAGCTCCAATTTAATTTTCTGTCATATGCATTGCACTTTATTTGATTCGATAATAATTAAGAATATTCATTCAGCAATATTATTAAGTTTCAATATTCGTTGAATTTATGTGACACGTCACACTTCATACAAAATCTCATGACTTGTGTCAGTCAGAGCATAAGGCTAGGGCACTTCATTTGAATTATAGCCTTTCGTATGTTATAGACACATGAATTCAAAACCTTAAGGTTAAGAGATACTTGTTCTTTTGAACACTTAAGAATTTCTCGCAGCATGGTTTAGTGCATTCATTTGAGAAGTTTGGTTGACCACCAAATTAGAACAACCTTCATGTGCACACTTTTAGTGTGTTGTTCTATGGTTTATATAACTGCGTTTTGTCCATGTCGATTAGATCTGTAAGCTACTGTGACCATGGAAGGTCCCGTGTCGCTCAATGATGCGGTTGCCGCCATGATTCAGAGTGAAGGATTTGATTGGACCGGATTGACGTGGGAGTAGACTCAATATCGCGTTCGCTAAACGGTACCCTTAATTTTAGTGAAGATTTTATCGGAATGTCATAAGTTACGATGAACACAAGTCCAAGTGGGAGAATGTTATAAATTTTCCGTTAGGTGGACTTGATTCATCGAGGCAAACCGTTAAAGTCGTACGCGTATATTAGATCTATTTGGACTCCTACGAGCGCGCGTTAATTCAGTCTCGCGAATGGTCGAAGCCTGTGATAGGTGGGCCAGATCGTCTCGTAATTTCAGTCGCGAACCTGGTCTCGCTCTTGGCATATGAATGGACATGAAATTTAAATCTCAATTAATTTTATGAGATTTAATTTATTTGGAATTTATTTTGGGAGTTATGAGGTTTGATTGCCCTCATTTTGATAACTCCCAAAGGGCCTCCCTATTAAGCCTAATATCCATTTTTTCCCATGATTACCGTTTTGTTGTGAACAAGAGTGAATAGCCGGCTAGGGTTAAAAATCCCGATTCATCCTCCTCTTCATCGTGTGAAACGGCTGCCCCATTCGATCTCCCCTCTGATCCAGAGGAGATAGCCGGAGCCGTTGCGCTGCACCCCTTCTTCATCGCTAGAAAGAACAGGTCGCCTTCATCGCCATCGTTTTTTGTGATCGCTGGCATTCGGATCGAGATCTCTGGTTCTGTGCAAAGCAACGCCTTCTCGATCCCCTGGAAGATACTGCAGATCTAGATTACCGGCCTTTTGATTATCAAGAAGTTCTGCGGGATAACGTTTGAGACGGAAAGTATAAACCTCATACTTAATTACTTCAAGACTAGTTCTTCTTTTCTACCTTCAGGACAGAGGTAATCTGCCACTCTGCTCCATTTTTCGTTGATTACAGTTAAGATATTGGAGCAATTAATTAATTGCCTATTCGCTGTTGACATATTCTTCTCTTGATCCAGTGGAAGAGTTTGAAACCAGGCTTCATAATTTTAGTCTGGATTAAACTTGGGCAATGTTAATAGCACCCCTGAAGTCGCTATTAGCAGCCATTTCAATGTGTTGTTTTGGCTTTTTTGGGGTGCTATTAGCCAATAGAGGGGTGCTATTAACATTGCCCTTAAACTTTTACTGTTATGAATTGTGATATAAACATTTAGCACTAATGTGTGATTGGAGGTTTGTAAACCTCACACTAAGTCCACAAGTGTACACACATTCAGATTCTTTTACAATCAAGTTTATTTGTGTTATGTGCTAACCCAATTCCTTGCAGAGATCAGTGTCTTTAATAATATTGTATGTTTGCGGTTACCGCCAACGCCACTGATTTTATAAGGAAGAATTCGTCAAGGCTTTTGGGTATCGCGGCCATGATGAAACATGAGCAGGAATCCAAGAACGGTAAGCATTAAGTTAATTCCGCATTTCAGTTACCGTTCATTCAAGCTCACTTTATTATTGTGTTCATAACTTAAGAAAATAATTATTGTGTTGTGCTCCAATTGAGATTAATAGTGTTTAGTTAAACGATCCTGAAGGTGTATGCGTCGCAGAATTCATTTGAAATTTTGATTATATCGTTTCGCCGTAGCGACGCTTAACCTTCAATTTTAATAACAATATGCCCCAAAGTAGTTTCTTTTTTGGGGCAACGGTAGAAACATTTATCATACCAAACATACATTTTATAATAATGACGTTTTTGTCTAACCTCACTGGAGCAAATAATCCTGATAAGCCGCGCCAAACCCAGCCTTGGTGTTGCTAAAATGTTATTTTATATTTAATATCTATGTGAAAAAATAGTAAGATTATTCTTGATAATTTCACAATTAAGGAGGATTGTAGGATTATTCTTATAGGGAATTTATATACGCAGCCCTTAAATGGCTATTCGCAGCCCAACTCAACTTAAAAAAAACCAATCCACTTCTTTTTTTCCTAACCCTAAGCGCAGCCCCCAAATTCCTCCCGCTCCTTCAGCCATTCCGTCGCACAGCCGCGCCTTCTCCGTCGCGATCGTTCCGCCACCCTCGTCGGACCGCCGCCGCCGTCGTCGGGCCGCCACCACGCTCGTCGGACCGCCGCCCAACTCCATTCTCGAGTTCCTCCGCCGCAGCACCGAGTTCCGCCGGATTATTCGCCCAAAACCGTAAAATCTGGTATTATTTCTCTATTATTTTCAAATCTCTTCCTATTAAACAATATTTTGTTGTTCTCAACCGATTTAGAGAGAAATTTTTTGAGTTTTTTAAAAAATGTGTGTTTGTCCATATGTAGGGTTCTAAATTTTTTTTTTGTTTCTCCATATCTAGGGTTCTCTATTGATTTTTGTTGAAGCTTTGTCAACATTTGCAAGAGATTATTATAGCTTTTTGAAGGTATTAGCTCTTGTTTTTATGGAGATTTTTTCACTTGCATTTATTAGTTTTTGTTCATTGCGTAATAGTGATATAAAAATATTTTCTAATATAGATTAAAATGAGCTCTGATGAAAGTATGAAAATGTTGACGTATGGAGATTGTCCGGAAGAAAATTCATTCGATGTCGGAGCACATTTCTTTACAACTAGATCTTTCCGTAGTAAGGAGGAAATGGTTAAATGGGCGAGAAATGTTGGGAAAGAATTGGGGTTTGTTGTGATCATCACGAAGGCCGACAAAATTGACTCAAGGGCAAAACCTAGAGTTATGCTAGGTTGTGATCGATCCGGGTTCGTAAGGGAAAGTCAAAGTAGAAAGGGTTGGGTTAAAAAAATGTGAGAAAATCAAGTTCAAAGCGCTGTGGTTGCAAGTTTGCTCTGAGAGGCCGTAGAGAATGTAGTGATGAATGGAAAGTTGATGTTATGTGTGGTGTTCATAATCATGCCTTGGTTCATCTAGAAGCACATGCATATGCCGGGAGGCTAAATGAAAGTGAGGCGAGTATGGTCAAAGATATGCATAACGCAGGGGTAAAAGCAAGAAAGATACTGTCAGCATTGAAAAGTAGAGATCCTTTAAACACTACGTCGATGAGAACTATCTACAATGAGAAGGCTAAGATTTATAGACAAGAATTGGAGGGTAGTACGCCGATTCAATATTTGTATAAGTGCATCTGTGAATCAGGTTATAATAGTTACAATAAAGTTCAATATTTTTCAGTCATCCTACTGCAGTGAAGTTAAGCAACATGTTTCCAAATACATTTCTGATTGATTGTACATACAAGACCAACCGTTACCGATTGCCGCTTCTTTGCATTGTTGGTATTACATCTACAAATCAATTGTTCTTCTCGTCTTTTACTTTTTTATCTAATGAGAAGGAAGCCAGTTACCAGTGGGCCTTGCAGTGTTTTAAGCGCATTTTCAAGGAAAATAGCATGCCAAATGTATTTCTCACCGACAGAGAGATTGCTTTAATGAATGCAATCAAGCTTGTGTTCCCTCAAGCAAAGCATATATTATGTAGAGTGCACATTAATAGGAACATCTTGGCACATTGTAGGAAATTTTTCCAATGTGGTAAGGATTGTGACAATTTTTTGGGTGCATGGCAGTATTTGGTGAACTCGGAGACCGAAAATGAATATAATATGCGTTTCAACCAACTGCTTAATGATTTTGCTGTGAACTTTCCTGCGGTTATTTCATATGTTACAAGTACATGGTTAGATCCATATAAGGAATATTTTGTATCTTATTGGATTAATATGTATTTGCATTTGGGCAACACGAGCACAAACCGGGTTGAAGGAGGGCATAGTCAGCTTAAGAAATTCCTTGAGGTTTCTATCGGCAGTCTTCCCACAGTTTGGAAAGCTTTTAACCAGATGATTATACTGCAACATACAGAAATTAAAAAAATGTTTGGGCAAAGTCAGATGCAAGTTAGCACAACTTTTAAAAGTGTGTTGTACGCCGAGTTAATTGGTCATGTTTCTTTGGCAGCTTTGGAGCTTATTAGGAAAGAAGAGCTCTCCCTTAAAGATGTTTGTGTAGAACAACATTTGTGCAGGCATAAGACAAGATATACACTTGGCCTTCCATGTGCACATGAACTCGTATCATACATCAATCAAAGAAGTGCTTTTCCATTGGGATTAATTCACAAACATTGGAGAGTTCTATGTTTAAATGAAAATTTAACCGATCCTCAATCTACGGAGGAAGTAAATGAGACAAATGAGAAAAATGATCTTGAGAATGAACTTGATGGATTATTAAAGAGGTATAACAACATTAGTGAGATTCAACGAAAGGAAATGAAAAATAAGATACGCGAGATTGTTAACCCTTCACTTACTCAAACATTGGAACCCACAGTTCCTCCTAAAACAAGGGGTCGTCCAAAAGGTAGTTGGAAAAAATTCAAAAATGATGAGAAATCTACAAAGAGAGATCCTTCCTATTTTGAACATGTCTTGATGCTTGAGGAAAAATCACAACATACCAATATAAAAAAGGCCGCAAGAAAGGTATTGACTAGAGGCAACTTTCTCGAAAAAATTAGAGCCCAAATGCCATCTTATATCTCTTCGCATATCATAGATGCCATTGATGTGATGGGCGATGAGCATTGTGGATATAGGGTCATAAGTGCTGCAGTGTACAAAAATGATGACTGGAGTCAAGTTCGGCATGATCTTTCCCAAGAGCTACATCAGAATGAGATGTTGTACAATCAAGTTTTTGGACTGGCTAGGAAAGACGAATTGTTGAGGTCTTTAGATTGTGAAATGGTTCCGGCGCCGGTAGAGAAGTGGATGACAATGCCGGACATGGGACTTGTTGTTGCATCTTGCTACAATGTCCAACTTGTGAATTTCTCATTGGAGCAATCATTTACCTTCCTTCCGCTACACTCGGCTCCACAAGACACCCGAAAGCTAATTTGCATTGGTTTTATTAATGGAAATCATTACATACATTTGAAAGTGGGTGAAGAATGTCCAATGCCACGAGTTTTTCCTGTTTGGCTAACATACCGTACAGAAGTGGCCGAGCAATGAGACATACCTTTCATAACTCGGCTCCAAGATTAGTAGGTAAACATACTTATTTTTCTATTATGTAAATGAATACTAATGTTGCTTCAACATTATTCTTACTTATAATACATGTGCAGCTTGCGATTTATGGATCTTTTGAGCAGGACTTTACTATCAAAGAACATGGATAGGAAAAATATGGTAATCACTACATAATATGATAATTTTTTGTCTATGTTATTTACTAAACTAAACTTGCATTACTTTTATTTTTCAGGTGGAATATATTTTAGGAACCCGACATGATTATGGACATATAGAACCTGACATGATTATGAACATATAATTTTGATGAACAATAGACTGTTACAATGGACTGTTATTATGTGCTGTTATCTTTTATTTTGATGAACAATAGAATGTTATTTGTTAGCTTAGGGAAAAAATTTTGGGCTGTGAATAGCCATTGGGCTGCACATATCGCTTTTTGGACTGCTAATATAACTGGGCTGCGAATAGCCATTTAAGGTCTGCGTATATAAATTCCCTTCTTATATCATCTAACAAATTTGTGTTCTTATATGCCTAAGGGGAGAATTATAAGAGTGTAATACCAAAGGGGATAATCAAAATCCAATTGACTGCAACAAAGGGGACATTTTCTGAATAAATTATAAAAGTATAATCAGCTTTCTTGAACAAAATCTTGAGAAAATCCTTAACAAATTTGGTGACTGAATGAAAGAAGCATAATTAGTTTTCCTAGAACAAATGGTGGGAAAGCATGAAGAATGGAGAAAGCGTGACAGAAGATAACACGCGTGTTGTGGGTCGCTTGGCGCTCCCACGGATCGGAAGAATTAGACCGTCTTAGCTCGAGAGTGAGTCAAACGCACAAATAATTAAAAAGGGAACTAACAGCAGAACATCAAGACGTTTTATGTGGAAACTCGAAAAGGGAAAAATCACAGGGAAAGATGCCCAGGTCTGACAAAATTCACTGGTTGCAGGCGGTTACAAGAGTTGTGTGAGTAACGGTGGAGTTATTCGGATGGTGACAGGTCATGTTGCAATAATTGCCGCCCCTTTCCATATAGGAGGGGCTAATTTTAGAAGTCACACAATTTATGATGTCGTCGTTTTTAGTATCAAATTCTTGGCGGTATCTTTTTTGGATTTTTGGAAACCTTCCAATTCTTTTTTGGAGACCGCTCAATTCGTGGCTCCTATTTTTGAATTCCCCAAATTCTAACAATTATGGAGAAGTATTGATGACAGAATATATTTTCCTTCCGCTGATGGAGGAGATTTTTTGGAATAGGATTTTTTTCTCCTTGCTTGATTGGATCCAGCCAACCCCACTTATCTACCCGATTTTAGGGCTCTTCTCACCTATAAAAGGAGTGGCTGACTATCTATGTGAGTGTAGAGCAGCAGTTTTCTGACAAAGATATTCAGCTTCTTTGACTCGGTCGGCTTCTTCCTCTCAACCTGCTTCTTCCTCTCGGCCGGCGAGTTCTTCTCGCCGCCAAGTTCTCTCGCAGTCGAAACTATTTTCTCGTCGCAACATGTACGACCGGACCTTGGAGGATTCGAGATTTTCATCATTTTCTTGGTCTATTCTTCTCCTTCATTTTAGTCGTATTATATATTTGAGAAATTAATAGCAAATTTACCTGTGTCAGCACAGTTGACGTACCCAATTTTGGGGAACTACTTTAAATTTGGTGTTCTTCATTTTGTGATGCTTATTTTTTTTCTTAATTTTTATGTTTATCGCTCTTCGTCGTTTGGCCGTTAGAGAAAAAAAAATTATTATTTGAAACAGGATTATTCATCTGCACTCGGATCCAATTTTTCATAACAAGTGGTATCAGATGGAGGTTCATCGACGACTATTTGAACGTTACATTTTGAGTTGGGTCAACAGACCTGCATCGTCTGCACCAACTCTGTATGGTTGTGCTTGACCGCCTCCATTTCGGACTGCGTCTCTTTGGATCTAGTGGTGTTCGACACTAGCATCCCCAAATGCCAAACCTAGCTCTAATACCCTGATGCGTCCTCTTCACAAATGCGGCCTACTCCCCATCGAGAACAACATGTCTGCAATAACTATGAGCTAACAGATGTTTCAGGAAATGTCAAACCAAAAATTGAATTGATAAACAATCATAAGGGCAAGCCCTGAACGGATTGGGAAGGAGGAGCAGGGGAGGATTTCCTGTAGATACCACCAGAACAATACATCGAACATCTTAGTTTTTTCACACCCGACTCACAACACAGAACCAGAATACATAACCCCAAACGCACTTAAACATGAAAAGAAAATCTTGCCCATAGTAACACAAACCACACAAAATGACAAAAGCATAACATAAAATAACCTAACAGAGAAGATCTCCCTTCTTCTCTCTAGAAATCCTTCACACAAAACGGTTGTTGCTTCACGGGAATGGAGAAGATGAGTTGTTGTTGAGTATGAGAAAGCGAGATTAGGTAATCAACATTGATCGGGTTTCTCCTGAATTTTTTGAGCCAAATCGGAAAGACTTAGACCGAGGACACGCGGGGCAAACTAACCTGGTCGGGCAAGCCACACGCAGAAAGTCGCGCTCCCCCTGAAGACTCAAAAACACCAAAGAAGAGGACAAAGCCAAACACACACTCACACAAGTGGCAAGCATGGGCAGGTGGCGCATCTACGCACAAGTGGCCATGCTGCTCGCACGCACGGCCCGCCCGCTCGCGCGCGGCCAGCTTCCACGCACACGCGCCCCTTGCACACGTGCACCGCACTCACCGGCGACCGCCACCGCCTTCTGGCAGCAGGTGATGCCTCCGGCCATCACCGGCCACCGTTGGGCATCCTGCCCGGACTGCCCGGGGGCGCTTTCGCTATTTTACTAAAGTTGGTGATTCCGGTGACCGAAATAAAGCAACGTTATTCGCTAACACAAATTTCTCTCTAACGCAATTACCAACATATCCCTCCAAAAAACTATAAATAAACACTCAGACTTTCATTTGAGGACAAACAACTCAAAAAGCTAAAGAGAGCTCTGAGGTTTTCCGATGAGAACATGAGACTAGATCATTCCTCCGCTCGGAATTCTCTCTGCTCCCTCTCTAGCACGAAGACGTCTCAAGTATTCAAGAACGCGACTTTTTCTTCTCCAAAGGAGCGTTATCATCCTGACTCCGACTCAATGGGAGCGCTTCCATCGAGGCTCCGAGCACTTAACAATTTTTCACCACCGGAACGCTTCCATCGAGGTCCGAGAACTTAGTTTTTTCTCAATTGTTTTCATGTTCTGCACTTGTAACAGAGATCTGGCTTGTCACATTCCGAGAAATTGTCTCAACTCTTGTAATATCAAACAAAATAGTCAATTTTGATCCAACACAAATTTGATCACGTGATTTTTTACCATTTCCAGAATTTTCACATCAAAATAGGATTAGAATGGTTCTGAAGCAATCAGCTGATCTACTAGTTTCTCCCATCTCCTGGAAGTGGGTAGTTGCAGTAATGTTTATCACTAATACAAAGAAACAATCTTTCATAAGCCATCACCATTTTCTTCGCAGTGAAAAGATGAAGGGCTCTTTTCCTGGCCGCCTCGCCCTTCTCCCTCAAAACACCTTCTCCGCTCCTGAAAACATGAAAAATGGACTCTTTGAGCGACGGCACCGTCGGCCGAAACGTGTACCCGACCTCCGGCCCGACGATGATCGTGCCGGCGATGCTCGCAAACCGAGTTCCCATCACCGGAACGCCGCAGAGCATCGCTTCGACGAAGGTGTGGTCCAAACCTTGCGCTCTGAGAGTCGGATTTAGGAATACATCCAGAGAGTTGTAGAATTCAGAGAGCTGGGTTTGTTGCAGAGGACCAAGAATGATCAAATTTGGCCCCAGAGCTTTGTATCTGCTTGCCCATGGCCCCTCCCCTGCAACCAAAACAAAGACTTTTTGCAGGAATTCTAAATCCTCTGCAAAAGCTTGTTTCAGAGCTTCAAACATTAATGGATGCCCCTTGTCTCTCACCAATCTCCCAGCCATTCCAATCACCAATTGGGCTGTTTCAGGAACTCCGGCCTTCCTCCTAAAACTCTCACCTTTGGATGCGTCTGGCTTGTAGATTTCGTCGTCGACGCCGTTGAGGATGACATGAACTCTTTCCTCCGGGATCATGTAGATTCTCTTGAGGACGTCGCCGGCGTGATCGCTGGTGGCGACGTGGTGGGCGTAATTTGGGAAAAACATGACCTCGTCGACGACCTTTCCCAGCCGCTCCGCAAAAGCGGAGCGGCGGGGCTCCTTCGGTTCCCGGAGGAGGTCCTGAGTGATATCCGAGTGGATGGTCTCGTAGGCAATGCCGTGCCAGGAGACGGCGAGCCGGGGGAGACTCCGAGCTCGGCCGTGAAAAAGGCCGACGCTTTCGGTGTGGACGACGTCGAATGGGCGGCCGGTGGAGTTTTGAATCTGGAATTCCCGCCAAGCGAGAGCTTGGTTGAGATAGCCGGCGGGGCTCGGGGGACTTGGATGGAAGAACATGGTTGGCGCATCTGGATAAAACGGGATGGAGGCATTGGGGAAGGAGGAATTGGTGGTGAAGACATGGATTTGGTGGCCACGGCGGGCGAGGGCGAGGTGGAGGGTGAGGGCGTGGCGCTCGAGCCCGCCGGCGAGGTTCATTTGGGGCCAGCGCTTGACGAAAAGCGCTATCTTGAGGCGGCGGGTGGGCGGACTGAGGGAGAAGGAGAGGTGGTTCCATGAGGAAGGGAAAGATAAGATTTTGATGGCTGAGGAGGAAGACAGCTGGTGAGGAACTGAAGACGTTGTGTTTGGTTGAGGCCTGCAAAGGGAGGAGCTGTGGGAGTAGCAGATGAAGGAAATGCAAGAAAGGAAGGAGAGGAAGAAGATGAAGTAGCAGAGTGAGTGGGATCTCAATGAGGTTTGCAGGCTGCTGTTCGCCATTGATTGAAGCAGAGGAAGCTGGATCCAATAGCTGGGTTCAGGGAAATAGATTGAGTGGGTTGTGAAATACTAGCATTCCTCAGCGCGGATTCTTATGAACAGAGTCTCCAGCGTGGCTAAAGGAGGAAGAAAAGGGTTCAAAGTCTCTAACTCTCTATTGAATTTATATTGAAAAGTGAAAGCATTACCTATACTTCTATACTATATATATAGAAAGAAGAAGAAAAAAAGCACTCTTTACAATTAGAACCTCTCCATTTCTGACGAAATAGATACTATTCATTGTTGGGGAGAATCTGTGAAACCATGTCGGAGACGGATTCACTCTAGTCGAAACATCGAGATGAAAACTTGAGCGGAAGCATGTCTGGATTCATGAGGATGAATTGTTGCGGTCAGGGATCTTCCAAGTATACAAGATTCAGTTAAAGAAGACGACTTCTCCTCTTCCTCCTTAGGCTCTATCTGGCGATAGATGCTAGAACTGAATGAGAGTGATAATGATTTTATTTTCATGTCTTGTGACCCGGGGACCATAACGAGGATGGATTGTTGCGGTCACGAATCCTCCATATGAACGAGGATGGATTGTTGCGGTCACGAATCCTCCAAGTCTACAAGGTCCATGTGAAGAAGACGACTTCTTATCTTCCTCCTCAGGCTCTCTCCAGCGATGGATGCTAGAATTGAATGAGAGTGATAATGATTTTATTTTCATGTCTTGTGATCCGGGGAGCATAACCTATTTAGAGTAAAACCTAATACGATCGTTTTACATTTAATTCATCATATAAATGTAAACGACGTCCGGTATCCACGCATTATTTGAACGGCTCATATAATATGAAACGTATTCGACCCGATTAATTAGATTAATTAAATTTGGATAGATATTAATGACAGTCTAATAATGCGCGTAATTAACATATTTGACCTACATGATTATTAGTTCTAACCATCTCCCACCTGAGCCAACATATGTTAAGTTCTTAATTGTGCATTACACTATAATCTTATGAGCTAGCTGTATTTCAAAATAATTTGACGGGTTAAGTAATCATATCCTTTTATATTTTTCTTTGAATCAAAAAAATCTGCACCACTGGATGTATTTTAGGATGATCTTGTCCATCAGATGGACAAATAGATGCTATCCATTTCATTAGAATGGAGATGATCCAGATCCTTTGTTATGTGTCAGGGATCATCTATATTTGAAGTGAAATGAACAGTATTTATTTCACAGTTCAGGTCTATTTCTTACTGATCTGACAAGTTCACTAATCTCATTCTTTTATATTTTTATTTTAATAAAAAATATCAACTATTAGATCAATTAAGAATGTATTCCCTTCAAGAAATGGATGCTATTTATTTCCCCCAAATGAAGAGAATGCAGATCGATCCTTCGCTAAATTCAACTTTTTGATTTTACCATTCTTTATTACAACATTTTCAATATCATTAATTTATTGTTTTTAAATTTTAAAATATGTGCACTAATATAAGCAAAAAAACTCTTTTTTACAATAAAAATGTACTCATCGTCACTCGCAAACCCCAGTCAAGGAAAAATGAGCAACAAATAGAGTATAGCGTTCGGGGGTTTGCGAGTGGCAGGAGCGTCGTCACGTTAGGGCAATGTCGTACCCGAAGTATGTCGCGCAGGACATTGGAGCCCGCCGCATGCACTGTAGTGATATGAATACTGTCGCAGTTGGGCGTAGAGACGGAACACCGTATGCCTGTCACTCGTAAATATAAAATTAATTTATAGTTAAGTGAATAATATGAAAATCAAATTTTATAACATTTATCGTACAAATTCAATAATATAAAGATTTTTTTTTCGAAAAATTTGACAGTGCAAATATATCTAAATATTACAGTTAATTATTAATTTAAATATTTAATTATGAATATTTTTAATATATTTTTAGTGTATATATATAATAAATTGTTTTAAAATTATGTGGTACATTTTTTTTTTGAGAAAATAAGTTTATATATTTCTATACTAATTTAAAATGTAACTTATTTAGTTATATTACATATTGTTGTGGGTCATTCAGTTTTTCCGCAGTTCAGAGAATCAAACCGTCTTAGCTTGAGGGTGAGCTGAGCAAACAAATAGTCAAATGAAAACAAAGCAATGACACAACACGTTTTAACATTGAAAACCCAAAAAGAGTGAAAAATGACGTTGTCAGATTTGTGTCGAGCAAAAATCCACTAAATTCTTTGAGGTTACAAGATTTTGAATTCCTGGGAGGATGACATGCCACCTCTCCCTACAATTTTTGAAGGTGAGAAAAAAGAAAAAAAAGACAGCCCACGGAGATTCCGCGAAAGTGTTCTTCTTTTCTTTCTTCTGTGCTTACTGAAGTATCCCTGCGGGCGTTGAGCGTGAGCAGACATGAGAGCGAATAGAGGAAATTCAGAATGAAAGAACGATTTAAGTTTCACGTCCTCATCAGAAAATCTCAGAGTTTAACATCTTTTTGGTTCCTCCCCTTCAAATGAAGCATGCATTAGGGCCTTTTTATAGCTTTCTTGAAGGGATACGATGGTAATTGTGTCCAACTAAATCTGGAGTTGGTGAGTGACATTGCTCAGTTCTAATAACCTGGTACACCAATTTCTCAAAAATGATGAACATACCCCATGGGCAGTCCGGGCGGAATGGGCAAGTTGCCCGGCAGCGGAGGAGACCCGAAACGATGGAATTGGCGGCCAAAGCATTGGCCGATGGTGCAGCGCGCATGCGGTGGATGTTCACATGGGTTGTTTGCGTGTGCTGGTCAAGCGTGCATGGTAGCCGTGTGTACGGTACGTGTGCGCTCGGTGAGGCGCCCACCCGCGCCGCTTTATGCGGTTCCTGATGGGATTCCGCTTAGGCGTGTGTGGGTGTAACATCCCAATTTTTCTTTAGTCGTTACCCTAGATGACCCAATAAAACTATCTTGAAAACATATAAGGTACTCTGGAAGATAGGAGGTGACTCAAGTTAGTATATTGTGTATGTGCGCTCCTAATCAACTTCCGTCAGTAGCATTAGACTCGTATAGTGAATACAAGTGCAATAAAACTTGTTTCATTCCAATCTGAGGTAATTTAGAGAAAATGTCTGTTTTGAGTATCGTTGTGCGTCAGGACGACGTCGAGTTAGTATATTGAGCATGCATGCTTCGAATCGACTTCTGTCAATTGTATTAGACTCGTATATTCGATATAATTGCAGTGAAACTAGTTTCGTTCCAATCTGAGATCATTTTGATTATCATTGTGCGTCATAACGACTTCGATTTAAATATTAAGTATATGTGCTCCAAATTGACTTCCCTCAATTGCATTAGACTCGTATAGTCGATACGATTAAAACAGAACTCACTTTGTTCAAATCTGTGATCATTAATAGAAAATGATCATTGTTGTACGTCACTACGATGTCGAATTAGTACATTAAGCATATGAACTCAGAATTGACCCCAGTCAGTTGTATTGAACTCGTATGGTCAATACGAGAGTATCAAAATCTGTTATGCTTAATTGCAACACCTTTTGGTCAACTTGGTCAAATCAAGTCTTGCCAAGCTTTAGAGTGCATTGAAAAGCGTGCTCACATTCATATTTCTCCGACCAACACACCAACATTGACTCATAACTTGACGACTTAGACCAACTTTGACCTTAACTCACATGGGAGACCCGCCCTAAGGTTGACTTTGATCAAACTCTCTAAAAATCACAATTTTAAATTAATTTAAGGACACCACCGAACCCGGCCACTTGAAGCCAACCCACCATAGTCCGCTCCCTAGCCCTAAATGTGCTCTGAATTCCAGCAAGATCCCCCTTAAAGTACGAGCTTTGGGCCAAAACCAGGATTTGTCCCTTTCCTCATTCCACAATTTTCACAACCCGCATTTTCTCTTTATTAAATAATACGTCAGAACAAGAGAAAATATGCGTCGTGATGTCACGCCGTGCAGGAGACAACTGCATGCGTTCAGGCAAATCCCACTTCTATAATTTTTCATAAAAACATGATTTAAGGTTGCAAAACATAATATGAGTTAAGTAGATTAACCGTGTCCCTCGGTTCCGTGACATTACTAGAAAAATGGCTTTTAGCCACGGTTTTTTTTGCCACGGGGAAAAACCGTGGCTAATACTGAAGTATTAGTCACGGTTCCTATTCTGTGGCTAATAAGCTAGTATTAGCCACGGATGACTAATCCGTGGCAAATAACTTGACTTTTTGCCACGGTTTGCCTTTTTCGTGGCTAATAATCTAGTATTAGCCACGGAAGCCTAATCCGTGGCAAAAAGTCTGATTTTTTTAGTCCCACACCGTCAATAAAAAGATGGATTTGGTGTTTATATAGGTCATTCAAAATTATTATTTGAAATGAAATCGGCGTGGCGGCCAGCCTGCGGTGGTGGCGGCGGCGGCCGGCGGCGGCCGGCGGCGGCCGACTGGCCGCCAACCGGCAGCGGCGGCGGAGGGCGACCGAATATTTTTTATGTTAGGTTTATTATAGGTCCTTTTGCCACGGCAATTGAACCGTGGCAAATGAGAAACTTTTAGCCACGGTAATTGAGCCGTGGCTAATAACTTATTAGCCACGGATTCGGTGTGGCTAATACTATTAGCCACACTCGCATTGCCCACGCCCATTTGCCGTGGGTAGGCCGTGACTAATAGTTATTCGCCACGGTTTTGGACTTTTAACCACAGAAATCTGCCGTGGCTAAAAGTCTATTTTTTAGTAGTGTGAATTGACTAATCCACGAGTATTAGTGTAAGTAGAAATACGCAGCAGAAAATACTTAGTTTTATATATTCTGAATGTAATGTGAACATGACCCCTAAGTTTAATATAAATAGGAACAGAGTTTTTTTATAACTTATAGAATATAGTATTGTTCAATTTTTTTAAAAAAGTCATGATATGATGATATAAATCTTTATATTTTATACTTAAAATATCTATCATGCAATTCTAGCATAAAACATCCCAGAGAGCAAGTAATCCAAATAATCTGAAAGAAAATAACTAGCAGCTAGCAAAGTGTCCAAAAAATCAACAACCATATGGGCGTCAACAACCTGACACGAACCCACATAACCAAAAGTATGTCTGAACTAGGTAAAGCAAAACTAAAAACGACAAACTATCTCGCGACGGCGAGGTTAAAGCCACAACCAACACTACTGTACTGAAACTCCAAAGCAAGCTCCACTACCTGCTACTGCTCTGAACCTGAGGCATTCCAATGACAGAACACCTCAGCAGAAGGTACAAGTGATGAAAAAAAACTTAAACATAAACAAGCACAAGTCATAAGGGGTACCAACCTAAGACCAAAAGTACTGAAGTAAAGTACATAAGTAAAGTACCAAAAGCGGAAAGGAACATTTACGTGAATCGTCACGTACATCAAAATATACCAGATGCACAAAGCTATAAGGTGGAAAACATGATTAAATCATAAGGAAGAATTTGCATAACTTTATTAGCCACATGTGATCAACTCTTCCTAAAAACACGAGCGAGGTGGTCACTCATCCGGACACACCCTCACGGATAAATATCTGTCTAACTGCGGTGGGAGATTCATTCACTCCACCATACACCGACAGACGCCCAAACGACACCCGGTAGAGTTCCACAAGATACTAATAAAGGAAACGAACATTTCAGAGGTGGTATCGTCCACAACTCCCACAACTAAGAAAACCCATGATATATCTCAAGACTTGGCACATCGAATTCCACTAAACATCGCTAGATTTTGGAAACGGTTGTTCAACCTGTAGGAAAGATTCGAGACCTTAAATGTACTCTAGCACGTTCTGCTTGATGGTTATGGACGATTAAAAGCCAATGATTTAAACACATCATCAAAATCACTAACAACGCTACAAGGTTGGATTATCATAACAAGAACTTAATAAAACAAGTGGTTCTCAAGTAAAAGATTAAAACAGTACTATTAATCGGAAAATTAATCATGATAACATCACTAAATAAAGAAGATTAGCAATTCCATCAAGATTGGAAGAGGAGGGAAGAGGGAAAAAACCACAACTTATCTTGGTTTTGCCGAAAAGACTTCTAAATTGCACCTCGTCGTAGATCGGGGCTAAAGAAAGGCGGGGGATGTCAGAATCTAAACAAAAATGTCCGAAATAGAAGTTAGAGACAAAAATCCTAACAAGAAAAACTCAAGAAATGAGGAAAGTTTTACCACGATGACGTAGCCCTCGTTAAGAGCTTTCCGGATCTATGTCCCGTTGAAAATTTCGTCCATCGAAGCTCCCGGAATCGCGGCCGGAAGTTCACGAACAAGAGGAAGTCGCCACTCTGATTTCGGTTCGGTCTCTTGGAGAAGATGAATAGGGTTTTCTTTAACCTAATGCATTTATATACTTAATAGTTATAATAAGATTAATAGTATTAATAATAATAATCATAGTAATAAAAATAATAATTTTATGCGCAGGTGTGCGGGAAACGAAAATAGAGGCTTAAGATGACCTCGAATCAAAAAGTGATCAGCATGAAAGTTATAGATCTCAGCTCAGTTGGTGATAGGGTTGCGGTTTAAGACACCTTATGAAGGAGGTTTTGGGATCGAAGCCCCGCCTCTACAATGCACTGTGCTGATAAACATGCCAGAGAGGCGTTATGGTGTATGGCCTGCAGCCATGTAGCGACGCTTGGTGATGATGCCGGGTCCTTATAACAATCCCAAAACAAGCCCACCCAAGCCTTGCCTCCTAATGAGGACAACTGAATGTACCACCCCCAACAAGATGAGGCTAGTGTAAGGATTAAAGTATTTAGGCCTTTTAAAGCGCGTAAATCGTGACGGCACATACACTATTAAGATATATTGAAATTTGGATTAAGCGTGTAGAAACACCCATAGGGTCATCATTGAGTCTTTCACATGACTCAATAATGACCCATTGAGTCATTAGGGTTGAAGTCCCCAACACCTAAGCAAAAAAAGGGGTTATTTGGACCCAGGATATAAGGCAAAAATGGGCTTAGCATTAGGTTTGAGTTTTGCCGAAATCTGGAATACCCCGAGCGGCGGGCTTAGGTCAAGGAAGATCTTCTCCCTCGTGCTCCTGTGCTCGACTCGGTGTCGGCGCGCCTTCCCTTCCCTCCGACGGTGCGCCATCAAGCGACGGCGACGGCGCTGCTCCAGTGCGACGGCGACGCATCTCCCGGCTACGACATCCTCCGACAGCTTTCGCACCGGGCCGGTACTCGGCTGTGCTCCAGTGCGACGGCGACGCCTCTCTCGGCTACCGAGTGGTCTCCTCCTCCGGTGATCATCGCAGCAGCTACTGCCCGGCTCACGGTTATTAAGCTTACTACACAGTGAGCTTCATCTTCGATCCTCTTTGGTGACTCAAAAATTACCCTAATGGACCCAGGTATAACTTTCATCTCAGTTTTATGTTCCTGCAGTTTTAGATCTGATTCCGGTGCTCTATAAACAGATCCTTTTATGTTGTCTCCTTATTTCCGAATGGATCCTTGCATTTGTTGTTTGCTCCTGTCAATAGTTCATTGTTAGTTCGTATCAATGGTTATAGATTAGTTTATTTTTGGTGTTAGTTCAGAGTGAGATTATCTTATAAATGTCCAGTTATGTTGCTCCATGAATGTTAGTCTCTTAATTTGTTTCACACAAAATTGTTTGTTCACTTTTGCTATTTACCTCAAGTTCTAACAATGGTATCAGAGGGAGGTTGCGATCCTTGTAGGGTTTTTTCATTCAATGGATTTTTAACTTGTATTCTTACTTACCTCTATGTGGCCTAAAGATCCTTCTATTCATGTCTTTTCCGCTCCTAATAACTTAATATGGTGGAATATTGTCAAAACAATCCCTACCACTAAATTATTTTTATTAAGGAAGACTTCAGAACTTGTGATATTTTATCTTATGCATTATGAATGTCAACCCAAAGGTGATATTCTTTTGGCCAAAATAAATAGATCACATGTAGAAATAAATGTGTAACAAACTCAAGTTGATCATGTAGACAATAAGTCAGCCCAAAGGAGGACAATTGTCTGACAGATCCCTTTGTTAACATTTGATTTTTACACAAGAGTACCGCTTACAGATGAATCCTTTATCCAAAGATTAAGAATTCACCGTTGTATTTGGTATCTTAGATTGATTTTTCAATCACATGCTTCTAGATCTTTTTTTTGTTAAGCAATATATTTATTTATTTATTTTGTTTTTTTTGTTATCTCATGGACCCAGTGAATACAAATGCTTCCACAATTTCTGCCAACATCAATTCCATCCCGATTCTCAATGGCACTAACTTTAAGGCCTGGAAAGAGAACGTTCAGATAGTTCTTGGATGCATGGATCTAGACTTATCATTGAGAACAGATCGTCCCCAAACTCTTACAGATAAAAGCTCTCCTGATGAAAAGAGAGACTTTGAGAGATGAGAACGATCTAATAGGATGAGTCTAATGATCATGAAACGTGCAATACCAGAGGCTTTCAGGGGAACAATGTCAAATGAGGACAATGCTAAAGAATTCCTTCAGGAATTGGAACTAAGGTTTGCTAAGAGTGAAAAAGCTGAAACTAGTGCACTCTTGGCTAAGCTTGTTTGCATGAAGTATAAAGGAAATGGAAACATAAGGGAGTACATCATGGAGATGTCTCATTTGGCTTCCAAATTGAGAGCACTAAAGCTAGATCTTTCTGATGATCTGCTTGTGCATTTGGTGTTGATCTCTCTTCCTACACAATACAGTCAGTTTAAAGTGAGTTACAACACTCAAAAGGACAAATGGTCCTTAAATGAGTTAATCTCTCACTGTGTGCAAGAAGAAGAACGACTCAAGGCAGACACTTCTGAAAGTGCTCATTTGACCACTTCCCATAAGGATAAAGGGAAGAACAAGGGCAAGTTAGCTGCAGTATCTACACCCTTCAAGAAAGGGCCAACCAAGCAGCCTTCAGAGTTTACATGCTTCTTCTGCAAGAAGGATGGTCATATGAAGAAAGATTGTGCTAAGTACGCTGCTTGGCGTATCAAGAAAGGTGAACTTCTCAACTTTGTTTGTACAGAAGTTAATTTAAGTACAGTACCTAGAAACACTTGGTGGATAGACTCTGGTGCTACTACTCACATAAGTGTTTCAATGCAGGGTTGCCTGAGGAGCCGAAAACCAAATGATGCTGAAAGATTCATATTTGTGGGCGATGGCAAATCAGTCCAAGTTGAGGCAATTTGTACCTTTAGATTGTTGTTAGACGCTGGTTCTTTTTTGCATTTGGAAGACACTTTTGTTGTACCGTCGTTTAGACGGAACCTTATTTCTATTTCTGTGTTGGACAAATCTGGTTTTTCTTGTTCATTTGGAAACAGAATATTTACTCTTTCATATGCGAATACTGTGTTAGGAACTGGCTCTCTTTCTGCTAATGACAATTTATACATGCTTAATACAAATACCTCATTTAATGAAACCTTGTATGTTAGTTCAAGTGGTACAAAACGTAAATTAACTGATACAAATCAAGCCGCATTATGGCACAAACGATTAGGACATATCTCCAAAGAGAGAATGAAAAGACTTATGTCAGATGGGATCATCGATCCTATAAATTTGACAGACTTTGAAGTTTGTGTTCAATGCGTAAAAGGTAAACAAACAAACATAAGGAAAACAGGATCTATAAGATGCAGAGAAGTCTTAGAACTAATCCACACAGACATTTGTGGACCATTCCCTACAGCTTCTTGGAATGGTCAACAATATTTTATTACGTTCATAGACGACTTTTCTCGATATGGTTATGTATACCTGTTACATGAGAAATCACAATCACTGGATGTATTTAAAAAATATAAAGCTGAAGTTGAACTTCAATTAGGTAAAAGCATCAAATCTGTCAGATCAGACCGTGGTGGAGAATACTACGGCAGATATGATGGATCTGGTGAACAACGTCCAGGACCATTTGCAAAATTCTTGGAGGAATGTGGAATTCTTCCTCAATACACAATGCCTGGTTCTCCTACCATGAATGGTGTATCTGAGAGAAGAAATAGAACACTTGAAGATATGGTAAGAAGTATGATGAGTACTTCAACTTTGCCTGATTCCCTATGGGGGGAAGCACTAAAGACTGCGGCTTATATCTTGAATAGAGTTCCAAGTAAAGCAGTAACAAAAACCCCTTATGAACTCTGGACTGGAAAGAAACCCAGTATAAAGCATTTTCATATTTGGGGTTGTCTAACTGAAGCTAGGCCTTACAAGCCTCATGAAAGAAAATTAGACTCAAGAACTGTTACTTGCTATTTCATTGGCTACTCTGAAAAGTCAAGAGGATACAAATTTTATGATCCCGCTACTGAGTCCATTTTTGAGACTGGAAATGCTCGTTTCCTTGAGGATATTGCGTTTGGGGGGGAGGATAAGTTAAGGAAAATTGACTTTAGTGAGATAACCACATCTCTACCTACACTTGTTGATGGGATTGATCAACCATTGGATGATCAATTACATGAAACAAATCAAGAAAATCAATTTACTCTGGAAGAACCTCCCAACCAAAATGAAGATACTACTCTTAATGAACAACCTCAACAACCTCAAGAAAACTTACCACTAAGAAGATCTACTAGAGAAAGAAGAAATGCAATTCCGGATGATTATATTGTATTTCTTCAAGAACATGAAGAGGCTATAGGGATGATGGATAATGACCCATTCAATTTCCATCAAGCCATGAAGAGTTCTAATTCTCATAAGTGGGTAGAAGCCATGAATGATGAAATCAAATCAATGGAAGAAAATAAAGTTTGGGAATTAGTTGACTTGCCAGAAGGAACAAAACCTGTTGGTTGCAAATGGATTTTTAAAACCAAAAGGGATGCAAGTGGCAATGTTGAAAAATATAAAGCACGTCTCGTGGCAAAAGGATTCACTCAAAGAGAGGGAATTGACTACAACGAGACATTTTCCCCTGTTTCTTCAAAGGATTCATTTAGAATCATTATGGCCTTAGTTGCCCAATTTGATCTTGAGCTACATCAGATGGATGTAAAGACAGCGTTTCTCAATGGAGACATTGATGAAACAATCTATATGGTGCAACCAGAAAATTTTGTGTCGGGAGACCCAAAAAGGACTGTTTGCAAACTTAAGAAATCCATCTATGGACTCAAACAGGCTTCACGCCAGTGGTATTACAAATTTCATCAGATTATTGTTTCCTTTGGTTTTGAAGCAAATGTTGTTGATGATTGTGTATATCACAAGTTCAGTGGGAGCAAATACATTTTTCTAGTGTTGTATGTAGATGATGTACTATTAGCGAGCAATGAAATAGGAATCTTGAACCAAACCAAGAAATTCTTGGCTAAAAACTTTGAGATGAAGGATCTTGGTATTGCTTCCTATGTTTTAGGAATAAAGATTCATCGAGATAGATCTCAAGGTATTCTTGGTTTATCACAAGAGAACTATATCAATAAAGTACTAGAAAGATATGGGATGAAAAATTGTAAGCCTAGTGATACTCCCAATTCTAAGGGAGATAAATTCAGCCTAGATCAGTGTCCTAAGAATGAAGTTGAACAAAAGGAGATGCTTAAGATTCCATATGCATCGGCAGTAGGAAGTCTTATGTATGCTCAAGTATGCACGCGTCCGGATTTAGCGTTCATAGTTGGAATGTTGGGCAGATACCTAAGCAACCCGGGAATAAAACACTGGATTGCAGCCAAAAGGGTTATGAGGTATCTACAGAAGACTAAAGAATACATGCTAACATACAAGAGATCGGAACAGACAGAGATCATTGGATATTCAGATTCAGATTTTGCTGGATGTCAAGACAGCAGAAAATCTACTTCAGGATATGTGTTCATGTTGGCTGGAGGAGCTGTCTCTTGGAAAAGTACTAAACAATCACTGATTGCCTCTTCCACTATGGCAGCTGAGTTCATAGCTTGTTATGAGGCTTCAAATCACTGTATCTGGTTGAGAAACCTTCTCACAGGGCTGAAAATTGTGGATAGCATTAAGAAGCCATTGAAGCTATATTGTGACAACAACTCAGCAGTACTTTACTCCAACAGCAATAGGAGTGCCACCAAATCGAAGCATATTGATATCAAGTTTTTGGTAGTCAAAGAAAGGGTTCGGAATGGACAAATGTCAGTTGAGCACATTGGAACAAACTCCATGATTGCAGACCCTCTTACAAAGGGGCTGATTCCTAAGGTTTTCCATGAGCATAGAGCTAGCATGGGAGTCATCTCATTTGGTGATATATGACTTCAGTGGGAGTTTTTTTTTAATCAAGTGCTCACATAATATGAGACATTTATTTGTTTTTCTGCAGAATTTAAGAATATATGTTTTCCCTCTGAACAATTTGAGTTTTAATGTATTCTGAATTGATCTCATTAAGAACTTTGGTAGGACGAGTTGGAAATGAACACTAAAAGGTGAATCTCACTAAGTGTTATTGCCATGCTACACATTCACTTTTGATCTATGTCATTAAGTATATGAAAGTAGTGATTATTAATTGAGTCTAGCTTTGTCCTAATAGCGAAAGCTTTAATTATCCATCTTTCATATACTCAATGGACCAGATTGCAATAAAGACAACTAATGCTTGCTTAGTAGTGTATGACCGTCTTATGTGCACATAAAGAATAAAGGCGGTTTTGTGCGTTTGAAAGCCTAAGTGGGAGATTGTAAGGATTAAAGTATTTAGGCCTTTTAAAGCGCGTAAATCGTGACGGCACATACACTATTAAGATATATTGAAATTTGGATTAAGCGTGTAGAAACACCCATAGGGTCATCATTGAGTCTTTCACATGACTCAATAATGACCCATTGAGTCATTAGGGTTGAAGTCCCCAACACCTAAGCAAAAAAAAGGGTTATTTGGACCCAGGATATAAGGCAAAAATGGGCTTAGCATTAGGTTTGAGTTTTGCCGAAATCTGGAATACCCCGAGCGGCGGGCTTAGGTCAAGGAAGATCTTCTCCCTCGTGCTCCTGTGCTCGACTCGGTGTCGGCGCGCCTTCCCTTCCCTCCGACGGTGCGCCATCAAGCGACGGCGACGGCGCTGCTCCAGTGCGACGGCGACGCATCTCCCGGCTACGACATCCTCCGACAGCTTTCGCACCGGGCCGGTACTCGGCTGTGCTCCAGTGCGACGGCGACGCCTCTCTCGGCTACCGAGTGGTCTCCTCCTCCGGTGATCATCGCAGCAGCTACTGCCCGGCTCACGGTTATTAAGCTTACTACACAGTGAGCTTCATCTTCGATCCTCTTTGGTGACTCAAAAATTACCCTAATGGACCCAGGTATAACTTTCATCTCAGTTTTATGTTCCTGCAGTTTTAGATCTGATTCCGGTGCTCTATAAACGGATCCTTTTATGTTGTCTCCTTATTTCCAAATGGATCCTTGCATTTGTTGTTTGCTCCTGTCAATAGTTCATTGTTAGTTCGTATCAATGGTTATAGATTAGTTTATTTTTGGTGTTAGTTCAGAGTGAGATTATCTTATAAATGTCCAGTTATGTTGCTCCATGAATGTTAGTCTCTTAATTTGTTTCACACAAAATTGTTTGTTCACTTTTGCTATTTACCTCAAGTTCTAACAGCTAGCTCATCCCCACCTGGCCAAATAAGGGTTGAAGACAACCCTCTCTAAAAGGAATAATCCCACATTAAGGGTGAGCAGTTGGGATAGTATCCTATCTCTATAAAAGGAACCCCCTGCCCTCAGAGGGAAATCACCCCTCTCCCCAAGCCCAAATTAAACCCAGCCACTACCATGCCAAAGCCCCAACACGCTAGAAAACACTATACCCAACCCCCTCAACCACCTAGCTCGTCACCCTAATAGCAAATCAAGCTGGGACATCCAGAGGCTTCTCTAGCAGGTGGATCACCCTTCTCCCCTCCCTCCCTAGCTAGATCATTAATGAGCTGCACGACGCTCCCGGCCACCGGAGTGCTGCCGCCGCCGCCCAAGCCATGACTCAAGCTTGGGTGGTGATCGAGTAGTGTGAGCCTCCTGGTGCTCAAATAAGTCGCAAGGAGGCCGTCCCTTGCTGAAGAGGGAGTGACCCTCTCCGGAAAGGGTCAAGGCGATTGCACCGCCGAAGAAAGGAGCCCCTGTGGTGTCTGGTTCATTATATGCTCTATAAGCACATCTCCAACAACGACTAGCGGTGTCAGGCCGACAGACCACTGCCGAAAGTGTCACCAGCCCCCAACAAGTCACTCGGGTGTGGAGGCGCGACCATTCGATGGCTGGACGATAGTGACAGAGGCCCGAAAACCTCTGCCGCATAGGATTGTACAGTTGTCGTCTGATCTCCATCAAGGGATCGAACAACAAAGATTTTCTTAATCTAATCAAATAATTATTAATTCCTCCATAGAGGATTTGTGCATGATCCGCTGTGGGGCCAGTATAGTAGCGCTGTCTGGCTCAATTTCAGTCAAACATTGTACTTCAAGATTCGTGTGGATTGAATTCTAATAAGACTAATGAGTTTTTATTTTTCTAGACTTACATAGACCTCTGGAGATAAAATGTTGAATATGAAAGATGTGCATAAAATGTTAAATATTTTGAGATTTGTTTGATATGTTGTAATATATGTAATAATTAAAATAGAGAATTTTTTTAGTTTTTGATTTATCATAGACTTTAAAGCCAATCATAAAATTCATGAGGACTTTAAAGGCCTGCATAAATCCTCTGTATTTATTTAAAATAATTTAATGATCATCTTCCATTTTTAATGATTTAAATAAATCAGCACTTTTCATTATAAAAATTCTAGGGGAAAATTTGTTCAACTAAATCTATTGAATATTTTTTTATTGTGTTGGTTAGAAAAAGAGACGGTACATGGAAAATTTTAAGAATTTAATTTTTATTCCTTATATTTTTCAAGATTTAAATTAGGCAGAAATTACAATTTTTAAAATATAAGAGGCTTTTATTTTCAATGAAAAAATCTGAATAAAATTTTGATTAAAAGTGGGAATTTAATACGTCCAGCATAAGTTTTTGGTGAATTATTGACAAAGTTTACCTATTTTTTTAAAAAATTAATTTATGGTCCTTTTTCTATTTAAAAATTACATAGTGCTTCTAATTAATGAAATAAATGTGATAAAATTATGGAAGACTATTGATCTTAAAGTGAACCCTCAATTAATATTGGGAATTTTTGAATGGATAATTTTTTTTTTTGAAATTTTAATATATGTGTTTATTCAAGACATAATTTATCGAAGGTCAAATAAAGTTTAAAATGATTGGAGTAAATTATAAGGGTTAAGTTGAGGCAAACCCAACATCTAGTTCAAGTTTTATAATTTTTTGATTATTTTTGGTATTTATTAAATAAAAGAGGTTGAAAATCGGAATGACTTCATCCGTCTTAATATATATGAACTTGAATCACTTGGACGCAAGCATTTGAGGTTAAAAGATTTATGTTAACCCCCTTATGGGAATTTGAAGTCTTGTTGATTAAATCTGGTGATTGTAATAAGTAGTTTGGAATTATAATTAGGCTTTAACATATCAACGTGAATCCGATAAGTCACCATAATAGGTGCAACTAAAGTAATTATCGGACTCAAATAACCGACGGACCCAAATACGATAAAACACGAAGAACTGACTCAGAATTGTAGAGTCCATTTCTTTAAAATGAAGATTCCTCTTAGGAACGAAGACGTCTCCTTAGAACGGTGAAGCCCCCTTAAAATGGAGTGCCTCCTTAGAACGGAGAAACCTCCTTGAAATGGAGAAACCTCCCTGTAATGAAGAAGCCTCCTTGTAATGGTGATGTCTCCTTAGATCGGAGAAGCCTCCTTTTAATGGAGATCCCTCTTTAGAACGGAGATGGAACTACAAACATGAGAACTTTATTTATTACACATTTTCTTACTTGTTTCCGCTCTATTTACTCTCTTTATTCGTGCATTTCAATTTTGTACTCACTACACCATTTTCGGCCTTTAACAACACTTGAAAAATGTTGCCTAAAACTGCAAAGTGTTGCCAAAATATCAAAAATTGTTGCCATAGGGGTGTCTCAAATAGGCGTGTTGCCAAAGATCTAAGGCAACAGTTTTCATACCTTTAGGTCACACTATACAAAAACTGTTGCCTAAACCCTTAGAATAGGCAACAGTTTTTTGGTTGACATATTGCAACATTTTAAAATTGTTGACATGTACTGTTACAATTAAAAAACGTTGCCAAAAGCTACAAAGGCAACACTTTAAAACTGTTGTCAAAAAATTGTGATTTTTTGACAAAAAAAATGCCAATGCCGCCAGAGGATGTTGAGCGTAACATATAATGACGTGTTTTGAAATCACTAGAAGTGTTTGAAATAGAGGCATATAAATAACCCCAAAACTGAACTGATAATTTCACAAAATTGCATTTAATAAAAGATGAACACATAAATTAATTGTACTCCAAAAATCTATATTTGCATATATAATAACTTAAAAGAACTTATTACAAACACAACACACTGGAACACCACAACAGATTAATAAAGTTCTGTTCCAAATCAATATCATCAGAAATACCAATACATGTAGTGGTTTCAAATTGAGATAATTCAGCAGGCGATAACTTGAGCTTGGACAAACTTAGCACTACAATTAATCATGTATTTGGGTTCCTAAAGAACAACTCTCCTTATTAGTGCAAATAGCAGGAAATACACTGATATCTTCAACATCATCGATGCATTCCACCTGAAAACCAAAAATTAACAAAAATATAAGAAATATTAGTTGAGGTTATCAAACAGCCTTGTTTGCAAGAATCAAATACCAAGATCGACGTGAATCTTTAGCTTGTGTTAATCTTTCAGGAAAAGTTTACCACCAGTTTATTGTTGAAAAGAATATAGAATATCGGCATGAATCTTTAGCTTGTCGTTTGTTGACATCCACAAACGACGTCACTACATTCACAACCGCTGCAACTACACCAAACAGACCTTAAAATTCTCCCCTTGCATAAACATTCTTGATGATGCATCACACTATACTGGAATGCTTATTACTATCACCCAAATCTCTATTCTTAATTGTTAGATGTTATTGTTATATCCTAGCTTACAGAATTATTTAGAAGAATGCAACTTAAATAGAGCCAAATTTTATTGAAGGAAACCTTCTCCTAAACTGAAACTATGAAAACAGAGAATGACAACATGATTTTCACAACTGAAGAAAAAGAAGAAAATTAGATGACAAAAGAGAAAGCAAAAATGGCCTGACTTGTAAACGGAAGCGTATTATTACTGATGCTAGGTTACTCCTTAAGTATACATAAACCTCTCTCAACATAAAAAAAATAAACAAATTGCGAATGAAACAAAAGTTACATATAAAAATAATTTTTTGTTGCAAAAACTTGATCTTTCTATAACATACCATCTCATGGCAGAAATCTCCTTCCATAACATTCATAAAATGAATTCTTGTCTTCTCCATATGCTCCCAATAGAAATGATCTTCATATTTCTTGCAGTTCCAGCATCTCCCTGCCATTTTTCAATGTCTGCAGAAGCTAAAATCAAAATAACACCATAAAAAACAAGATTTATAACAAAATAGAGAAAATAGAGTCGTTGAATTTTGTTTTTCACCACTTCACCAAAGAAAATGGAGAAAAAACTCTAGGATAAAGATAGCAGCAGACCTTGCTTCTCCTTTCCTTTGTGATTGTCAAATTCGAAGCATGACATTGCTAATATTTAGATGCCGGGACAGCTTTAAATGTTATAATTAGTGCTATTTAATAACGCATAATGAATGGATTGTGATCTCTTTTTCGTGCTTCTAGAAATTTGAGCTTGGATGGTATGCCAATTACTTCTTCTCTGCCCACTCCATATAGAATAGTGACTGCATGATTTGCACCAACATCACATGTGTAGTTCATATGATTTTACACTATATATAAACACGCATACAGAAAGAACAATATAAGGGTGGATCATTTCAAGGATTGAGATGCAGGTTAGTGACCTGAATTTAACTTAAAGGACGCAGCTCCCAGTTGCTATTCCTTCTCGTCTTGTTCAAACCAGCACATGCCCTTTCTAACAATGATGTCAACCACATAACATAAAACTAGTATGCATAAAACTACTACCATAGTAGCACACTAACACCGATGCCAACCATGAAATGTGATACAAACGAAGAATAAAAAACATTATTAGTAAAAGTACAAATATTTTCTTACTCGTTCAAAATCTGCTAATCGTCATCAGAAAAACTAAGGCTTCATCATCGTCTCCACTGTCATTATAATCTTCTTCTTCATTTCATCTTTTTCATCCTCTTCATCATCATCTCTAAAGATTACCGTAGTGAGAACTTTTGTTTTCGAAGTTTTCCCCTTTTTGACTGTCTTTGCGGAGATCACATTCTTTTCTTTAGATAAGTGTGTGATAGAGTCCAAAACTGCTGTCATGATGTAATTTCACGAGTTTTAAACATCCGGACAGCAGTTGTAAGGTTTAAAACTTCTGATCAGACCCTAAAACTATTGCTTGGTTGCCTAAAACTGATGCAATTGCATCCAGACAGTAATTTCCTGGGTTTTAAACCTCCGGACAGCATTTTAGGGCCTAAATTATTGTCGGGATGCAATTTCAAGAGTTTTAAACCTCCAGACAGCATATTATTGGGTTTAAAGTGCTATAGGGATTCTAAATCTACTGTGCGGATGTCTAAAACTGCTGCAATTGCATCCGCACAGCAATTTCAGAGTCTAAAACTGTTGTCCTGAAGCAATTTCAGGAGTTTGAAACACTTATACATACACTTACACATACATACACACATACTTATACATACACACTTATACATGCACACACACTTATACATACACATACATACACATTCACACACACTTATACATACTACACACACACACTTATACATACATACACACACACGCTTATACATACATACACATACACACTTATAAATACAAAGACATACATACGCATGTTTACCATTAGCACCTAAGAAACAACACAAATAGTTTACAAAATCTGATGGTTAATGTAGAGGCCAATAACTGTTCTATTAAAGAATTTCATACAACTGCAAAACTAATTACCAAATACCAAATGGAAAATATGTTGCAAGAATTTCGCCTTCAGAAGAACTGAAAGAATTCAAGTTCAAGAAAAAAATAAATAGGAGTCTTACTAGAGCAAGACTGCTGTAGGAGGACTGGTCCGAAGGTTGCAAGCCAGAACAAGATAGGGGCGGGTAGGAGAGGAGGAGCTTGATTCTAGAGGACTGGATTCACAAAAGAAGAGAGATGATATTAGGGCATGACCGGGAGCATCTCATCATCGTCGTCGATGTGTCATTGTCGCCTGTTGAGAAAAGGGTTAGGGCACGATCGTTAAGGGCGTTTTGTTTTGGGAGGAGAAAATGGATCCTCTTAGAATTCCACCCCTTCGAAGGAAACACCAGAGAGCTTGGCGAGTGAAAAGTTCCTTCCAACTGAGATGCTTCGGTTCACTTCGGTAAGGAGAAGTGGAGGTTTCTCCAATGAGATCGAAGGCAGCGTCGATTTACTTCAACGAGGAAAAGAGAAGGCTGCGAGATCGAAGAGAAGGCGGGCAGAAGAGAAGGCGTCGATTTCTCCAACGAGATCGTTCTCGCGGCGGCAGTGATTCAGGCGATGGGGATCCGAAGGAACGGGAGAAGAAGAGGCACGATGACTAAGCGCGCGATATCAAAAAAAGAGGCGGGCGTGGAATTAAAATGCCGCGAATTGAAACCTAATGGATAGATACAGCAATTCACCTAAAACATCCTCAAAAAATAAAAAAATTCGCCGCATTTGTTAACACGTTGCAAAATAAATTTTGTTGTAGAGTCATTATGTTGTAAAGGAGATCATGATCGAGGAGAGGGTGTCACAGCAAAATCCTATTAGAGAGCTCACCTTTTTTAACTTCTTTTTAGAACAGGAGTACACGTCGGGAGAAGAAATGAGCCGAGATGTTGCCGGGAAGTGAATCGATCCGAGATAATGACGAGGAAGTCGCGCACGAGAGGAAGAGGAATGGTATCGGCCATTGGGAAAGTTTTGAGGGAAAACTGTGGGAGGGTTTGTCATGAATTTTCTAAATTTAATTTTTAAGTAATAGTTTAGGTGTTCGAATAAATTTTGGCTGAGTTGAAAAGCATTAGACAACACTTCTAACATGTTGCAAATTATTTTTTAAAAACACAACATGTGATAACCGTTGTCTAAAGCGAACCGTCAACTACATCATTTCAAAACTGTTCCATATAAGGGATTATAGAACAGTTTTTGAATGTTCCACAAAAAGTGTTGCCTAAAGTTGCTAACCTATTGCAACACTTATAAACTGTTCTCTATCAAAGTTTAGACAACATTTTTGTAAATGTTGCCAAGTCAAGTGATTCTAAAGACCAAAAATGTTGTAGTGACTCTATTTACATCAATATTTCTTTTATCACACTCTATGGCTAAACCTAAATAATGAGTTATTGCTCCATGGCTAGCCCTAAATAAAGAGCTAACTCAATCACCTTCTACTTGTCTAAAGTTGAGCGGTATAATTAAGCCACATATAAGACGGCCATCCGTTAGAATTATTTCATGTCAAACAGGGCAAGCCACCAAAGACTTGAAAAGTGTCAATTGTTTACTTTATTGAAATGCTTGTAAATTACTTGCGGTAAAAAATAGTGGACCGGTCATTCCCGTAGACTATTCCTACTGGTACGTGAAAGTTGACTCTAGGCACTAGGGAGAGAGCATACTACGGGAGCTTGGCCATATTTATGCCTTGTCGGGTCCCTCCACTGGTTAGCCAATTTTTGTTATTGCACGTTGTCGCTCACATCTAGGAGCATATTTTATTGTACATTAGGGTCTAGGCAGTGCAGTACGACCATACCCAAAAGTTTCAGGACCAGACACTATCACTGACGACCACATCGTGAGGCCCGCATGGTTCGTTACCCTGCGAGAGCAATAATTGTTTTGTTTTGTAACGCCCCAAAACTAAAAAGAGGAACGGGCAGCGTTTTAGCAAGGTTTGGGTCCTGGTAAGGGCCACACAGCCTGGGACACAGGCGGGTCCAGGGCCGTGTCGTGCTCGGGTTGCACGATTTTCCGTGTGGTCGACGAGATGCAGTCAACGATCGTAGAAGGTTGAGAACACGGCCTGAGACACGGGCGTGTCCAGGGCTGTGTCCTGCTCGGGCTGTTTGTCGGGCTGTGTGGAAAGAGTTACACGACCTGGGACACGGGCGTGTCTGGCACACGGCCTGTGACACGGGCGTGTCACAAGCCGTGTCCTCTTCGGGATGTTTTGGTCCTGTATCGATTCAGGCAACACACCCCACAACACGGTCGTGTACTGACTGACACGGGCATGTCAATTTTGACACGGGCGTGTCTAAGCCCGTGTCCTGTTCAGGACGTGACGGTTTCAGCGCAAATTTAGGCACACGGCACATGACATGGGCGTGCCATAGATGACACAGGCGTGCCACAAGCCGTGTCGCAGGTCGTGTCACCTTATGTATTTTTTGGGTTACGGCGAGTGTGGAACACGGCCTTGGACACGGACGTTTCACAAGCCGTGTTCGGCCCAGTAAATTGACTTTAAGTGCAAATCGTGGCCGTCCATTTCCTCCTTTTGGGATCCAAGGGCTCAGGGCTGTTCATGGAGTGTTAAGGCTAGGAATGGGAGGTTGAAACCCTCATTTCCCATAAGCATTCTCTTTCTAAAAATTTAGAGAGAGGGGAGAGCAAGGAAGAAGGAGGAGGAGAACTCCGGCCGCCGGAGAAGCTTCAGAGCCCCGATTCTCGATCCGAGTCCAGATCTGCGAAGGCGAGGCCATTACGGTGCTTTCCATCCGACTAGATCTTCATGGCGTCGAAGAGAACCACAAGGGTAAAGTTTCTCTTCTTGGACATGTGAAGTCCTCTTCCTTTTTGCATAGGAAACCCCCTCCCGTGAGTGAGCGGTGAGTGCGAGGTGTTCCTTTGGGTAAACAGGAATAGTCCCCGTTGTTTTGCATATAGAGTCCGGAATCGTAGTACGGACATAGGCATGGTGTGTGAAGCCTACCCGGACAAGTTGGTCTGGATCGGTGATGTTTCATTATGCATGAATAGCCGGAGAAGACTCCGTACTGATGGTTGTTTTTGGGTTTTCTACGCGGCAATTGCAGCAGGGATTCTTGGGGATTAACCCCAAGGTGCACCCGAAAATCTGGGAGGAAGCGAAGTTCTGCCGTTTTGGTAGCCTGGGAGCCAGCTTGGTACATAGCGGGGCTATGTACCGTTGTATGATCGATAGTTTGGGAGTAGGGGAAACTTGGCCCGCGTCAAAAGCCAAAGGGCCGTGGCAGGGTGAGCAACGGGCTGGTGGACACCTACCAACTCCATCTGCTTCGGTTAAAGCGACCTAAGGTACATGTGACTTACCGATAATTTGGAGAACGAGTCTAGGCTGCGGCCGAATGGACTAAATGCTCACAAAGTTTGCCATCCTGGGGACAGTGGTGGAGCCGTGGAAAGGACCAGGTTCAGACCGGCTTCACCGAGTAAGTGCCCTGAGAGCATGGGGTGTGCGGCCATGCGGGCCTGCACCTGTGGTGTATTGTGCAATTATTGTACTTTCACTTAAATTGTTGGTTTATACTAATGCAATGCAGGGAAGGAGCACTGCCACCCCAAGAAAGGGGTGGGATCGTTATAATTTGGTCAACTTTAGCTGACCGTTGCTTTTGTTTGCCACCGATGCGGTGGATTGTTGCTTATAGGTGCTGCGGAGCCTAGTGGCAAGTAGCGGGCTGAAGCCCTGGTTGCTGAGCCGGTCCTCGAAGGTCATGCGAATGTTTACTTGTTGTATTCATTTGTGACCGGCCTGCGTGCCGAAGTTTGGAAGACACTGTTTATTTAAGTAAACCCTTGTTAGGCCATAAAGACAAGTACTTCATGTATTTGTACGCTCATTCCTATTTTGGGTATTTTAGTGGACATTCATGTTATTGGCTTGGGTTCTTTCTTTGCAACTTTTAAATTGCTTCTGCTAGAATGTACTCTGAGTAGGACGTATGCATTATTGGTTGGATAGTTTCATTTAGTAACCCACTGGTCTGTCTGTGGTATATGACGTCAGGCCCCAGCCGGACCTACTGTTATATGCTATGTGACGGATAGGGGTGTTACATATTTGACCTAGTGGGGCCTTTGTATTTGCTTCCGCATATTAGTCTGATGTGATGATTTTCCAAAGCTGGGCAAGGTAATCATCCCACGCTTGGAAAATGGGCTCGTAGCCGCTTGGAAAGCTTAGGGTGCCATCTTGGGAAGTAAGAGCTTTCTCTGACCCAAACTGCTATTTGGGGGAGGGGGTCTTACAGTCAATCTATGTCCTTTTTTGGGCAATTTTGGAACCCTTCAAGCGGGCATGGCTTGTGTGCATGGCTCACTCGGTCTGGTCGACATGCTTGAGTGTTTTAGTCGAAGTCCTACCGGTTTGAGTCAAAAATCTTTAGGTGGAACCCCACCAAATTCCCTCAAATTTCCACGAGCCGTAATCAGGGAAGTGACGATTCCGAAAATTTTGGATATAATTATGTTGCTTTTGCATTGTGGACTCCGAATATGTTAGCTATCGTGCGTGACAGTATCTTGTTTGTTTGTGCAGGGAAACATTCTTTTCTTTAAGCGCGCAGAAGTAGGCCAATCACTTTGCATTATGCGGTGTTAAGCTTACAGGATGAAGATCTTGTAGTTGATATTAAGGGATGACTCATGCAATTGGTTGCATAACTTTTGTTGTCATAGGTTTGTCTTAGTTTCGTAGTATAATCTTGATGGAATAATCCTGAATTTAACGTAACAAATTTCCTCTAAGTGATTTTACATTTTAGAATAATTACCCATGCTGTATAGTGAGAGTAATCTGGTCATTAGAAGTCATAGGTAGTCAGTATAATCAAAGGCTAAAAGAGGCAAGCTGAAATTGAGATGAACATCAGTCAAGGCAAATATGTGTCGACTGGAAGTTGACGCAACGTCGATTGGAAGTTGACGCAACATCGATTGGAAGTCGACATAACTTCGAGTAGTATTCAACACATTCTCTGAAGTAAAGGTTATCTATCTCCAAAGTAGAAGTCGGCGCAAGCGTCGATATGAAGTTGAGGTAATGCGATTGCTTGGTTACATTGACAGGCTCTTCGTCTAAGGCAGAATTCGACGCACCTTCAGTCAGAACTCGGCGTAGCATCAATATCCAGTCAGAAAGAAAAGTCTAAAATAATTATTCCACGATTATTTGAATATCATGTTTATGGTATCTATTTGAATCTTAAAAACTATTATAAGAGCAATTATTGAAAGAGATCTCTACGAAACTCCTGAAGCAATATTTGGAAAACAAATTAAAATGATTTACGAGATTTTGAAGACCTATTTTAGAAAGCTTCTCTTAGAGATTATTTCATTTTTCTGAAGGCTATCAACAAAAAGAAGTATTTCAAAATAACGAAGACTTATAAATACTCATATCTCAAAAAAAAGAAACAGATAGACAGAAAATACAACAAAAAAATTCAATATATAGCCAACAACTCTTAATCATCTTCATTTTCTTCAATCTTCTTTGTTAGTGCTACAACAAACACTCAAAAAGAATAATCAGAGAGGATTCTTGGATCCAAAGCTCATAACTCCTGTTAATTCTTCTCCAATAAGGGGTTCATCGTATCAAAGAGATCCAAAACACTTAGTGGCAAACAGTCCTTAGATTCTTGTTGAGAGAACTTATCTTGAGGACATTTTCTTCAACACTTTCTCAATCTCACTCTATCTCTCTTTTGTATCATCTAAGTAAAGAGTTTATAGAATCCCTCTTCAAATGATTCAGGTTATGGTTCTGAAAGTCTCCTTATCAAAAGATTAAGTTGATAGTGATTCAAGATCTTCTTACCCAAAGATTTAGGTGTTGGTTCTAAGAGTCTTCTTCTAAAAAGACTCGACCACTGAGATACTCTATTCCTACCAAGGTGATTGAAGAGTAGATGTACCCAAATTTTGGGAAACCACTATATTGTTGGTGTCTTTTGGGTTTGTTGTTTTCTTTCTTACTTTATTTCTGTGTTATGCTGTGTTGTGAATAACTTCTGTTCTGAATTATCTGTGTGATGCAAATCCTAGATAGTGAAATTATTTAAGAAGAATTTTTAAATCTCTATTCACCCCCCTCTAGAGAATTCTCAGAGAATTTACACAAATGTTTACACCTTTCAACCCTTATTTGCGATGTAGCCCATGTGGCCTTCACATCACTATTCAGGGATTTTCTCCCATTTTGAGCTTTGTGCACTGTGATAGTTTGGAAGTGGTTTGCCTATCATGTTTCTCTTCATACAAATACTCGAGTATGACATTGAACGTTAACTTTTGTGGTTGTCACTCAATATTAGTGTCAGGGGATGATGCTTGAACGTGGTGTGGAGGGTTGTTTTCCTCTTGTCTTGGTGATGTGGAAAGACCAGGGGGTCCACTCATATTGGATAAGTGGATTCAAGGCTTGCTTTCATAGAATTGAAGGACTTGGGGTTCGTACTTACTAGAAGACGTAAAAGAACGTGGGGGGGGGGGGTGGCATTCCTACCGGTTTTCCTTTTCCAGGGCTTGGTACAATGTGTGTGCTTGAAAAAATGGGAGATTGGGCTCCGATCGTAGCTACTAAAATTGTCAATATCCCACTTATTATTGGCCTTATGGAATGAAGATGTTGTAGTTGATATTGGGTAAGGATCTGGGGAACCACTAACTTACGCTTTGATTTTGTCTTTGTAGCAATAGGCGTGGCTTGACTCAGCAATATTCTTTTGCATACTTGGTAGCCCTTGCATGTGATGTTTTACGGAGATGTCCTACTGCTCATGCCTAGCTTGTGTATTATGACAGATTGAAAGTGTTTTATTTTTATCCACATTCGTTTTTCATGGGCACGTGAATTTGATATCATGTGTTCGCTTCAACGACTATCGCTTGGCAATAGTGCCAGAGGTTGATGCTTGGATGCAGTGTGATGAAATATTTGCCCCCCTTATCCTAATGGCGCGGGAGGACTCAGAGTCTTTTTTTTATCAAATGAGGAAGGATGGTTCGGGGTCCGTCCCGAGGAGTCCAGAGGAGGATTTGTGGCTTGGTCCTGTCTTGAGGAGTAGAAGGACTCACGGTCTGTTATTATTGCAGAATAGGACACTAGGTCCATTTGTTTTGGAGGTAGAGAAGGTCACATGGTCAGTTCTTATTTGAAGACGTAGAAGGACTCGGTGTCCGTTCTAGTGTGAGAGCATAGAAGGACTCAGTGTCCATTCTTATTGAGAGTAGAAACGGAGATGTTCAAGGAGAAGGTCAAGCTAGACCGGTTGAAGGAGGAGAAAACATCGATGACTGTTGCGCTTCATGACTTTAGGGCGTACATGATCTTCACCAACTTCGCACTACACATGATTACATAATAAGCAGTAACAAAAAAATTTCAAGTTATCGATAATGGCGGATGAGACGGATTACATAAATCCTCTCCAAGATGTATCTTCGAACCCTTGCCCAAATCTGCTCTAGATTCATTCAGTGTATGTGAAGTATTTCTCGCCAACGCCGCAAAACGACGTCTGAAATCTCTCTCGAACCAAGACAATTGTCAAAAAGCTTCCTTATAAAATCTACTAATGTTTGAGTTCGAAGAGAAGTGGATGTCTCTCATCCTCCATCATGACTATTTATAGGGTCAAAACTGTTAGTGTATATTTGGACAATAACGGGTTCGGAGGCTTAACGGGTCGTGTCGGGTACACGGTTAACCCATACTCGTAGTAACTCCTAAGGGTTTTGCCTATTTATACCCACCTAGGTGCAACGGGTAGGGGATTCCACTTTGATCCTCATCCGGATGCTTCGAGCAACACAAACAAAAACCATGGAGGTAGTTGTGGTAGATGACATGTGGTAGATGTGAATGAAGCTTACCTTGATCACTTTCGTGGAAGTTTCCCTCAAAAACACATGATAATTTCTGGTCAAAAAATACTCATTTTCACACTTGACGTGAAACATATACTTGAAAAACATGATCAAAAGAGGACTAGTCTCTTTCACACTTATGAGAAAAATATCTCACCAACTCGTTGCATTAATATCAACACCCATCATATTTTATGAAATAAAAGTAGTTTTGATAAAATAGGAAAAATATATGCTTGATTTTTTATTAAAAGGGAACTTTGTCGATTATGGTTGTCTAGAATTTATTTGAATTTAAAGATGTAAATATGAGTTTAATTTTATGTCATTAATTTCCAATTTAATTGCTAACTTAATTTGAAGAATAGTATACTAAATTAGATGTTAACGAAAAAAATGTTGGAATAATTTTATAAAAAAAAGACAGAGAGAAACTAGTTAAAGCATAAATATAAACTATTAAGAAGATACAATAATTTCAATTATAAAATAAACAACCAAATAATTATGTCTTTTTTGTTGTTTCTAATAAAAGATATTTGGCGCGGCGTTTGGGGCAAACGCCGTCGCCCGGCGGGTAACCAAACGCCCGGCGGTGACGTTTGTCGCATTTGAGCCCGTAGTGCCTAAGAAAACGGAGGAAAACGACACAAATCGAACGGCGGCCTCTCCCCTATGTTTCGAACGGCAGCCCTTCCCCTCCCTCCGACGACACCAACCACCGAACCAAACAAACCCTAAGCACTTGACCAGTTAATGCATATTCGTATGCCAAGACTTTGTTATTAATAAACAATATTATATGTAAATCTTTTTAAAGCTCAAACAATATCTCCTCTAATAAAAAGGCTCCATTTGGCACGGTGGCCATGGGTTAAAACGTCATTCGTTAAGAATCACCTAACAAAAATCACCTGTTTGAACATAAAAGTGAATGGAGTTTCTTAGGCGGGGTTTACAAATGAAAATTTAACCCCGTGTTTTGGCTCCGTTTGGCACGGTGGTGACGATCTTGAACATGAGGGTTAAATTAGGTGATTGTTAACCGCAAACCCGCTATTTGTTAGTGGTACCCCAAAATCTCATAATTTTTCGCGCCTTTTCGAAATACGACTTGTACATGCAGTTTTAGGAAAAGTGATCAACACAAAAGTTGTATATCTCGTCGAGATCTACAACTTTCGTGTTGAGCACTTTTCCTAAAAATGCATGTACAAGACGTACTTTGGAAATATGTTCAGATTTTACGCCTTTCAGAAATACGCCTTGTACATGCAATTTCAGGAAAAGTGTTCAACACGAAAATTGTAGATCTCGTCGAGATCTACAACTTTTGTGTTGAACACTTTTCCTGAAATTGCATGTACAATGAGTATTTCGAAAAGGCGCAAAAAATTAGCAGATTTTGGGGTGCAACTAGCCAATAACGCATTGCGGTTAACAATTATTTTAAATTATCATTTGTTAATATGCCCATCTAAGAAATTTAATCAACTTTTATGTTCAAAGAGATGATATTTATTAGGTTAAATTAGGTAATCCTTAACGAAATGCGATGAATACCCCTTTAATTAATAAAGGATTTGGGCTTCAAATAGCCAAAAATCTCAGTTCCCCGCTATTTTAGTGGGAAAAATGGGGACTAAATGAGGTTGATCAAAGCCAACACACTCATTCCATGATGGAACCGCCCCTGAAAGCCACTACCATGTGCAACGACGTCCGAACCATCCTTACTTGGCGACCGCAGTCGCCGCCCGGTCCTCCGCACGGCTACCCGCACCCATGCGGGCGGCTCCGCGTGGCCGCACTACCCCGCGCAACAGCGGCGCCATCTCCGCGCACACGGACATCTGCGCGCGCCCATGTGCGCGGCCGCACGGCTACGGCTACGCCTCCGCCACGCGGCCTCCTTGGCCGCCCGGCCGGCTTCCATCGACCAACCCCTTGGCCACCGCCCAACTTCTGCCACCCGTCCTCCACTAGCTCGGTAGGGCAACTTCCACGCCCGTCATCCGCGAAACCATCCACTATAAGATATGCGTTTATCTGAATTCCCATAATCGGTGTGCGCATAACCAATTGTATTAATGCGGGTGTGGGTTGTAAGATATACAATGATGGATGGACGTATAGCGGAAATTCGCATGATGGTGTGTGTATAGTAAATTATATGTTTATGATGTACGTATAACCATATAATCCATCATGGGTGTTTGCGTAGCGATGAAACTCATCATGAGTGTGCGTATATCCATAAACCACTCATAATGGATGTGCTCCTAACACATTATATGATTTCGAGCCGAATTCTCTAACCACTTAATTACGAAAATGTTATCGTCAAAATCTATAAAAGGGCCCCTAGTCCTTTATTTGATCTCACCTTGTCTCCTACGCCCAATAGAGCTCTAGAGGATTCCTTCTAAATTCTCCCCACGTGCTAGAAGATTTCTTCGAAAATCTTCAAATTGAAGACTTTGAAGATTGCTTGATGATTTCCAGGGAGCGCTCTTTATGATCCCCTTTCGACCACACTGCCACCCGTTCTTACCGCGGTTATCGTGGCTCGCTAGCGGCCGACCTCCTAAAAAGTTAACGGTGGAAGCCTACAACTCTGCAGCTTGAAATATTATTCCGTCCAAATGCAAGAGGTATGAACCATTTTTTATACTATGGCTGAAAATTTTGAAAAGGTCACAAAAATCAATAAATCATTAAATATTTTATATTGTTTAATATTTCCAACCGTTAATAACCACCGTGTTCGCCATCGTCACCGCCGTGCCAAACGGAGTTTTAATCAAGCTCCAATGACTTGTGACAAAAATAAGAGATCAAGTGATTTGATTTGGATGGATTTGTTGTTGGGCTAGAGAGCACGTAAGCTCGATCAGAGCATCAGTAAATTAGTTCGAGCAAGTATGTGCAAGAATGCTTTACGGTATGACGATACACATCCAAAACACAACATAGAATAAAAACAATAAAAGGTGACACACAGATTTAACGTAGAAACCCAAAAGGATGAAAACCACGGAAATATCGGAGTTCCAACACGAAAAGCTATCACTAATTATGTGTAAAACAAATAGGCAATTGCATGACTTTCACTCATCGATCCTTACATGATCTTCACCAAGTTCACATTACACAATATTACACAGTAAATAGTACGAGAAATTGCAAGTTACCGATAGTTGCAGACGAGACGGATTGCACAAATCCTTTCCAAGACACCTCTTCGAATCTCTACCCAAATCTGCTCCAAATCGAATAGGAGTAGGTGAAATATTCCCCATAAACTTCGCAGAATGACATCCGAAAGCTCTTTCAAACCAAAACCGTTTACCACAAAAGGTCTCTCAAGAGAAATCCTTCTAATACTTGTGTTTGGAGAAAAATTGATGTTTTCCTCATCCTCTGTTATGACTATTTATAGGACCAAATCCATGGATATTGTGGTAGTAAATAACATGTGGTAGATGTGAATGAATCTTTCCTAAAAACTTCTCTTAAAAGCGCACGTAGATTCTTTAGGTTCCGTTTGGGGGGACTTATTTAACCGACCGCATGAACCGGACCTTAATTAAGGTCCGGTTCATGCGGTCGTAACCGCTTGACCGGTGAAAATAAGTCCCCCCAACGGAGCCTTAGTTAAAGATGAATAACCTTTCCTCTTTCTCGGAAGATATTATAGTCAAAGATGACTAATGAAACAAGAAACATGAAAAATAGATGAAAAAAATCTCATCATTTGAATCATATTTTGCTAGTTAATATATTGCCCGGCCATACTCAGGGTCTGTTTGGGGCAGCGGTTGCGGATCAGAAAGCTGCTTTCTGATCCGCAACCGCTAATATTGGGTGTTTGATAGAGGGGCGGATTAAAAAGCGCTTTTCAAAATTCACGTTTTTGCTATTTTTTAGGGCGCAGCAACCTCTTCGCGTCTGGCGCTTTCAAAATCCGCGGCTGGTGGATTTTCTTCCCGAATCCGCTGTTCTCCCCTCCCCGATCCCGCATCAACTCCTCTCCAGATCCGACGATTCTTGCAGATCCGGCGTTTCTTCCCCATCCTGATCCCGATCCGGCCCTTCTGATCCCGATTCCGCGTCGTCTTCTCGATCCCCCGTCGGCGTTCCGCCCGATCCCCGTCGGTCATCTTCCCGGCGCTTCTCCTTCTATCGAACCGGCGAGAACAAGCCCTAGAGCAGCTCCAGTTCCCATCTCCGGCGCTTCTCCTTCTAAACGACAACGCCGGGCTTCTTCCCCGTCGTCGCTGTCCCAAACCGACCCGAAGACCGTGGATTCGCCTGCTCTCCCCTGCACCGTCGCACGTCCCTGAGGTATATCCCTTCTCCCTTCTCCTGATTTACCAAATTACTTCTGATTTTGCATATCTGTTTTTGATTTTGTATGGATGTGTGTGTTTTTGATTTTGTGGATGTGTGTGTGTATGGATGAATGTGTGTGTGTTTTTGAGGATGGATGTGTGTGTGTGGGTGGGTGTGTGTGTGTGTTTGTACATGGATGGAAGGAGCTGAATGTGTGTGTGTGTGTGTGTTCATGGGTGGGTGTGTGTACATGTATGGATGTGTGTGTGTCTTTTTGATTTTGTGGATGTATGTGTGTTTGTGTAGGGATGAATGTGTGTGTGTGTTTTTTTTAGGATGGATGTGTGTGTGTGTGTGGGGGGGGGGGGGGTGTTTGTACATGGATGGTTTTGTGTTTTTGAGTATGGATGTGTGTGTGTGTGTGTGTGTGTGTGTGTGTGTGTGGATGAATGTGTGTTTGTGTGTGTACATGTATGGTTGTGTGTGTGTGTTTGCATAAATGATTGTGTTTGTGTGTGTGTTGAGTTTGTGTGTTGGATGTGTGTGTGTTGAATGTGTGTGTGTGTGTGTTGGATGTGTGTGTGTGTTTTTGATTTTGTGGATGTGTGTTTGTATGTGTGAATTTGTGTGTGTGTGTGTGTGTTGTTTATTTTTTTTTTGTGTGTGTATGCTTTATGTGTGTGTGTGTGTGTGTATGTGTGAATGAGGGTATGTTTGTGTTGGGCTATGTGTGTGTGTGTTTGTATAAATGATTGTGTTTGTGTGTGTGTTGAGTTTGTGTGTTGGATGTGTGTGTGTTGAATGTGTGTGTGTGTGTGTTGGATGTGTGTGTGTGTGTTTTGATTTTGTGGATGTGTGTTTGTATGTGTGAATTTGTGTGTGTGTGTGTGTGTGTGTGTTGTTCATTTTTTTTTTGTGTGTATGCTTTATGTGTGTGTGTGTGTATGTGTGAATGAGGGTATGTTTGTGTTGGGCTATGTGTGGGTGTGTTTGTGTGGGGTATGTTTGTGTATGTTTGTGTGTATGCTTTATGTGTGTGTGTGTGTGTGTTTTTTTTTTTTTTTTTTTTGTGTATGCTTTATGTGTGTGTGTGTGTATTTGTGAATGAGGGTGTGTTTGTATGGATGAGTGTGAGCGTGTGTGTGTGTGTGTGTTTGTATGGTTTTATTTATGTGTTTGTTTATTTATCTCATGATTTGTACTCATTATTATAATTGCGGTCATAGGGTATAACATAATGGTAAAGGATGGAGGAGTAGTAGCGAGTTGGGAGACAGCTGAAGTGATGATATTTTGTGATCTCTGCATTAAAGAGATTGGTTTAGGGAATCGGCCCACCACCCACTTTAGCAAAGACGGGTGGAAAAATTTGATTGCGGGGTTTAAGGAACGAACAGGGAAAAGCTATGATCGTTCACAAATGAAAAATAAATGGGATCATTTGAAGAAAGATTGGAAGTTATGGAAGGAGCTCAAACATGGCGAGACCGGTTTAGGTTGGGATCCGGAGAAAATAACTATTGCCGCATCAGAAGATTGGTGGGCAGAGAAGATCAAGGTTAGACCAAATTAGTGTTTGATTTCATAAAATTGGTTTTTGATGTCTGACTCTTTCTAATATTGGTATATTGGTTGGACCAGGTTGTTCCAGCGGCAAAAAAATTTCGAGCCGGTGGAATTGCACCAGACTTGGAGGAGAAACTGAACAACATGTTCAGTTTGGTTGTCGCAACTGGAGAAGACTCCTGGGCTCCTTCAATTGGGAGCTTGCCACCCGACGTGGACATGATTCAATTGGAAGTTAATGATGTGGCAGATAACATCGAATGTAGCCCTGAAGATGTAGGAGGTGCTTCCACGCCTTCTGGGAATGCGTCTTCCTCGGCTGTTAAAAGAAGAAAGATCGGGAAGAGCAGGGGAATTGCAATGTCTTTGATGTCTGAGTTGCATCAGTCAACTCTAGCTGTGAAGCCTCCACCAGTAGTCACTATCAAGGAGGTGGTGGAGTTGATTTCAAACCTTCCAGAGATAATGGAAAACCTGGATGTATACTACTTTGCACTCGAGCGCATGAGGGACAAGTCCACTAGGGAGATTTTCATGAGTATTCCAGAAGGCATGCGTGCTTGGTGGATTAAGAAGGCCTACGAGAAGAGGGAGGAGTGATAGGATTCTATTTTAGATTTTGCGTTATGCATTGCGAACACTATGATGTTTCTGTTTAGATTGTGATGTTTGTACCGCATGATGACTCTTATATGTTTTTTATGTATCGTACTTGGAATTGTAGTACATGTTTTTTCATTATCTTTATATGCCTCTAAACTTTATTCCGTAATGCTTTAAATGCAGACACTATCATGGATACGCATGACTTATCTTCTGAAGATTCTGGGGATTCAACAAGTATCTCCCCGGAGCGAACGCAATATATAAAGTATTGCCGTACAGTTATGTCATCGATAGAGGTGATGGATTACCTTGTTCGAGACACACGCCCATGCATGACATCCACTCAAACAGGTGCGAAATGGATAAAAGAATTACTAGATGGACATCCAGATAGAATTCATGATGCATTTAGGATGTCTAAACGCATTTTCATAGATTTACTTCATAAACTGGAAGTAGATCATGAACTTCAAGGATCACTTCGGACGTCTTCAAGAGAGATCCTAGGGATTACATTGTATATTCTAGCACAAGGAGGTTCCATTAGATTAGCGAAAGAACGGTTCCAACACTCGACAGAAACAATTAGTAGGTATTTTGCTAAAGGCCTTAAATCTCTTCTGCTACTGTCAATTGATGTTATACAGCCTATTGACCGTCAGTTCAGAGATATTCCAACCTCAATAAGGTATGACCCTCGTTACATGCCATTCTTCAAGGATTGCGTTGGTGCTATAGATGGTACACATGTGGATGCGAGGATACCGGTAGTAGATCAAGTACGATACATAGGACGTCACGGCACGACTACGCAAAATGTAATGGCAGTATGTGATTTTAACATGTGTTTTACATTTGCCCTGGCTGGATGGGAGGGATCTGCTCATGATAGTCGCATATTCGCACGCGCTTTGGCAGACGATAGATTACAGTTTCCGCATCCCCCACAAGGTATACTAGTGAATATGTTTAGATTCAATATAATTTATTGTATGTTCGAATATTGACCTGTTTAGCAAACAAAAAAATGCAGGTAAATATTACTTAGTGGATGCTGGATACCCATTGAAGACGGGTTATTTGAAGCCGTATCCAGAAACAAGATATCACTTGCCAGACTTTGTCCGTGGGACTCGGCCAGTTCAAGGCAGGCACGAACATTTCAATAAGGCTCATTCATCTCTTCGCAGTGTGATCGAACGAACGTTTGGAGTGTGGAAAAAGAAGTGGCATATTTTGAGCAAAATGCCACAGTACAGCTTCAAGAAACAGCGTTCCATAGTGCTAGCAACAATGGCCTTACATAACTTCATCCGGAGACATCCGTCTCGCTGGGATCCTGAGTTTAATGCTTGTGATGCTGGTGAGTCTTCGTTCGTTCCCTCAGAGGATGGAGACCATGCGACAGAGAATGATCTTGAAGGGGAAATGTGGGATGCTGCTGGAGCAGAACAGATGTCTACTGTGCGAGATAGCATTGCCGAAGAAATATACAGTGCGCGCAGGTCAACATTTGATTTATGATTTAGTAAATGTTTAGGGGCTTTAAAATAAAAAATTTTTGATTCATATTCATTTTTTTCTACCAGGTGATCAAAAGGATTGAAAGACGCAGTCGCGGGATTCAACAAGACTTTTTTTGCTATGGTGTAGAACTATGTACAAGACTACTGTAATCAGTAATTTTTAAATATTTATGTGTGTGAGTTTTTAAAAACCCAGCTTTCAAAAGCTGTTCCACCAAACAGCAAAAATAGAAAATCACTCTTTAAAGAGCACTTCTGCACAAATCACCCAAACAGACTGCAGCTTTTCAAAACTGCTCCCCAGAGAGCTATTTTAAAACAGCTCTATCCGGACAGCAGCTTTTCAATCCGCCAGAGCTGTCCCAAACAGACCCTCAATCATAGTGGCCTCTTATCGAGCATGTTACATGGCTGCAGCCAGAGCACCTCAAAGCCTCTCTGCGCCTGTTTCTCGACCCGGCCTCAACAATGCGCCGCGGCTGATAAACAAGCGCGGAGAGGCTTTGGGGTGCTCGGGCTGCAGCCCTGTAACTCAACGTTGCGCCGCGACCGAGAAACAGATGCGGAGAAGTTTTGGGATGCTCAGGCCGCAGTCCTGTAACATGCTCGCTAAGAGCCACTACAAACCTTTGGCTAATACAATCCTTTCCATTTGGCTCCAACTGAATTACCTAAATAAAATATTAAAGCAGTTATTATCTGGAACCAGCTGCATCAAAGGAATTCACATCAGCTATAATAAGCCCTACAAACTCTCAAATGTCAGAATTCCCTCCCTACCATGAAGATGAAGGCACCCCTGGTACTCTCCCTTCTAGTTTTATCAGTCTTCCTATTCGCCCCCATGGCGGCGTCCCGTAAGTGGCTAAAACACGATGTTTTATGGGCGCTGATATCGGCACTGTAGATTTGGCTAGCCGCACTCAAAAAGACTGTTTTTTTAGGACTTTTCAAATCCCTATTAGCACTGAAGTTCATCTACCTTATTACTTTGCTTTTCCCTCTTTTTCTTCTTCCTTCTCCCCCGCTCGCTGTTTCCTTCATCGTTCTCCCAGTTATGACAGGCGATGCTATTCCTGATCCCGCCTCCGGCGAAACTGCATCGACCGCAGCGCAGCAGGCCGGCTCCTTTCCCCCGCCTCGCTCCCCCGTCTTTACGGAATGTTTGGGCCGGGGCGCCACATTCCTTAAGCAAAGCTGCCGGCATGATGAAACCTTTGGAGAATTGGTGTACAAATATAAATATTGCTTGCGGATAGACGATCTTAAAAATGATGTCGGCGATTAGCCGTTAGTGCCGATAGCCAAATTTGTAGTGCTAATATCAGCGCCCTCTTTTCTTTTATTTTTCGTACTCGCCATCTCACCAAATAATTCTGGCTTTTAAATTCATTCACCTCATCTGAAAATTGTGGCGCAGTTCCTAGAGAATGGCCTGAACTTGTGGGAGCTACGGTGGGGGCGGCGGAGCTGACGATCAAGCAGGACATGCCTGGAGTTCACTTTCAGACCGTGAAACCGCGTCGATCTGTAACCCAAGAGTACGATAGCTCGCGCGTTCGGCTCTACGTTGATAAGGCAGGGGAGATAGTTGTGAAGACACCCATGGTTGGGTAGCATATTAGGTTGTGTTCAGCGTGGCTTATCGTGACTTATTTGCTCCGATGAGGTTAGACAAAAATATCATTTTCATACAAAAATCTTGTGGCGCAAACTAATTTCTTTTTTTTAGTAACGATAGTAACATTTGTCATACCAAACATACAATGATGTTTTTGTCCAACCTCATCGGAGCAAATAAGCTACGATAAGTCGCGCCAAATGCAGCCTTAGTTATAATTGTTGCGAGAGTTCAATAAAAATGAAAGAGTGTTTGAAATAAAGTTGTGTTTGAAATGAAAAAGCTCTTAAAAGTTGAGCACAGCCCATTGTGTCACCTTTGTTCCCTTCTAAATTCTTTCCACCTTTGCTTATTAATAATAAAGTTGTTGTCTTTAATAATCAGATATTTCCTAGCTGCAACTAAACTTCTGTAATATGAGAGTGATGAACAGAACACTAAAAAAATGCTTTGTTCAGGAAAGAAGGCTCCAACCCTAATCAATCAGTTTGAATTGTTACTTCAATTTTCTCAGATCCTCCAATTTTTCTTTAATTATGTAATAAATTAGCAGCTTTAAATAGGGTTATGATGGTTGCCTACTATCATCAACTAACACCTAGCTAAAATTGTGTATCCGATAATGATCTACTGATTCTAACGTTGAATATTTCGTATATGTCCGTACACGTTGAGACTGACACGATAGCAATCTACTATCATCAACTAACACCTAGCTAAAGTTGTGTATGTGATAATGATCTACTGATACGATCAGCACGGCTGACTCCTGCACCATGAGAAAGTTTTTCGGCCATGCCACCTCTCTCCACGGTCGCTAATGCACCACCTCTCTCTACGGTGGTCGTCCCTCCGCCGCTTCCACCGGCCGCATCACCGCCTTTTCTGCCTCCCCGTCCGGTAAACTCGCCGCCCCCTCTACCGGCTCTTACTTCGCCGGCTCCAGTCTTTCCACCCCCTCCGATCATCTCCAAAAATGTAGTGCGCTAGTTTCTGTTTAATCGGATGGTGCACACCGAGATGTTTTTGGATGGACTACTCGACAAGTCGATCTTAGCACATACTGAAACGCACTTCCCTGATCACCATCTGATTAATATATGAACATAAAAAGAAATTCTCGATGATGAAAGAATGTAAAATCAGTGACGAGTCGACGTCGGACATGTTATGTTTGAAGTTCGGAATTTTCGATGTTTTTGTGACGTTCGTTTCGCTTTAAGTTTAGGTATTTTTGTTGTTAGTATGAGTATTATGTGAATATTTTGTTACGTTGAATTTGATGGATTTGAAAGTGGGCTGGCTGGCCGGTTTATTTTTTTGGGCTGATAACAGTGGAATTGTTAAAGGGCTACTCGGCTATATTTTAAATGAAAATTTCAATGGAGACGGTGGGCTGCTAGTATTGCATTTGTTTATTTTAGGTGATTGTTAACCGCAAACCGGCTATTTGTTAGTGGCACCCAAAAATCTCATTTTTTTGCGTTTTTTCGAAATACGTCATGTACATGCATTTTTAGGAAAAGTGCTCAACACGGAAGTTGTAGATCTCGTCGAGATCTACAACTTTCGTGTTGAGCACTTTTCCTAAAAATGCATGTACAAGGCGTACTTTGGAAATATGCTCAGATTTTACGCCTTTCAGAAATACGCCTTGTACATGCAATTTCAGGAAGTGTTCAGCACGAAAGTTGTAGATTTCGTGCTGAACACTTTTCCTGAAATTGCATGTACAAGGCGTACTTTGAAAATATGCTTAGATTTTACGTTTTTCAGAAATACGCCTTGTACATGCAATTTCAGGAAGTGTTCAGCATCGTGCTGAACACTTTTCCTGAAATTTCATGTACAAGGCGTATTTCGAAAAGACGCGAAAATTTGCAGATTTTGGGGTGCGAGTAGCCAATAACGGGTTGCGGTTAACAATCACCTTATTTTATATCTTATACTAAATGAGGTGGTGAGGCGGGGGATCCTCCTCTTTATATTGTAAACACTGCTCTATATCTCTTCCATTTTTTATCATGGGGAGGGCTTGGCGCTGCTGGACAAGCTAGGGTTTGCTTGTTAAATTTTCTCAAGTTGATCAACAAGGTAGCCCAAACACCAAATTAATATCTTCGGCACTACCCAGATCACAACTTGAACCGCAGAAAGTAGGAAGCAACTTAGATAACTGTGCGAATAGAAATATAGAAACCGGAAAGTGGAGAATGCAATTTTTATTATCCAGAAAAGTAAGTATTACAAAGGTATAGCCTCTCTTATATAGAATGGAGGAGATGGGAGAGAGTACAAATACCCAATGTGGGACTAAATACACAAAAACATCATCTACAAAGCTAACCGCCAATCCGCCCAGGAGACCGCCTAACCGTGCGGTTAGTAGGCACTAACCGCCCGGTCACCACCAGAGAACACGCAGCCGACCACCGAGATCCCAGAGATTAGCCGGCAGACCGCCCGGCTACCAAACCGCCAGTCTTAGCCGCCTGTCCGCCAAGGTCTATACAGCAACACAGAGATTAGCCGGGCTGACCGCCCGGCTACCAAACCGCCAGTTTTAGCCGCCTGTCCGCCCAGGTCTATACAGCAACACTCCCCCTCAAGCTGGAGCATAGATGTCAATCATGCCTAGTTTGCTGCAAATGTGGAAGAAAGAAGCGGACACAGCTTTTGTGAATATATCTGCCAGCTCTTTCTCCGAGGTAACAAACGGAGTGCAAATCTGGTTCTTCAACACTTCTTCTCGAATGAAGTGACAATCAACCTCTATGTGCTTTGTTCGCTCATGGAAGACCAGATTTTTAGAAATGTAGATCGCAGCTTTGTTGTCGCAGAACATGGGAAGTGGATAGTTGTAGACCTCTCCTAGATCCAGCATGAGAGCCCGCAACCATTTTAACTCACACGTGGTTGATGCCATGCTACGATATTCTGCTTCCGCACTAGACCTGGAGACTACTGACTGCTTCTTGCTCTTCCAGCTAACCAAGTTTCCTCCAACAAACGTGCAAAATCCGGAAGTCGACTTACGATCCCCTTTGTCGTCCGCATAGCTAGCGTCGGAGTACGCTTCGACTCTTAGGTGACCGTTTTTCTGAAAGAGAAGACCTTTCCCAGGTGCGGACTTCACATACTCCAATATCCTTAGAGCGGATTGAAGATGACATTCCCTAGGCGACTGCATAAACTGGCTGACCTTTCCCACTACATAGGAGATGTCTGGTCTGGTCACCGTAAGGTAGATGAGTTTGCCAACAAGACGCTGATACCTCGTAGTATCCAATAGAGGTGGTGATTCGTCTGTCCATGTCTTGTCTTCTCCAGGAGCCATGAGACACCGGGCAGGTTTAGCACCCGTCAATCCTGCCTCTTTCAACAAATCAAGAGCATACTTTCGTTGGGAGAGAACTAAGGAACACGGTTTCCGAGAGATTTCAATTCCCAAGAAGTATTTTGGAGAACCCATATCCTTCGTGACTAGGTGTTGGCGGAGATGGACCTTCGTCAAGGCTACACCAGCTTGATCGTCGCCAGTAAGAAGAATATCGTCCACGTAAACAGCTAGCACAACCAGACCCGAAGATGTCTTGCGAATGAACAAGGAGTGATCAGCCGAACTCCTGGTGAAACCGATAGCCCCAATGATGCTACTGAACTTATCGAACCACGCCCTGGGACTTTGCTTTAGGCCATAGATGGCCTTTTTCAACCGGCATACTTGAGTCTCCCCCTGAGCAACATACCCAGGAGGTTGCTCCATGTAGACGTCCTCGTGAAGGTCACCATAGAGGAAGGCATTCTTGACGTCCAACTGCGAAATAGGCCAATCCCTGTTGACCGCCACCGATAAAAGGACCCGAATGGTGCTGAGGCGAGCAACTGGCGAGAACGTGTCAAAGTAATCAACACCATAGGTCTGAGTAAACCCTTTTGCAACAAGACGGGCTTTGTACCGGTCCACACTGCCATCAGGACGGAACTTGACGACAAACACCCAGCGACAACCAACCACATCCGTGCCAAAAGGAGGAGGCACAAGGGTCCAAGTGCCCCGGTCAGAGAGAGTAGCAATCTCGTCATCCATGGCAGCCTTCCAGTGAGGAATATCAAGGGCTTCCTGGTAGGTGCGAGGTGTGGAAGTCGCGGAGATGGCTATGGCGAAGTCCCTGCGAGAAGGTGTTAGCCGATCATAAGAAATAACAGCTGCCAGCGAGTGCTGGGTGCACGTCCGAACCCCTTTGCGAAGGGCAATGGGCAGCTCCAGGTCCTCGAGTTCCTCAGTCGCCGGTGCATCCGTGGCGGAGATAGCTGGCCCGGGAGAAGAGAGAGACGGCCGAGGGGACGAGGGAGAAGGATCATGATCAAGAGAAGGAGCGGCTGGTGGAGGTGGGGATGGAGGAAGCTCAAGAGGAGTGGATGTGGTGGAGAGAATGGGTGGAGAGGTCGAGTCGGTAGGAGGAAGAGGGAGGTTCGATCCATCGACCTGTGGGAGATCAGAAGAGAAGTAGGCGGCATTCTCAAAGAATGTCACATCCGCCGAGACGAACTGCTTGCGATGAACAGGGTCAAAGCAGCAGTAACCTTTTTGAGTTGTGGAGTAACCCAAAAAGATACACTTCGTAGCACGAGGGGACAATTTGTCGCGAGTTGCGGCAGGGCTATGAACAAAGGCAGTGCACCCAAAAATGCGGAGTGGTAATGGAAAGGGGTCCTTGGAGGGATAGAGGATGGAAAAAGGGGTTTTGCCTTTGAGGACGGTAGAGGGAATGCGATTGATGAGGTAGCAGGAGATGAGGACCGCGTAGCCCCAATAGCTACGAGGAACCTGCATCTGCGTCATGAGAGTGCGAGCGACATCGAGGAGGTGACGGTTTTTACGTTCCGCCACCCCATTTTGCTGGGAGGTATAGACGCAGCTAGTTTGATGAATGATGCCATATTGCGTACAGAAAGAAGCGAAATCACTACTCAGATACTCTTTTGCATTATCAGAGCGAAAAATTTTGACAGAAGCATCAAATTGATTTTTAATCATATAATAAAATGACGTCCATACAGAAAAAAGTTCGGAGCGATCCTTTAATAGATACACCCATGTACATCGAGAATAATCATCAATAAAGGTTACAAAATAGGAACTTCCACGCCCGATGGTGAGGGTAGGGGAAGGTCCCCAAACATCAGAGTGAATAAGGTCGAACGGCTTGGAAGAGCCACGACCTTTCTTAGGAGGAAAGGGGGAACGGTGATGCTTGCCCAGTTGACAGGCATCACAGTTGATAGGAGAGTCCTGCTGAGGTAGGTGAGGAAACAGTTGGCGGATGAGACGCGAGGGAGGATGCCCCAGGCGAAGGTGCCACTGAAGAAGATCTGTAGAAGCGGGAGAGAAGACGGTAAGAGCAGATACATCATCAAGGAAGTAGAGACCGCCCCTCTCAGTCCCAATAGCAATCGTCCGCTTGGAGTCCGGGTCCTGAAACGAACAAGAAGAAGGAGTAAATGTTACCGAACACTGAAGTTGCTTGCAAAGAGAAGTAACCGACAATAAATTGCACGGAAACTTGGGCACATAAAGAGTATCCGCCAGGCGAAGGGACGGAGTAACTTGAACCATGCCCGTTCCATGCACCGGAGAGGGAGAACCATCCGCAACGAGAACAGGGGGCAACCGATCATGTGTTTCTAGGAGAGAAAAGCACTGAGGATTGCCCGTCATATGATTAGTGGCGCCAGAGTCGATTAGCCATTTACCTTGGGTAACCACGTGGGCACTACCTGAAGTCGTGGCCACAGAGGCAGATGGCTTGGAAGAAGTAGGAGTATCACCAGCGGGACGAAGATGCGGATGCTTTGTCCAGCAGCGGTCAACCAAGTGTCCTGGGCGGCCACAATGAGTACAGAGGTAGCGAGAAGGGCCATGCCCGCCAGAGTGGTTACCACGACCACTAAATCCACCACGATGAGCCTGGTGGGCATAGGCATCCGGAGCCGGAGGAGCGGCAAGCAAGGGGCGTTGGAGCAGAGAGGTAACAGTGGCAATGCGGGCAGCAGTAGCATCCAGGGTAGGAGACTCAGCCTCTCCAAGAATTTGCTGCCGGATCATATCGTATGAGTCCGGAAGCCGCAGAAGGTAACAGACCACTAGGAGTTCCTGGAAGTGCTTCAGCTGAGTGGCCACATCTGCCGAGAGAGGACGATTTTGTAGAATCTCAGCTCCAAGGGCTTGGACTTGTTGGTAAGCTGCAGGAGGGGACATGGACTGGCGAGCAAAGAGATCCGCATAGAGAGTATAGATACGAGATGTTTGTCCCCCCTTGGAGTAGAGAGCGGCCAAGTGATTCCAAGCTTGTTTTACCGTCTCATCGTGACGGATGACAGGAAGACATTCATCGGACAGGCTGTTCGCCAGCCAAGTACGAACCAGCGCATCATTCGCATCCCAGTCAGTAAACTGGGCAGAGTCCGCAGGCGGAGGGTCATCGGTAAGATGATGACGCTTGCGCTGAGAGCGGAGAAGAAAAGTGAATGAGACACTCCAGTCGGGATAATTGGGCCCCAGAAGCTTAGAGACGGTGCCAAGATTCCCGGAAGCAGGAGGAGGAGGAGGAGGCGGTGGGACAACGACAGTAGACGAGGTGGAGCCATCAGAATTGGTCATCCTGGAAGAGAGGTCGCGCGGTTAAGAGGAGAGACCGGGCGAGCAAAGGAATGAAGAGTTCGCAGCGGTCACAATTAGACCAGCGGCAAGCAATGCCACGACCAAGCTGCGAAGCACAAGAAGAGAAGCCGCACGGTTAACAAGGGAAACCGAGCGGGAAGAAGAAGAAGAAGCCGCGCGGATAGAGAGAGCGAGAAGACCGCGCGAACAAAAAGCAAACCGTGGCGGGCAGAGAGAAGAAGCTGCAACGGTCACGGGGTCAGCACACTAGTGGCAAGAAGGGCAGAGAGGCCGCCTAAACAAGGAAGAACTCGCGCGAACAGAGAGAAATCGCGCGGATAGGAAGAAAAAGATCTGCAGCGGTCACGATGGTAGACACCAACGGCCAGAGAAGCCACGACCAAGCCGCAGAACCAAACAGAGGGAGAGAAGTCGGGCGGCTAGCAGACAGACCGCGCGAACAGAAGAGGAGGATAGAAGAATCCACGGGAGAAGAGAGATCGCGCGAGCTGAAAGACAGGCCGCGGCGAGTAGGCAAAGGTCGCACGGACAGAAGAAAACGCAATCAGGAGGACTAGATCGGGTCCTCTGATACCATGTGCGAATAGAAATATAGAAACCGGAAAGTGGAGAATGCAATTTTTATTATCCAGAAAAGTAAGTATTACAAAGGTATAACCTCCCTTATATAGAATGGAGGAGATGGGAGAGAGTACAAATACCCAATGTGGGACTAAATACACAAAAACATCATCTACAAAGCTAACCGCCAATCCGCCCAGGAGACCGCCTAACCGTGCGGTTAGTAGGCACTAACCGCCCGGTCACCACCAGAGAACACGCAGCCGACTGATACGCCCGTAATGGTCTACGTATTTAAACGCAAGTGCACGTGCCGTGTCAAGTAATAAAAGTGAGTAAGAATCGTCTCCACAGGGAGGTGGTGAATTCAGTGCTTGCAAATACCAGTTAGGCCTTTTCCTTAAATCCAAGTAAGACAAAATTCGTGATTTTCTTAGACTACTAAAATTAAATATAAAGACTTCTAAATGAAATTACTACAGATCTTAGGAACAAAACTTTTTCTTATCAAGGGAGAGATATAATCTTATATTATGATTTCCTAGGTTTAGTATGACGGATAAGTGAATGAATCGTTGTGAAAATGCGTGGTGAGCGTGCCTTGCAACGATCTTAAAATAGATAACCGTATCTCTCGATATCGGCAATCCCTAGTTCTATATTTCCCCTCGGGTGAAATAAGAACCGCTCAAAGAACAAAGACCTAAGTTGCTAACACCAAGAGGAAGTCTCCTTCTCTCTTCAAATGCTATATCAAAATTATGATATGCCACCGCAACTCCTCTCTCGATTTATGAAGCGTAGCATGAAAGTGAAATATTGGCCAAACATTTCAGAGAATAAAGATCATAAATATGATAAAGAACACTCACCAAGAATCCACAACAAAATAAACTAGAAAATATCCATCACACACAACCTAGTAATCTCATAATACAAGATTAATGAAGAATTAGTTCATGGCGTTGGAGGAATCACTCAAAATAGTGAAATAGATCTTACAAAACATCGCGGTTCACGCTTAATCGCTGCAGGAATTTCTTCCTAGAGTCGCTTCTTCGATCCGTGCGAAGATCTCCTTCTTCTTCCTCTTGCCGGCGCTCTCCAATGGAGGTTTTCTTCCCAAGCCAACCCTAGAAGATGCTCTCCCCCTTAGATCCGAAATTAATGATGAATTAATTTCCTCTAATCAGTTTTTGGCATTAAAAACGTCCATCCTCCCCAAGAGACACAACCTTCCATAATTAAAAATGGTGGGAATTCAAATTTTAAATTCTGAATTTCGGACAGACACATGTTGCAGTTTCAGAATTGGATGTTGCAGTTTCTGGACAGGCCGAAAATAGAAATTCTGCATCACTCTTCTTAGTTGATTTCCTTAACAAACCTTGCATGAAAACCATAGAATAAGGCTGACTTAGTATCATAATCATTAAAACAACAATTAATCAGATTTATTACCATTTATGCTCTTTTTTTATTAATTAAGAAGTAGAAATAATAGGCAAAGATAACTTCATTTGAGAAGTTATCACACCTCCACACTTAAATTCTTGCTAGTCCCTAGCAAGACACGTTCACAAATAAAAACTTGGGTAAAGGGCAATAAGCAGTGCATGATTCAATGATACTTAAGAATCCAGTGCTTGTCTTGAAAAACCAAATAATCGAGGCACACTCAAAATATTTGCTTTACTAAAATGATAGGTTTGACAATCAAAAGAAATCCAACCATTCACAAATCCATTAGTTAAATGTTGGGTTAGAGCTCAAATAAACATCCTAGTGTGATGTGTGGTAACAAATAATGTACTCAAATGCGATACTTTCCCTTTTTGAACCCCCACATCTACAGGTAATGACAAGCTTAAGCTAAGCAATTAATTTCGCCTTCATATGAGTTAGTAGTTCCAATAAGAACTAGGATATGTTCAAGCTTGGCTTAGCGTTCAGGAATACGATGATTATGAGATGTAGCTCCCTAGTTAATACTCTTAAAGAATCGCCATATTGTGGTGTTTGTTACATTTTTCAAAGACTATCCATAGTAGGGATCTTTCTAAATATAAGTGCACATAACTAGGCCACATGTCACTATGATATTTCTCCTTTTCCATTTTTTTTTATATCATCACAGTTGGGATCATTCCGAATATGCATTCACATACTCGGGCCACATGTCACTATGACTTTTCTATTTTTTTCCTTACTTTTTTTTTATCATAGTTGGGATCATTCTAAGTATGTGTACATATATTCAGGCCGCATATCACTATGAAATTTTTATTTTGTTAGCAACACTCACAATAGGCTACTTCTTAAGACATAACCAGTGGGAACATATGAAATTTAGTCATGGGGTGATGTGTAACAAATGGTTCAAGCTCAACTAATGACGTGATTGATCAAAAAGTTAGGACGAACTAACTATCCTCATATTTTGGTGTACATCATTTACTTCGCTCTTACTCACCACTCCCCATTGGATGTAGAGGACAATGTAGGAAAGCATGCAATGGACGTACATCAAAATTTTAGTGCACGAAAACATATGCTTAAATGAGCTCAGTCAAACCAACATCCTTCTAGCTTCACATTCATTAGTTGGGTTCTTAAGATTGACGTGCCCTACCGATCATTGAATAACTCTAGAGTAGCCCATAGACTAATCAAGAACAACAGTAAGTATCATTGAATTCATATTTAAAGTAACCCTTACCCAGTGTGTAAGGGTACACCCCTCCACACTTAAAGTGATGCTAGGCCCTAACAACTCTACTTCTAGAGGACTAGTTATGAGCAGAACACACTCCTCCACACTTGAAGTGTAACTATAATAATGACATTATCTAATGAGCATTTGTAAGTCAGGAATGAACAGTTGAAAATAAATAACTTCCCTGAAAAAGCGAAGACTTGTGTAGAGTGAACCACATGTGTGCAAATATGCCTCTCAATTTGCGTAAGGAGCGTCGTCAGTGTACCCAAGTGCATTCCCTGCAGTTAAAGTGACATAGAACGCAACAAGATAGCAATGCTACACGGGGTTATATCAATATAAGTATACGACCATTAATAAAGTAAACATGCTTAATAAGTGGATCAGTTAGAAAAAGTCATAAATCACAAGTGCAGCTGTATAATTTTGGAGAAGGACTTGCATCCATTATAAAAGTGTCCTAATAACATAGAAGGATATCTTTGTCAAAACCATGATTCCATATAACAACAACAGCACCTCATATAAACATTTAGCAGTGTCCATGCCAAAACATGGTTTCCATATACCAACAAAAGGTTCATCTTGCATGAGGGAAATAAACATATAAGCTGTCCAAAAATATAGTTCAAAACACAGCAACAGTCCAAAATATAGTTCAGCAATAAGTAAAACTGTCCAAAACCATAAACTATCCCAAACCATAATTTGCACAAAACATAAACTATATGCCATAAACTAAAAGGTAAACCAAAAGTCATCAGAGTTGCCTATTCGTCCTCTCCATCTTTGTCATCTTCACCTTCTACGTCATCCTCGTCACTTTCTTCATCGGCCTCGTCACTATCTGCATCGTCGTCGCCGTCCTCATCAACATCATCTGCAGCAGCATCTCCTCCCTTATCAACATCATCGTCATCCTCATCGCCTTCGTCCTCCTCAGTTCTTCGAATGCGAGGGTCCACACGAATGCTGGCGGAGTTAAGCAAGTAACCGTCTTTGTCGAACTGTTTCCTCATCCTCAACTTGGATTGTGGCCTAGGGAGTTTGGCTTTGTCCAATAAACTATGTAAAGTGGCTCTTTGATCCTCTAATTCCTCCTGCACATATAGGTGGTGGCATCGCAAGTAGGCTTTCATATATTGCATCTCCTCCATCATAGCATCAGGATCACCACCCCCATCTTCTTGGTGAATTTCTATGTCCATAGGTTTGTCCTTGCGTGTCTTAGAAGGCTGCGCTTTGGGGGTATCATCCGCAACCTTTATGCACACTTCAATCACCGTTTTGGTTATGTGACACTTCAATTTCTTCACCACATCCTCCTCATTCTCTTGCACTCCAACCGCGCGACAAAGGTCTGTAATCAGGACTGGATACCACAGTTGCTTTGGGCCTTTCTCCCTTATCTTTTCCTGCAGTCGATGCGCAATAACTTTCCCCACATTGAATTTGATGCCCTTGAGGATACAGTAGAGTATGACAATTTTGTGGATAGGGACATTGTTGAGGTGTTTAGTCGGAAGTATGGTTGCATTGATGAATAGGAGCCAGACTTTGGCCTGTCTAGATAAGCAGGTTGCCTTCAGGCACTTCGCTGCCACATTTGTCCAAACCGGCCCTGACGGAATACAAACGGCCTCCGCCAATTCTTGTGGTGTAACCTTTGCAAGGACTGTAGTGTAATCAACTTGAGCTTGGTCATCCAAAGCAAACAAGTCCGAAATCCTCTCAGCTGTAAACACGACCTCCTTTCCCCTCACAATAGCCGTCTCCTCTTCCGCAGATACAGCATTGGCGTAGAATTCGTAAACAAGGGTAAGGGCAACTTCAGTTTTGGGGTGGCAGAAGTGCTCCCAGTTTATGGCACAGATCTGATTTGCATAGGACAAGTTCCAGGCCCTTATGTCCATTTGGAATCCCCTCTCCATGATGAAAGGAGTGGTCCTCAACTCCCTAAACCTTAACTCAGCCGCATCATCCTGAAATTGTCTTCCACCCTTTGCAATTGATTTCCCCTTGTCCTGTTTCTTCCTCTTCAAATCTTTACCTAGATTAGGGTGTGCTATTACTCCTTGCCCTAAATGAAGGATCTTCGAAAATAAAAACATGAGTCCTAGATATACCTGCAGAGCCCCCGACAACTTTTTCTGGCGCGACCGTCTTCTCCCGTCGCGCTTTTCGCATGGCGGTCAAACGCAGGAATCTTCCTTATCCTCTTAATTGGCGGTCGGCGCAGGACGCACTGGCGGAAGATGCCGCCCTAAGCTTCCGCCCCCGGCGCTTAAGCAGGAGTAGGCGAAGAATCGCCGCCGAGAATGTCTTCCGCTCGACGTTCGCGTCGACCTAGGCCGGGCTGGAGTAAAAAAATCGGGCTGGGGTAAAATGCAGGAACGGCCTCTTTTATAATTAATTTTAATTTAATCCTATGTAATTAATGCAATTTAGGTTTAAAAAGGCTTAAGCTTGATTAATTAACCTAACCGCTCAATTAAAAGGGAAGTGAAACGATTCCGAAAACCGGCAGGGGCGGTTCGCTCGAACCAGGCGCCGGTTCACCGCCTTTAGCAATTCCGCCGGACGCAGTCAGTAAAAATAAAATGGCAACCTCCCTTTTACGCGTTGTCATTTCCGCTGAACCGGCGGTTTACATAAACCGGTTCCCGGTTCACTCCCTAGCTGATGTCTATGGTAGCGGACAGTAGGTGAAAAACGACAACGCCCATTCTTCTGACTACAACATTTCTCTTTTTTTTTTATTTAAAATCTGGCCGAAATTTTAGTTATTCATTTCCTTTTATTGATAAAATTTCGCGGTTATTGCGCAGCACCCCTCCAATCCAATCCTAAAGCTACAGAAACTATTAATTATGAAAAACTAAAAACTTTTAAAATAAAAATAAGAACTAATACAAATATGCAATGGGTTGCCTCCCACCAAGCGCCTGATTTATGAGTCCCGGCAGGACTTCCCCTGATTAAACGAGCTCCAAACGCGACACTACTCGGTCAATGTCGCCTCCTAGATATAACTTCAATCTCTCCCCATTTACCTTGAACTCGGTTCCATCATTCTCATTTGAAATAGTCACAGCTCCATAGGGGTGCACGATTTTAACCTTGAACGGGCCCGACCAGCGGGACTTGAGCTTTCCGGGGAATAATTTCAAGCGAGAGTTGAATAGTAGAACAAGCTGTCCCGGTTCAAAGTTTTTCTCCTTCATTCGTCGATCATGCCATCGTTTCGTGCGCTCTTTGTAAATTCTCGAGTTCTCATACGCTTGCATTCGAATCTCCTCTAGTTCGTTCAATTGTAAGAGCCTTTTCTTGCCGGCGTCGCGGAAATCATAATTAATCTTCTTTATTGCCCAGAATGCCCGGTGTTCTAGCTCTAGGGGTAGGTGGCAAGACTTTCCATAGACCATTCGGTACGGGGTTAGCCCAATGGGAGTTTTGAAGGCAGTGCGATATGCCCATAATGCATCGACTAGCTTTTGTGACCAGTCTCTACGGTTGACGCTCACTGTCTTTTCTAGAATTTTCTTAATCTCCCTATTGGATACTTCCGCTAACCCATTCGTCTGGGGATGATATGCTAAGGCGACTTTATGAGTTATCCCGAATTTATTTAGTAATGCAGTGAACTGGTTATTACAAAAATGACTGCCACCGTCACTAAGGATTGCCCTCGGGATTCCAAATCGACTAAATATATGGTGCCTTAAGAAGTTAAGGACTACCTTCGCATCATTCCTGGGCGTCGCAATTGCTTCCACCCATTTAGATACGTAGTCCACAGCCAACAAAATGAATAGATTACCATTCGAGTTCACGAACGGTCCCATGAAGTCTATACCCCATACATCAAATAGTTCGACTTCCAACATTATATTCATGGGCATCCCATCGTTCTTATGTATATTTTCGCTCCGTTGGCATCTATCGCATTGCTTCACAAATATATTTGCGTCCCTGAATAAATTAGGCCAATAGAAGCCAGCTTCTAACGCCTTCATTGCCGTTCTCGTTCCCTTGAAATGACCTCCGTAGGGGGAGCTATGACATTTTTCCAATATCGCTCTCATCTCCTCCTCGGGGATGCATCTCCGTACGATTCCGTCGGCACCAACCTTGAACAACAAAGGATCATCCCACATGTAAGACCGTACCTGATGTAAAAATCGTTTCTTTTGTTGGTAGGATATTTCAGGTGGCAGAATATTGCTCGCTAGATAGTTTACTAAGTCAGCATACCAAGGCATAATATTCTCCGAAATCGCTAGTAACTGCTCATCAGGGAATCTCTCTTCCACTTCAGAATGTAGTGTCGGTGGTGTACTCTCAATCCTAGATAAGTGATCTGCAACCGGGTTATCCGTTCTTTTCCTATCCTTAATCTCTACATCAAACTCCTGTAAGAGAAGGACCCATCGAATCAAGCGTGGTTTTGAGTCTCTCTTCTCCATAAGATAACGGATCGCTGCATGATCGGTGTACACTATAACCTTCGTACATAAGAGATACGATCGAAATTTTTCGAATGCGAATACCACCGCCAATAGCTCCTTTTCGGTGGTAGTGTAGTTGGTCTGGGCATCGATTAGGGTCTTACTAGCATATGCAATCGTATGAAATATCTTCTCCCTTACTTGTCCCAAAACAACTCCTACCGCGTAGTCACTCGCATCACACATCAAGATAAATGGCTCTTCCCAATCCGGTGTTACTACAATAGGAGCGGTAGTTAAGCGATATTTGAGCTCGTCAAACGCTCTCAAACAATCGTTATTAAAAGAAAATTTTGCATCCTTCTCTAGAAGTCCACTCAAGGGTTTAGCTATTTTCGCGAAGTCTTTGATGAATCTTCTGTAGAAGCCCGCGTGTCCAAGGAAGCTTCTTAACATTTTCACATTCTTGGGTGGAGGTAATTTTTCTATCACATCTAGTTTTGCTTTGTCTACTCCCAACCCAGTCCTGGAAACATGATGACCCAACACTATGCCTTCACGAACCATGAAATGACATTTCTCCCAATTTAATACTAGGTTTGTCTCGACACAACGTGTGAGCACCTTCTCCAAACATTCTAAGCACGTGTCAAATGATTTTCCAAAGATGGAAAAGTCATCCATAAAAATCTCAATACCCTGGTCCATAATATCAGAGAAAATGGCAATCATGCAACGCTGGAAAGTAGCCGGAGCGTTACATAGACCAAAGGGCATCCTCCTAAACGCGAAAGTCCCATAGGGGCAAGTAAATGTGGTCTTTTCTTGGTCGGCGGGGTCGATGGTAATTTGATTATACCCTGAATACCCATCAAGAAAGCAGTAAAAATCATTCCCCGCCAATTTGTCTAGGACTTGGTCGAGGAATGGAAGAGGGAAATGATCCTTTCGGGTGGCCTTGTTTAACTTCCTATAATCCATACAAATCCTCCACCCCGTGATCGTCCTAGTGGAGACCATTTCTTCCTTCTCGTTCCTTATAACCGTCATCCCCCCTTCTTGGGTACACATTGAACCGGCGAGACCCATGGACTATCTGAGATAGGATATATTATACCCGCGTCAAGCCACTTAATAATCTCCTTTTTAACTACCTCTTTCATCGGCGGGCTTAAGCGGCGTTGAGGCTCAATCGACCCCTGAAATGACTCCTCCAAAAGGATTTTGTGCATACATAATGAAGGGCTTATCCCCCGGATATCAGCGATAGTCCATCCTATGGCCATTTTAAATTGCTTAAGTAGTTCAATTAGTCGTTTCCGTTGATCAGATGTTAAGTTGGAATTTATGATGACCGGTAGTGTCTCGTCATCCCCTAAATATACATAAGTAAGATGCTCGGGAAGAGGTTTCAACTCAAGTGATGGAGGTTCAGCGATGGACGGTTTAGCTGACAAGGATTTCTCGGGCATCTCTAATGGTTCCGGCCTACGAAACCAAGCAGTTTGCTTCTCGAATGCTTGTAAGCAATCTTGAATCGCTTCATCATCATCAGATTGGTCATCCTCCGTTAATAATTGAGTCAACAATATATCATGTTCATCAGAAAGTGAACTAGGCGTGTAATCGCATATAGAAACGTGATTGACCACCTCCATATTATCTTCCTCCCGGTGGGGGAACTTTAACGCTTTGAGTACGTTAAAAGTGACTTGCTCGTCATTCACCCGCATCGTTAACTCTCCTTTATGCACGTCAATCAAAGTTCTACCCGTCGCTAGGAAAGGTCTTCCTACAATAATCGGAACTTCTCTATCCTCTTCCATGTCTAGAACGACAAAGTCCGCCGGAAATATGAATTTATCCACCTTCACCAACACGTCCTCCACTATCCCCTTTGGAAACGCTAGGGTCCTATCGGCCAACTGCAAGGTTATGGAAGTCTTGGAGATCTCTCCCAAACCCAACTTCCTATATATCGATAATGGCATTAAATTAATGCTCGCCCCTAGGTCACATAACGCCTTACCCTCGAATTTGTATCCTATGGAACATGGAATAGTAAAACTCCCCGGATCTTTCAATTTGGGTGGGAGTTTTTTTTGGAGAATGGCGCTGCACTCTTGAGTAAGTGCCACCGTCTCATTCGTTCCAAATCTTCTCTTCTTTGATAGGATATCCTTCATAAATTTAACGTAGCTTGGCATTTGTTCCAAAGCCTCGGCGAAGGGGATGTTGATTTGCAACTTCTTAAAAATCTCGAGAAATTTTTGGAATTGTTGATCGAGTTTGCTTTTCTTTAACCGTTGCGGAAAAGGTGGTGGTGGATAAATTATTCTAGCTTCTTTTTTCTTCGTAGCTTCATCTATTCGCTCTTTCTTTTTCTCTAACACTTCTACCGCAGGTTCCTGACTATTCCCATCTTGTATGGCCCCCTCATTAGGGATACAAGGAATCAACTCCTCTAATTCCTTTTCATTACTACCCTTACTTTTCTCTCTTAGAGGAATGCTCTCCAACTCCTTACCGCTTCGTAGAGTGACCGCCTTGCATTGTTGATTGTCTCCTTTCGGATTCGGTGTGGTATCCGTTGGGAGTGACCCTTGAGGTCTAAGGCTTAATGCGTTCGCGATTTGTCCCAATTGAGACTCAATCACACGCAGTGAACCCTCTACACTAGTAATGCGTGCATCGTTTCTTTGCATGGATTCGATAAGGAACTCATCGGATAGCTTTCTAGAAGGTCCTTGTTGATTATAATTAACGTTTTGAGTTGGACGTGGAGTTGAGTTAAAACCAGGCGGGTGTCCCGTGCCGGTGTTATTCTTCTACGAGAAGTTAGGGTGATTACGCAAATCCGGATTGTAATGAGTTGGAATTGCATTATGATTATTGTGATTCATGTACCTCGGTTGCCCACCTATATAGTTGACCTCCTCGTTATTGTTAATGAGTTCCTCCACCGTAAGTGAAGGATTTATATTAATCGGAGGAGCTACTATACTGTTAACTTGGGGGTTCATTGGAACCTGATTTTGATGTAAGGTTAAGGCATCTAACCGCTTATTCATCGAGTTGAATTGTGCGGTTATTTGTGCAGCGAAAGAAGTGAGTTGGTCAACTTGGTGCGCACCTCCCATGGATGAGGAACCTTGGCGCTCAAATGAATGATAATTATTCGAAGATAGATCCTCTAAAATTTCATACGCATCCTCGGGATATTTGTTCATCAATGATCCTCCTGCAGCTCCATCTACTTGGATCATTGTAGACGTCTGGAGACCATTGTAAAAGGTCCACACCTGTTGGTGTGTGGCTAGGCCGTGGTGTGGGCACTTGCGCAATAGTTCCTTAAATCTTTCCCATGCGTCATAAAGTGTCTCTCCGTTCCCTTGCATAAATGTAGATATGTCACGCATAAGTTTGGCAGTTTTCGATGGAGGAAAATATTTAGCTAAGAATTTCTCTATCAGAATCGCCCAAGTAGTAATAGAACCATTGGGCAGAGAGTTCAACCAATCTCTTGCTTTTCCTTCCAAAGAAAATGGGAATAACCTAAGTTTTATCGCTTCCTCAGATGCTCCATTGATTTTGAATGTGTCACATATTTCAATGAAGGTCCTTAAGTGAGAGTTCGGGTCTTCATTATTAAGGCCACCAAACTTATTGTGTTGAACGAGTTGCATTGTCATAGAATCTATCTTGAAGTTGTTTGCTTCAATTGCGGGTCTAGTAATACTAAACTGCAAGCCTCCTCGGAAGGGCATATTATAATCACGACATGTTCTCCTTTGTTCAACGGGGTGACCATTCTGTTCTACTTGACCTTCTTGACCTAAGCCTTCCTGGTCAACTTCATTAGGAGCGTTATGATTATCAGGATTCATTATTATCACGTTATTATTTTCTAATCGAAACGTTCTCCTATTTTGTCTACACGTCCGTTCGATCTCTAGGTTTAACGGTAGTAATTCAGGTGATCGATATCTGGACATAAAACACGCACACCAACAATTGATAATTGATAATAAACAAACAAGCAAAACAGACACAAAACAAAGCAGTAATAGCAATGAGAATTAACAAAGATAAAACAAAACTTGATCTCTAATTACTAGGGATTCACTAATATTGCAAAATAAAACACTAAACGTTTCGCACCTCCCCGGCAACGGCGCCAAAAACTTGATACGCCCGTAATGGTCTACGTATTTAAACGCAAGTGCACGTGCCGTGTCAAGTAATAAAAGTGAGTAAGAATCGTCTCCACAGGGAGGTGGTGAATTCAGTGCTTGCAAATACCAGTTAGGCCTTTTCCTTAAATCCAAGTAAGACAAAATTCGTGATTTTCTTAGACTACTAAAATTAAATATAAAGACTTCTAAATGAAATTACTACAGATCTTAGGAACAAAACTTTTTCTTATCAAGGGAGAGATATAATCTTATATTATGATTTCCTAGGTTTAGTATGACGGATAAGTGAATGAATCGTTGTGAAAATGCGTGGTGAGCGTGCCTTGCAACGATCTTAAAATAGATAACCGTATCTCTCGATATCGGCAATCCCTAGTTCTATATTTCCCCTCGGGTGAAATAAGAACCGCTCAAAGAACAAAGACCTAAGTTGCTAACACCAAGAGGAAGTCTCCTTTTCTCTTCAAATGCTATATCAAAATTATGATATGCCACCGCAACTCCTCTCTCGATTTATGAAGCGTAGCATGAAAGTGAAATATTGGCCAAACATTTCAGAGAATAAAGATCATAAATATGATAAAGAACACTCACCAAGAATCCACAACAAAATAAACTAGAAAATATCCATCACACACAACCTAGTAATCTCATAATACAAGATTAAGGAAAAATTAGTTCATGGCGTTGGAGGAATCACTCAAAATAGTGAAATAGATCTTACAAAATATCGCGGTTCACGCTTAATCGCTGCAGGAATTTCTTCCTAGAGTCGCTTCTTCGATCCGTGCGAAGATCTCCTTCTTCTTCCTCTTGCCGGCGCTCTCCAATGGAGGTTTTCTTCCCAAGCCAACCCTAGAAGATGCTCTCCCCCTTAGATCCGAAATTAATGATGAATTAATTTCCTCTAATCAGTTTTTGGCATTAAAAACGTCCATCCTCCCCAAGAGACACAACCTTCCATAATTAAAAATGGTGGGAATTCAAATTTTAAATTCTGAATTTCGGACAGACACATGTTGCAGTTTCAGAATTGGATGTTGCAGTTTCTGGACAGGCCGAAAATAGAAATTCTGCATCACTCTTCTTAGTTGATTTCCTTAACAAACCTTGCATGAAAACCATAGAATAAGGCTGACTTAGTATCATAATCATTAAAACAACAATTAATCAGATTTATTACCATTTATGCTCTTTTTTTATTAATTAAGAAGTAGAAATAATAGGCAAAGATAACTTCATTTGAGAAGTTATCACCGACCACAGAGATCCCAGAGATTAGCCGGCAGACCGCCCGGCTACCAAACCGCCAGTCTTAGCCGCCTGTCCGCCAAGGTCTATACAGCAACAATAACCAAACACACAGACAGAAACAAGCAGATCAAACTTTTATTCAACTTCTTTACAAGGCGAGGCATACGTGGCGAGACATGATTTCGCCAGTATGAAAAAGCAGAAAAACAAACCGGGCGGATAGAACACTGAGACCGCCAAGTCGGCCGAGACCGCCGAGCTCGCCGAGTCCGCACACCGCCAAACTGCTGAAGCCGAACAATAACAAGGAGTCCGCTTAGACCGCGAGGTCGCGCGGACAACTCGTTATTCGCCTAACTGCTGCTGAACAGAGGAACAAGCCGCCTATCCGCCGAGACCGCGAGGTCGCGCGGACAGAGAAGAAACTTGAGATAAAACTGATGTTGATAACCGCCAATGCAGCCCGCTAACTCCAGCGGTCAGAACCAAACTCCTGGTTTGACACTGCTAGCCGCGCCACCTGCACACAGAAACCGGTTAAGCAACAGCCCGCGCGGATACAAAAAATCGAGTCCGCAGCCAACACTCAAGCCCAACTTACTGTTCACTCTGCTACCAAATGAGGTGCCGGGGGGGTCCTATTTATAGGCCGGGTGAGGAGTGCGGTCACCACCCTATGAGATAGAGACACCGCCCCTTGGTCGCGACTAGCAACGCCATCTCGCCGAGTCCGCTCGATAAAGCTCAGACAACCCGCCAACCCGCAAGCACTAGACTGCATCCACATGCAACCCGCCCGGTCACAGCGGATACTGCGGAAACCGAATTCATCTCGCGCAGTCCGCGACCACTGGCACAAGCCCAGTCACAGCGGAACTGCGGAAACCAACTCCACGAGCAAGACAAGAAGGCTCGAGCTCGGCGGATACAAAGTCCAGTCCGCCAGCTCCAAGCCCAGACCGCGGCTACCACCCTTCAAAGAGGACGTGCGGACTCCAAGCCCAGTCCGCACGGGCCGCGCACACTTCCTTGCAGAGCTCGGCCCACTACCGGACTCAACTAGTCCGCGCAGTCCGCAAAGCCAACCCACAGCTCACTACCCAGGTCGCCAACTATCAACCCGTCGGACTAGAACCAGTCCGCGCAGTCAAACCGCCCAGGTCGCCCGGACTGCCGATCACTCCCACTTTCACTTCACCAATTTCAACACTCCCCCTTGAAGTGAGAAGTGGTGATCAAACCAAGCAGACCTCGAAGCCGCTGAAAAGGCCCCTTCGACAGCGACTTGGTGAAGATGTTAGCAAGGTTATCTTCACTCCGAACATGACCAACCACAAGAGATCCTTCTAACACCTTCTCCCTTATGAAGTGGTGATCGATCTCAATATGCTTAGTCCTAGCATGACAAACTGGATTGTTCACCAGCTTGAGAGCACTCTCATTATCCCCTCGGAGCAAAGTAGGGCCTTGCACTTCCTCATGGACATCATCTACTAGCCGCCTTAGCCAAATGGCTTCCCGAGCTGCCAAGGCAGACGCCTTGTACTCAGCTTCTGTAGTAGAGACAGATACCGAGTCCTGCTTCTTGCTACACCACGAAATGCCCGCTGATCCACAAGTGAACACATAACCAGAAGTTGACCTTCGGTCATCCGAATCACCACCATAGTCAGCATCCGTGTAACCTAGCAGAGAGAAACTCGCATCCCTTCTGTAAAGAAGTCCCATGTCAGAAGTTGCCTTGACATACTTCAGAATGTTCTTTGCCGCTACAAGATGAGACTTCCTTGGCTCTGCCATGAACCGACTTACTCGACCAACAGCATAAGCTATATCAGGTCTAGTAATCGTCAGGTAGATCAAGCTTCCAATAAGGGCCCTGAACACCAAAGGATCAGGAAGAACCCTTCCTTCATCTCGTCGAAGCTTCAGCCCTTGATCCATAGGAGTAGAGCAAGTCTTCCCTTCAATCAAGCCAAACCGGTTCATAATGCGCTCAGCATATCCCTTCTGGCAGATAAGGATCCCGCTATCCTTCCTCTCCACTTCGAGACCAAGAAAGTGATGGAGCTCTCCCAGGTCTTTCATCTCGAAGTGAATGGCTAGCTCAGCTCTGAGCCTAGCAACCTCCTCCTCAGAATTCCCTGTGATGATCATATCATCAACATACAGCAGGACCAAGATAGAAAGCTCCCCCTTCTTCTTGATGAACAAGCTAGAATCCGAGTTTGAAGCAAGGTATCCACAGAATTGCAGATATTCTGCTATCTTCCCATACCAAGCTCTAGGAGCTTGCTTCAACCCGTAGAGTGCCTTCCTGAGCTTGCAGACGTAATCAGGATGAACTTCAGAAACGAAACCAAGTGGCTGATCCATAAAGATGTCTTTGTCAATCTCTCCATAAAGAAAAACATTCTTTACATCAAGCTGCCACATCCTCCATCCTTGGCATGCAGCCAAAGCAATCACCATCTGAACTGAAGTCATCTTTGCAACAGGGCTGAACGTCTCCTCATAGTCTTCTCCATACTGTTGAGGGAACCCCCGAGCCACCAGGCGAGCCTTGAATCTCTCAATGCTCCCATCTGCCTTCTTCTTCAACTTAAACACCCACTTGCATGTCACCGGAGTAATGCCATCAACTTTGGGAACAAGATCCCAAGTTTCATTCTTCTTCAGAGCATCCATCTCCTCTCTCATGGCATCTTCCCACTCTTTGACACCAGTGGCCTCATTGAAGCTAGCAGGCTCTCGCTCATCCAGAGGACCTGCAAAGAAGCATGAGACATAGCTCACAGTGTTTCCTTCGCAGTAGCGAGCTGGAGGCTTGATAACCCTCTTTGACCTCCGAAGAGGCTGCTCCTTGCTAATCACCTCCGCTGCTTCTTCTGGTTCACCTCTGCTCTCTGGCAAGCTTGGAGCAATGCTCCCCTGCTTCCTGACTCAGAAGCTTCTCCTCCAGAACTTGAAGCAACTGGAGCTGCTGGTGACACAGCCAGCTCCACTTGATCAGCTACCTCAGCCACCTCCTGACCTTCATCAACCTTGCTATCTTGCAGCTCAACCGAGCTTCCTCCATATGACGTCAGTTCGTCAAAGACAACGTCTCTTGACACCAAGAACTTCTTCGTCACCGGCAAGTATTTGCACGACTGTTTAAGTTCGCTAACGGCGTGCTCGTAAAAAGTTAACCGTAGAAGCTTTCAACTCTGCAGCTAGAAATACTACTCCGTCCAAGTGCAACATGTATGAACAATTATTTATACTATGGCTGAAAATTTTGAAAAAGTCACAAAAATCAATAAATCATTAAATATTTTATATTGTTTAATATTTCCAACCGTTCATAACCACCGTGTTCACGATCGTCACCGCCGCGCCAAACAGAGTTTTAACGTGATTTGATTTTGATGGTTTTGTTGTTGGGCTAGAGAGCACATAAGCTTGACCAGAGTACCAATAAATTAGTTCGAGCAAGTATTTGCACGACTGTTTAACGAAATGCCGATATACAATCAAAACACAACATTAAATAAAAACAGTAAAAAGTGACACACAGATTTAACGTGAAAATCCAAAAGGGTGAAAACCATGAGAAGTTCGGAGTTCAACCCGGAAAACTATCACTAATTATGTGTAAAACAAATAGCAATTGCATAACTTTCTCTCATCGATCCTTACATAATATTCACCAACTTCACATTACACAATATTACACAATAAATAGTAAGAGAAATTACAAGTTACCGACAATGACAGACGAGACGGATTACATAAATCCATCCAAAATACCACTTCGAATCTCTACCCAAATCTACTCCAAATCCAATACGAGTATGCGAAATATTCCCCATCAACATCGCAGAATGACATCTGAAAGCTCTCCCAAACCAAAACCGTTTACCGCAAAAGGTCTCTCAAGAGAAATCCTTCAAATACTCGTGTTTGGAGAGAAATTGATGTTTTCCTCATCCTCCGTTATGACTATTTATAGGACCAAATCCATGAATATTGTGAATGAATCTTGAATTCTTTCCTTAAAACTTCCCTTAAAAGCACATGTAGTCTCTTTAGTCAAAGACGAGTAACCTTTCCTCTTTCTTGGAACCTACCATAGTCAAAGATGACTAACATCTTTCATATTTCACATGAAACAAAAAAACATGATAAATATATGAAAAAATCTCTATCATTTGAATCATATTTTGCTAGTTAATATAGACGCGGTTAGTAGCACTGTTATTCTAGTTATTAGCACTTGCCGATATTAGCAAGTACTGTTTTAACTGATTGTCCATCCGCAAGCAATTTTTTATTAGCACTCAACTTTTCACTATCCGCAAGCAATTCTTTATTAGCACTGCACTTTTCACTACACGCAAACAACATTTATAACATTCTCTTTGTCCAAAACATAACTAAAATATTATTAAAAATACATAAAATTAGCATTTTTATGTGTTGAATAATTATTCCATTCCTAATATATTGCCTGTCCAATAAATATTTTTTTACTACAAACCTTTGGCTAATACAATCCTTTCCATTTGGCTCCAACTGAATTACTGAAATAAAATATTAAAGCAGTTCTTAACTGGAACCAGCTGCATCAAAGGAATTCACAGCAGCTATAATATGCCCTACAAATTCTCAAATGTCAGAATTCCCTCCCTGCCATGAAGATGAAGGCACCCCTGGTACTCTCCCTTCTAGTTTTATCAGTCTTCCTGCTCGCCGCCATGGCGTCCGGTAAGTGGCTAAAACACGATGTTTTATGGACGCTGATATCCGCACTGCAGATTTGGCTAGCCGCACTCAAAAAGACTGCTTTTTTAGGACTTTTCAAATCCCTATTAGCACTAAAGTTCATCTCCTTTATTACTTTGCTTTTTCTCTCTTTTACTTCTTCCTTCTCCCCCTCTCTCTTCTTCCTTCATCATTCTCCCAGTTATGACCAAGCAAAGCATCGTCGTGATAGTTGAGATGCTCTTCTTGATCCCGCCTCGGGCGAAACTGCATCCACCGCAGCGCAGCAGGCCGGCTCCTTTCCCCCACCTCGCTCCCCCGTCTTTACCGAATGTTTGGGGCGCCATATTCCTTAAGCAAAGCTGCCGGCACGATGAAACCTTTGGAGAATTGGTGTACAAATATAAATATTGTTTGCGGATAGACGATCTTAAAAATGATGCTGGCGATTAGCCATTAGTGCCAATAGCCAAATTTGTAGTATAATTCTGGCTTTTTAATTCATTCACCTCATCTTAAAATTGTGGCACAGTTCCTAGAGAATGGCCTGAACTTGTGGGAGCTACGGTGGCCGTGGCGGAGCGGAGGATCAAGCAGGACATGCCTGGAGTTCGCTTTCAGACCGTGAAACCGTGTCAATCTGTAACCCAAGAGTACGATAGCTCGCGCGTGCGGCTCTACGTTGATGAGGCAGAGGAGATAGTTGTGAAGAAACCCATGGTTGGGTAGCATATTAGTTATAATTGTTGTGAGAGTTCAATAAAAATGAAAGACTGCTTGAAATAAAGTTGTGTGTTTGAAATAAAAAAGCTCTAAAAAGTTGAGCACCGCCCATTGTATCACCATTGCTTCCTTTGAAATTCCTTTGAATCAGTTTGAATTATTACTTGAATTTGGTCAAATCCTCCAATTTTGCTATAATTATGTAAAAAAATAGCAACTTTAAAGAGGTCCATGATGGTTGCTTATTATCATCAACGAACACCTAGTTAAAGTTGTGTATGTGATAATGATCTACCGATTCTAACGTTGAATATTCCGTGTATGTCGGTGCGTTTCGAGACCGACAGGATAGCGATCCGTGGTGTGAAATCAAAGACTCTTAATAATATAGTTGTTGTCTTTAATAATCATGTTAGAAGAGGCGTGCGGCGGTTCAACCCACCTCGGAAGGTATCCGGGCTGCCTTCCTTAAACTCCCTTAGAGGCCTGCAGCTCAACCGACCCAACCCATCTCCATTTACTGGTGGGTTGTTGGTGGTCACATCCTCCCTTTGATGAGCGAAACTCTCCGGTTAAGCGGGTAGCATGGGGACTTCCCAGGAGGTCACCCATCCCAGTACTACTCCAGTCAGAGCACGCTTAACTATGGAGTTTTGCCACTTCTCATCACCAATTGAGAGGGATGGGTGCTCGGGCTAGAGTAATCACGGGATGGGTGACCTCCTGGGAAGTCCCCGTGGTGTGCGTTTGACTATCGAGTTTCGCTCATCTAAGGGAGGATGTGGCATCCAACAACCCTCCTGTGGGCATGGAGATGGGTTGGTTCGATGGGCGGCAGCCCTCTCTAAGGGAGTTAAAGGAAGGCAGTCCGGATAGCTTGTGAGGTGGATTGAACCGCCGCACGCCCCTTCTAACAAATCAGATATTTCCTAGCAGCAACTATAGTATTTCTGCAATAATAGAGTGGTGAATTGAACACTGTAAAGAATGCTTGCTTCATGAAAGAGGGCTCCAGTCTTAGTCAATCAGTTTGAATTGTTACTTCAACTCGCTCAGTTCCCCCCAATTTTGCTCTAATTTTGTAAGAAATAGCTACTTTAGACAGGGTCTGAGTGAACACCATATGTCTGAGTGAACCATTTAGTCACCAAGCAGGACTTGTATCTATCCACGGTGCTGTCAAGATGATACTTGATGATAAAGACCCAGCGAGAACTTACAACATTTGCACCAGGAGTAGTAGGGATGATAGACCTACCCCAAGACGTCAAAGTGGATATCTCTTCATCCATAGCCTCCTTCTAGTGTAGCAAGGTAACGACGATTGACTGCAGTGACAATAGCGAGATCCAAATGCCCGCAAGAAGAGCTAAGTTGTGCATACGATACTACATCAGTAATAGAATGTTGAGCACAGGAGCGACCCATTTCTGGAGGGCAATGGAGACATCAAGATCAGAGATGTCGTTGTTGTCATTGTCGGAGCAATCTGAAGAGGATAGAGCTGGACAGAGAACTAGGTATGGGAGTCTCATAGTAGATCCAGGAAAGGAAGTACAAGTAGAAGGGGATGGTGACGGTGGATGAGGAAGTGTTGGTGGGATATTCCGTAAAAGAGCATGAATAATGAGAACAGAGGAAAGAGACATAAAAGGATTCTCGTAGGTGCCCGATGTAGAGTTGTTGGAGAAGTGCAGAGTAGACTCAAAAAATAACATCAGCCAAATCATACTGCTTTCGAAGATGAGGGTCGTAACATCGATTGCATTTCTGGGTCGGGGACTACTCGACAAAGATACGCTTTACCACACAGATGGAGAATTTGTCACAACAGAGCAGGAGAGCGAACAAATGTAGTACACCCGAATACCCGAAGGGTAAGGGAAAATGGAGCGACGTCAGGATACAAAATAGTGAACGTCAGGACAACATGTCCCAAATATAAACGGGGAACATTCATGTGATAAAAAAGAATCTGCGCAACATTAAGAAGGCGACGATTCTTTTGTTCAACCACCCCATTTTGCTAGGAAGTATACGCATAGTTGGTTTGGTTAAAATACCTTTAAACATGCAAAAAGATGAAAATTGTTTACACATACATTCATTTGCATTATCAGTGTGAATTTCATTATAAAAGACCCAAAAATAAAGTTCAGAGCGTTCTTTAAGAAAATACACACAAGTTCAACAAGAAAGACATAAATAAAGGTTAAAAATACAAATTACCCCTATGAATAGTCTTGGTAGGAGCAAGGCCCTAAATGTCCTGTTGGATCTTCAGGCGCCCTTAGAGGGGGGTGAATAAGGGTTTTTTGGAATTTAAATCTTTAATAAAAATAGTAGAGTTGCGTAAAGATGTTTAAGAATATTTTGCAATGGAAGAATATATTTTATATCTTAGAAATATTATATTGATGATTACTTTTAAGGGAGATCAAATTTCAATATTCCTTCACTACCGCCAGCGTTAGCACTAATTGTCTGGCGCTGGTAATAGAAAGTGAGATTTGTGCATGTATTTTTAAAAGTAATTTGCAATATGTTTTGCTTTAATGTTTTGATGGAGAAATATTATTTAAAACATTTTAAATCATGAAATAAAATAAATTTAATAAAACAATGAAAAACATGATTTTATTTCATAAGAAATTGATTACAAAATATTTGATTTCTATAACACTCGAAATCGAGGTGAAATATAAAAAACTCTTTTTCCTTTTTTATACTGACCCTTCTCCCAAGGACCAGTTGGTTCTAACTTATCATTCCCAGAAAAGGCCTCAAACTGCCCCTAGATATATCCTAGACCTAGTCGCCACAACACGCGGTGAATTACAGAATCCTCCCAAGTAACCGATGTCCACACCAGACGATTTTCCCCTTAAGTCTCGCAAGACTTAGTCGCCCCTATCTGCGGCAAATTTTTCATGGAATCCTTCTCAGAATCTAACGTTCTCCCCAAATTATTTCACTATTCCAATTACAAAATGATAAAATAAGGGATTATAAGATAAATAAAAAGAAAAAAACTCCCCAAAGATTTCTAAAGGTGAAGATGTAGACGATGTAGACGTTGGCGTTCTTGAAACGTTCGTCATTCGTGTTGAATACGCGTTGTTGCCCTTCTCCTTCAAAAATCTCCTTTAGATCTTCGTGTTTGCCCAAGGGAGTTCTCTTGATCTCTGGAGACAAGACTCTCTCAACTGATTCAGACTTATGGCTTGGAGAGCAGTGGGATTGATGCCTAAAGAAGGAGAGGAGCCGCTTTTTAAATAGGCCTCAGATGCTACCGTCAGGCATTAGTACTACCGTCTAGTGTTAACTATATTAGGAAACTTTTCAATATTTAGAAATCAGTATTTTTGGCAACTTTTTCTTCCAAAACGGGACCTTTCAAAACTACCGCCAGGCGATAGTGCTACCGCTAGGCATTAACACTTGCTAAATTTGACTTTGCCCAACCTTCCATTTTCATCACGTCGATATTGCCCTTTTTTTATGCTGCCGCCAACGTTACTACCGCTGATGATAGTGATTACCATCGGCATTAGCAAAAAGTTTTCCAGCTTGTAGATGACGTCATCCTCTTTTCAGAATGGGGTGGCACGTTCAGTAACTCTTCCAAGATTAAAAGTTATGGTCATTTTACTATTCAGCAATCAATGCTCATCTTTTTGTTGTTTCTTAAGTGTACACGCCCTTGGATCACACTCACGACCGAGGGCTTATCTCCTCATTCAGTCTATGCTTATACTTGTATGATCTGCACACTATAAACATACACAAAACTAGATCAAATACATCACGGTGTTTATTATTCTCAAACTAAGAGATGCGGAATGCATGCTCTAACAATCTCTCCTTTTTTGATAATAACAAATACTTGCATGAGAAATTAGTGAATTTAAACGTATTTGTGTTTATACATAAGTGCAGGTAAAGATATGCATGAATGATAGATTGATAGATTAAATAATGAATATAATATAAATACTCCCCATGTATATATAAGTGCTCCCTATATATTTTACTCTCCCTAAATATAATATATATTCCACTAGATTTTTCAATTTATTCTCTCCCTTTTGATATGAGCAAAAGTGAGCAGGGATTAGTGTAGAGTTATGAGTTTAAGTTGGGTATACTTAGTGAAGAGTTTTCATGATCGAGTAAGTAGCAATCTATGCACCTTCTATGAATACTCCTCATACATAAATGGTTCCTATTAAAAAAAATAATGTGCTTCTCCTAAATTATGAAATTTATGCAATATGTTCTCCTCCTTTTTAGTAGTATCAAAAGATGATAGAGGAGAGTGTATGTAATGAGAATCATTGAGATCTATGTAGAGAAGAAGATATGATGCAATATCCAAGTTCATAGATACCACTCTACCACATGTTGACAAATTGTGTGCATGATTGAATATATTAGTAGAAAGTAAGAAAATATCACTTATTTAAGCACATCTTATCACTTATTAAAAAATAAATAATTATCATTATGCATACGTAGTAAGCATAAGAATATGATAAACATTCATAAACATTTTTTTTGAAAAATATGATCATATAAATGATAAAGAGTTTTAAGCCTACTAAGAAGATATTTTCAATTTAATTCAAGTGCAAAAGATATTATTTCATTCAACTTTTGCAAGCATAATTTCAAAATATCAAAAAAGATATGAACTACAATGTAAGATAATTTGCATTTTAAGGAAGTACCTTCTTGAGAATCTAAAGAGGAGCATGAACAAGGCGACGATGCCAATTGACGGAGGGAACAATAGAGAGGGTAGTGGGAAGAACATCCAGGAGATAAAGCCTACTAACAGACAGTAGGTTGAAGGGAGAAAAGATTAGACAGCAATCAAGATCGTGAGCAAGCCTACTAACAGACAGTAGGTTGAAGGGAGATCTCGGAACATGAAGAACCGAGGTTTATGAGAGAGTAGGAGTAAGTTGTAGATCAACAGCTCCAGACACCAGAGTAGTGTCGTCATTTGCCACAGTGATAAACTTGTGATACTCAGTGTGTATGTACTGAGGAGGTTTCTGAGAAGTAATGTGATGAGTGGCGCCAGAATCCAAGATCCATTGAGAACTGTGGGAGAGACAGGAGATACCTTTAGTAGAGAAAGAAGCAACGGAGCCCGAGGAACGGTTGACCACGCCTTGGAGCTACAGTATCTGTAGGCGGAGGTCATTGATATCCTTCTGAGCAGTCGAAGGCGGCTCGATGGAAGAAGGACCTGTAGGAGCGGCAGCAGTAATAATAGTAGTAAGATGAGGAGGCAAACCATGTTTGCGATAGTAGGTAGTTTCAAGGTGTCCATCACGACCACGGTAGGTACACTTGAGAGTAGAATGCCCAGCATGTCCCCGACCACAAGACGTGAAGCGACCTCCCCAAGTAGAAGAGCCTTAGCCAGAAGGAGCAGGAGTAGGGAATAGGGGTTGCTAGAGCAGAGTCGGAGAGAAACTGGTTGGACCCTCGAGAGGTGGTGTAACTTTGAGCACCATTGAGCAAACATCAGACAGAGAGGGTATAGTTGAAGAGCAGAGAATCTGGGCCCGGACGTTGTGAAGAGGACTAGGAACACGGGCCATCAACATAGTGATCCCAACAGCCTCCTTCTGTGCCCGATGAGTAGCAAGGTCTGCAGAGGGAGGTTGATGTTGCATCTATGCTTCGACCAGGGTCCTGGACTTTGCAATAAAAAAAGTTAAGCCATCGGTGGTTCCAGGATCCAGTGATTGAAGAGTGGAGATAATGTCATAAAGGTGTTGTAAGTTATCCTCGACAGAGTATAGAGAATGCAATTTATCCCACATTTCCTTAGCCGTTTCGTAATACATTGTCATGTGGTAAGGCTCTGTGTCCATAGAGTTAAGCATCCAAGATTGGACCCAGCTGTCATCGCGAAGCCAGTCATCAGAAGGCTCACCAGGTTTGGCCCAATTAAGGTGAGCGAGCAAACCCTTTGTCTGTAGAACACGACGAACGGAATGAACCCATTTGACAAAGTTGGCCTTTCCACTGAGAGAGATAGTGGTGATGCGAAGTTCATTACGAACCTCGGGTGGCAGGACAGCAGCACGGGCGGGCAGAGAGGGGGTAGCCACTGCTGAGTCACTAGATGTCATGGAGGAAAACCGAGACAGACCGGGCGGCTAGCAACTGAGAGCAGCAGATTGAAGCAGGTCGGACGGCTAGCAACTGAGAGCTGCGAACAGAAGCAGCACAGAGCAGACCGCGAGTAGAACAAGCGGCGGACTGGAGCTGGAGCTCGCAAGGGATAAGCAGGGCGAGCTACTTGGAGCAGTCCGCAGTGGGCTGACCGAAATGTCCCGAGCGAGAACAGCTAGGCGGGAAGAGAATAGGTCGCGGCGACTAGAGGCAGGTCGCGGCAACTAGAGGCAGTTCGCGGTGACTTGAAGCAGGTCACGACACCGTGAAGCAGGGTGCGGCGAATTGAGGCAGGTCGCGGCGACTAGAAGGAGGTTGTGGCGACTTGAAGCAGGTCGCGGAAACGTGAAGCATAGTGCGGCAATGAGAAGTAGGTCACAGCGAGAAGCAGGATGCGGAGATGAGAGAACTAAGTTGTCTACCTAAATCACCTAGAGGGGGGTGAATAGGTGAAATGCGTGTCAAAAGCGGAATAAAAAATTAACACATCACAGATCAAGCAATCACACAGACGACAAGAGATTTATAGTGGTTCCTCAATCTTGGGTACGTCCACTTTCCTCACCGATCTAGCAAACCAATAGACTCGGCTACTCCACTATCTCGGATTGAAAACAATCCTACACCTCGGAACCACGTTCCTACAAAACTCGATCCAAACCGGATCTACACTCGGAAGATAAAGCCTTCCTACAAATCTCGGAGAAAAACTCCTACAATGAAATTTGTTTGAAAAGAAAATACAAACAATATATTGCACAGATCTGGATCTTTGATAGTCTTCTTCCTTGAGAACTTTGGCTTGATCAGAATATGTTGAAGACGACTTGAGAGAGATCCACAGATCTGAAAAACGCAATCACCTCGATCGAGAAAATAGATCAAAAATCTTTGAGACTCGGCGAGATCGAGTGATTATCTTTCGTCTGGATCTCTGGAGAAACAGAGATGAGAGCAGCGATCGGAGATCGTCGATCCAGACCTTCTTCCGTGAACGGCAATGGCGGCGGCGTGAGAAATTAGGGTTCACGGGAACTTCTTTCTTTCTTAAAATAATAATCTTAGTAAAAACTTATTATGTCAAATCTGAAAGGACCTATTTATAGGTGGACTCTAACGGTCAGAAATTTAATTAGGGATGACATGTGGACCAATCAGAAATGATTAATTCGAAATACACAGCGAAATTGTACTTGGAGAATTTCAGGAATGTTGAACAGATATACTCGAGACAGAGAAGAGACATACTCGAGTATAAGATGTTATATACTCGAGTGGATAGGAGGAGCATACTCGAGTATAAGAAGAGAAGCTACTCGAGTGATTCAGAGATCAACACTCGAGTGACTTTAGAACTACTCGAGTATGAGAGTATATACTCGAGTAAAAACACTTAGAGAAAATTTCTCAGATAAAATAGAAAGAACTACTCTAGTAGAAGAGTTGGAGATACTCGAGTGAGGGGAAAATGAACTACTCGAATATCTTGGGAAGACTACTCGGGTAATCACTAAACTACTCGAGTATGAAAAACAACTACTCGAGTACAGAGTCACTTACTCGAGTATATAGGGAACTACTCGAGTAGGTAGACTTAGAAACTTTCTGAGATGTGAAGTGCAGATCTACTCGGGTATGAACAGAACACTTACTCGAGTAACTAACCAACTACTCGAGTACAAGTTATCACCTACTCGAGTATAATACAGTCTACTCGAGTATGTAATCCAACTTACTCGAGTACAGACTCATTTACTCGAGTGTACAAAAGGGGTACTCGAGTATGTGGACTTAGAGAAAATTTTGGATCTAAGAACAGAAGGATCTACTCGAGTATATGTAACACCCCTATCCGTCGTATAGCATATAGCAGTAGGTCCGGCCGGGGCCCGACGCCATATACTACGGACAGACCGATTGGTTACGCGTTGAAACCATACAACCAATCACCAACGTCCTACACAGAGTCATTCTAGCGGAAGCAAATTATTAAGTTGCACAAATACAAGAACCCTGCCAAGCAAGAATGTCCACTACAGAAGTAACAATAGGAATGAAAAATACAAAAGTACCGGCCTTATGATCTTACAAGGTTTGCTTAACAAAAACATGTCTTATATACTTCGGCTCGCAGACCGGCCATACATGAAATAAACGGAAAGCATAAAAGGGTTAGGCCTTCGAGGGCCAGCACCGCAACATGGGCTTTATCCCGCTATTTTCCGCTCGGCTCCGCAGCACCTGCAAGCACAAACCACCGCCCGGTGGCAAACAAAAGCAACGGTCAGCTATGCTGACCAAATTATAACGATCCCGCCCCCAAAATCGGGGCGGCGATGCTCTTTCCATGCACTTTTTTAGTATAAACAATATATTAGTGTGAACACACATCAACACAGGCGTAGGCTCGCACGGCCACACACCTCGTACACACAGGGCACATTCACGGTGAACCGGCCAACGTCATGTCAATTCAAGCCATAGACATTCCCGTTCCACCACCGTCTCATGGACGGCCAACCATATGAGCATTTTGCCTTCCTGGCCTTGGTCACGATAATTTAAGCCATAGACTGCCGAAGACCCTCATCCATGCCAACGGTCCTACCGAACGACATAGACCGGGTACGGTTCCGCCTGACCCGTGCTCACACCGCAACGGCAATTTAAGCCATATGCGCAGGTCAAGACTCACCGAGTCCCGTTTCCACCACAATAATCACATAACCCGGTTATGTTCACGTTGGCTCCCCGGCCATCGTGTTGGCAAAACCCGCTTTTGCCCAGTTTTCCGGGTGCACCTTGGAGTTAATATCCAAGGCTCCCTGATGCAATCTACCACGTAGAAAACCCGAAAACACCCAAACATCCGGATTCTTGCCCGGTTCAAATGCAATGCAACATCACCGATCCGGCTCTACTTGTCCGGATAGGCTTCACACACAATGCCTATGTCCGTTTTCGCATACGGACTCTACACAAGGGGGACTTTACATATCTACCCCAAGGAACGCTCCAACTCTTCGCCCACTCGCGAGAGAGGGCTTCCTATGCAAAGGGAAAAAGGGCTTCACATGCCCAAGGATGAGAAATCGTTACCCTTGCGTTCTTCCGCGGCGCCATCGAAAACTATGCGGTTGGAAAGCACCGCAACGACGTCACCTCCGCGGATCTGGACTCGGATCGCGATTCGGAGCTCCGACGCTCCACCGGCGGCCGGATCTTGATCTCCAACCTCTCACCTTGCTCTCCCTTCTCTCTAGGATTTAGAAAGAGAAAACCCAAGAGAAAATGGGGTTTGCAAACCCTATTTTTGGGTTTAAGCTGCCAGCAACCACTCCCAGCCGTCGGATCCCAAGCCAAGGAAACGAACGGCCACGATTAGGCCTCAAAATACAAAATCTGCGCCGAACACGGGTTGCAACACGGCCGTGTGCCTGGCCGTGTCACCCATTCGACGTCTCGATCGAGTCGAAAAACCAGCACACGGCCTTTGACACGGCCTCCGACACGCCCGTGTCACCTGCGACACGCCCGTGTCGGGACCCGTGTCACGCCCCCCGTGTGCAATCGACCAACATTTCGCAGTCAGAGAGGTACATGGCCTTGTGACACGGCATCAGACACGCCCGTGTCAAATTTGACACGCCCGTGTTTGTGCCTGTGTCATAGCCCGTGTACCACACTTGTAGAATCCCTGGAGTGACACGGCCTGGGACACGCCGGTGTCCTAGGCCGTGTTCTACAACTCGACTAGCGTCGACCGCCAAAGCGTCGACCGCACGACCCGAGGCCAAACACGCCTGTGTCACGCCCGTGACACGCCCGTGACACGCCCGTGTCACGCCCATGTCACGCCTGTGACACCTGCTCCAAAAAATCCAAACTGGGCTTAAACATCACCCGTCCCTCTTTTGAGTTTCGGGGTGTTACAACTCTCTCCCCCTTAAAAGAATTTCGTCCACGAAATTACTAAAGGAAAGTAAACATAAAACCAAGAGCGGTACCTGAGCGAAATAACTCTGGGTACTCCTCCAGCATGGTCTGCTCCCGTTCCCAAGAGAGCTCCTCACGACCGCAATTGTCCCAACGGACCTTGACCATTCGGTTTTTCTTGTTACGGAGCCTCTTGACCTCTGCATCTTCAATACAAACGGGCTTGACCTTAGTCGTCAACCCTTCGTCCACCGGTAATTGATCAATTGCGATCACCTGCGAAGGCTCTTGCACCGCCTTCCGCAATACAGAGATGTGGAACACATCGTGTAGTCCACTCAACTCCACCGATAGCTTCAAACGGTAAGCAGCTTCGCCGACTCGCTCCAGAATCTCAAAAGGTCCAAGGTATCTTGGGCTCAGCTTCTTCAAGCGTCTCACCCACGAAACCCCCTTGAACGGCTTCACTTTCAAGTATACCCAATCGCCTACCGCGAACTCCACGTTCCGGTGCTTGGCATTGTAATACTTCGCCTGCCTGTCCTGAGCGATCAACAAGCGCTCCCGAATGATCCGCACCAACGAGGTAGCACTCTCCACCTCCTACTTCTTGTACAACCTTGCCTCACCCATTTCAAGCCACGATAACGGCGTGCGACACTTCCTACCATACAGGGCCTCGAAGGGCGCCATTTGGATACTCGTCTGGTAGCTGTTGTTGTACGCGAACTCCACCAAGTATAGTTGGTCCTCCCAATGCTTCCCGAATTCTAGAACACACATGCGGAGCATGTCCTCCATCGTTCTATTGACTCTCTCGGTCTGCCCATCCGTCTGCGGATGGAAGGCTGTGCTGAACTTCAACTTTGTCCCCAGCATCTACTGCACCAAACTCCAATCATTGGACGTGAAACGCCCATCGCGATCACTCACAATGCTGCGAGGCACACCATGCAGTCTAACTATATTGTCAACATACAACTTTGCCAATTTCTCCACTGGATCATCCTTCCTATGCGGAATGAAATGCGACACTTTAGTTAACCGATCTACGATCACCCAGATGGCGTCGTTCCCTTTCTGCGACCTTGGCAACCCATGCACAAAGTCCATAGATATGTCGTCAAACTTCCATTCCGGTATAGGCAAGGACTTCAGAAATCCTCCCGGCTTTTGGTATTCCGCCTTCACCAAGGCGCACGTTTGGCACTTAGCCACAAACAACGCCACATCTTTCTTAAGCCCCGGCCACCAAAATAGCTTCTTGAGGTCACGGTACATCTTTGTGCTCCCTGGGTGGATCGAGTACTTGGTATGATGAGCCTCGTACATCAACTCCGCCCGGAGGTTACCCCCACTTGGGACGCACAACCGATGATCCTTCCTTAACTAACCATCTACTACCGAGAACTGGGAATTTGACCCATCCAGAGCAGCCTCCATAAGCTCCTTCATGGAGTCATCTAACTCCAATGCCTGCCGAACCCGGTCAGCCAGGTCATACTGAACTTCTGTCCAGTTTAACATTGCTTTGGCGCTCGTCTGCCTGTCAACGCAACAGATCTCAAGCTCCTCCAACTCCCGTATCAACCGCTCATCATGCACCGACAACCAGTTGGCTTGGGCGGGAGCCCTGCGACTCAACGCATCTGCAACTGCATTGCCCTTCCCGGGTACATAATGTATTTTGAAGTTGTAGTCCCCCAGGAACTCCATCCACCTCCTCTGCCTCATATTAAGATCCTTCTGATCCAACAAGTACTTCAGGCTCTTGTGATCGGTATATATATCGACCCTTACGCCGTATAGGTAGTGCCTCCACAGCTTAAGTGCAAATATCACGGCCGCCAACTCCAAGTCGTGGACCGGATAGTTCCTTTCATGCACTTTCAGCTGACGCGATCCATAAGCTATCACACTTCCATGCTGCAACAACACGTAGCCCAAACCACTACCTGAAGCGTCGCTATACACCTCAAAGCCCTCGGTCCCACTCGGCGAACTAAGTACTGGTGCCGTGGTCAACCGTCTCTTCACCTCCTCAAACGCTTGCACACACTCCTGCGTCCACAAGAATCTCTGATCTTTCCTTGTCAACTTCGTGAGAGGTAGCGCTATCCGCGAGAAGTTCTCTACGAAGCGTCTGTAATATCCGGCAAGCCCGAGAAAACTACGGACTTCCGCGACATAAGACAACGCAGGCCACTCCCGTATCGCAACGATCTTCGCCGGATCCACCGCTATACCTTCCCAACTAACAATGTGACCAAGGAACGCTACTGAAGGTAGCCAGAACTCGCACTTGGAGAATTTTGCATAAAGCTCATTCCTCCTCAAAGTCTCCAACACCAGATGCAAGTGCTTGAAGTGATCTTCTTCGCACTATGAGTACACCAATATATCGTCAATAAAGACGATCACAAAGCGATCCAGGAAATCTCAGAACGTCCTGTTCATCAAGTCCATAAACACCGATGGCGCATTCGTCAGTCCAAACGGCATGACCGTGAACTCGAAATGCCCATACCTTGTGCTGAACGCCGTCTTCGGGATATCACATTCCCTTATCCTCAGTTGATAGTACCCCGACTTCAAGTCCAACTTAGAATATACTGACGATCCGACTAACTGATCAAAGAGATCATCAATCCTCGGGATCGGGTACTTGTTCTTTTCCGTCAGCTTGTTCGACTCTCTGTAGTCGATACACAACCGCATACTCTCATCCTTCTTCTTAACGAAGAGGACCGGTGCGCTCCAAGGCGATGAGCTTGGACGCACATAACCTTGCTCCATCAGCTCCTCTAGCTGAACTTTCAACTCTGCCATCTCCTTAGGCGCCAACCTATACGGAGCACGTGACACCGGTTTGGCCCCCGGCACGAGCTCGATGGTGAAATCAATCTCCCGCTGCGGTGGGGCTCCGGGAAGACTATCCGGGAACACATCGGGGTATTCGCAAACCACGGGAATGCTATCCAACGTGGACTTTGGCGCCACAGCCCCCACCATTGCGAAGAACAGCTCTGCACCAGCACGAACTGCCTTTACCACCTGAAGAGCAGACATCAGCGTCTTGCTCAACCCCTTGAGTCCCTCGAATGTTGTCCCCCGCCCAACACCCAGCTTGACCTCCTTCCGGTCACAGTCAATCCAAGCTTTCTGCTCCAAAAGCCAATCCATCCCAAGGATCACGTCGAACTCAACTAGCGGCAGCAATGACGCTAACAAGTCGAACTCTTGGCTCCCAATGTGAACCTTTACGGCACACACCCTGTCCGCACGCATCGAGCACCCATTCGGTAGCAGCACATCCAACTTGTCCTTCGCCATCGAAGAAGGGACTCCGATGCGTGATATGAAATTTTCGGACAAGAAGAAGTGTGAAGCTCCCGTGTCGAACAGTGCCCGTGTCGGACTATCACTAATCACAACAAAGCCAATACAAACAATATTAGGCTAACAAGCAATAGACAACAGTATATAAAGTTAACTTGCTGTAAATTAACTCGTACATGTCACCACGTCAGCTTGTTTGATGGCCTCCTGCTGGCCCAAGTTATAGACTCTAGGCTGAGTCAGAGCATAGTGGGACGCGGTTGACTCCACCGCCTTGCCCTTCTCTTCGTAAGTAGCTCCTTGCTTTCTCTCAGACTTCGGGCGTCCGCTCCAGCAATCGCGGGCAAAGTGCCCCGTCTTTCCACACGTGAAACAAGCGCCCGGGGTTCGATTAGTAGTTGCCCCCGAGGCACCCGTAGAAGAAGCTGGACCTGACGTCCTAGCCTTCTTGAAGAATTTTCGATAGCCCGACTTCGACGTAGTCGGCGCTTTGAACTCCGATTTCTTCCCGCCAGAATCCTTCTTAGCTTGCACATTCTTCATGTCCTTCTCCAAGGACCGGGCCGAGTTGACCAAGGTTAGGAAACCCTGCGCCATGGGCCCTGACAGTAGCAACCTCAGCTCATCTCTTAACCCTTCATAGAAGCGGTTAGTCTTTCGCTCCTCGTCGGCAAAGGTAGTGCTAGCATATCTCCCCAACCGAGTAAACTCGTGGAGGTACTCGTCTACAGTGCTATCTCCTTGCACCAACTTTTGGAACTCGTTCTCCAATGCGATCCTCTGCGCTGAGGGGAGGTATCGAGCCATGAACAGTCTCGAAAACTCCACCATAGGAACTTCGGCCAATGGCCTTCCCCTCAACTGGTGTAGCTCTAGGCCTTCCCACCATAACCTTGCGTCCCCATCCAACAGGAACGTCGCTATTGTGGTCTTCTGCCACTCTTCCGTTTCTGTAGCTGTCATCACCCTATTGACTCTTGAGAGCCAATCCTCAGCCTGGGTCGGGGTTCCCTTCCCCGAGAACACCGGTGGGTGGAAGCCCATCACATGCTTCAACTGTCTTTCAGTTGCTCTCCTAGGCAACTCCGGCTCCACCGCCACCTGCTCAACCCTTCTAGGCTCCGCCGCTTGGAGCGGCACTTGCTCCCCCGTAGGAGCAGGCTGCTGCACCTGTCTTGCAGGTTGCGCATTAATCATAGCAAAGACAGCTTCTGCCACCAATCTAATGGTCTCGGCAGACGGAGGTGTTGCAGGCGCTTCACTTGGCGCACTGCTTGCCTCAGAACCTGGCCGTTCTGACGGCCCAGCACCACTCCTGGTCACCTATAATCGTGCAAAACACCGATAAGCGACCAAAAATTACTACAAACAGCAATTATAGGAACACACAGGTTCCTCAAACATGTGTATTTTCATTCCTAAGTGGACATTCATGGGTTCTTTTCATGTTATAACGATGACGCACACATGTGCTCACCACCCCTTAAAGTGAATTCGTCCACGAATTCATTTAAGTTTGACCGAAACCAGTAGTCTGATACCAATTTGTAACACCCCTATCCGTCGTATAGCATATAGCAGTAGGTCCGGCCGGGGCCCGACGCCATATACTACGGACAGACCGGTTGGTTACGCGTTGAAACCATACAACCAATCACCAACGTCCTACACAGAGTCATTCTAGCGGAAGCAAATTATTAAGTTGCACAAATACAAGAACCCTGCCAAGCAAGAATGTCCACTACAGAAGTAACAATAGGAATGAAAAATACAAAAGTACCGGCCTTATGACCTTACAAAGTTTGCTTAACAAAAACATGTCTTACATACTTCGGCTCGCAGGCCGGCCATACATGAAATAAACGGAAAGCATAAAAGGGTTAGGCCTTCGAGGGCCAGCACCGCAACATGGGCTTTAGCCCGCTATTTTCCGCTCGGCTCCGCAGCACCTGCAAGTACAAACCACCGCCCGGTGGCAAACAAAAGCAACGGTCAGCTATGCTGACCAAATTATAACGATCTCGCCCCCAAAATCGGGGCGGCGATGCTCTTTCCCTGCACTTTATTAGTATAGGCAATATATTAGTGTGAACACACATCAACACAGGCGTAGGCTCGCACGGCCACACACCTCGTGCACACAGGGCACATTCACGGCGAACCGGCCAACGTCACGTCAATTCAAGCCATAGACGTTCCCGTTCCACCACCGTCTCATGGATGGCCAACCATATGAGCATTTTGCCTTCCTGGCCTTGGTCACGGCAATTTAAGCCATAGACCGCCGAAGACCCTCATCCATGCCAACGGTCCTACCGAACGACATAGACCGGGTACGGTTCCGCCTGACCCGTGCTCGCACCGCAACGGCAATTTAAGCCATATGCGCAGGTCAAGACTCACTGAGTCCCGTTTCCACCACAATAATCACATAACCCGGTTATGTTCACGTTGGCTCCCCGGCCATCGTGTTGGCAAAACCCGATTTTGCCCAGTTTTCCGGGTGCACCTTGGAGTTAATCTCCAAGGCTCCCTGATGCAATCTACCACGTAGAAAACCCGAAAACACCCAAACATCCGGATTCTTGCCCGGTTCAAATGCAATGCAACATCACCGATCCGGCTCTACTTGTCCGGATAGGCTTCACACACAATGCTTATGTCCGTTTTCGCATACGGACTCTACACAAGGAGGACTTTACATATCTACCCCAAGGAACGCTCCAACTCTTCGCCCACTCGCGAGAGAAGGCTTCCTATGCAAAGGGAAAAAGGGCTTCACATGCCCAAGGATGAGAAATCATTACCCTTGCGTTCTTCCGCGGCGCCATCGAAAACTATGCGGTTGGAAAGCACCGCAACGGCGTCACCTCCGCGGATCTAGACTCGGATCGCGATTCAGAGCTCCGACGCTCCACCGGCGGCCGAATCTTGGTCTCCAACCTCTCACCTTGCTCTCCCTTCTCTCTAGGATTTAGAAAGAGAAAACCCAAGAGAAAATGGGGTTTGCAAACCCTATTTTTGGATTTAAGCTGCCAGCAACCACTCCCAGCCGTCGGATCCCAAGCCAAGGAAACGAACGGCCACGATTAGGCCTCAAAATACAAAATCTGCGCCGAACACGGGTTGCAACACGGCCGTGTGCCTGGCCGTGTCACCCATTCGCCGTCTCGATCGAGTCGAAAAACCAGCACACGGCCTCCGACACGCCCGTGTCACCTACGACACGCCCGTGTCGGGATCCGTGTCACGCCCCCCGTGTGCAATCGACCAACATTTCGCAGTCAGAGAGGTACACGGCCTTGTGACATGGCATCAGACACGCCCGAGTCAAATTTGACATGCCCGTGTTTGTGCCCGTGTCACGGCCCGTGTACCACAATTGCAGAATCCCTGGAGTGACACGGCCTGGGACACGCCCGTATCCTAGGCCGTGTTCTACAACTCGACTAGCGTCGACCGCTAAAGCGTCGACCGCACGACCCGAGGCCGAACACGCCTGTGTCACGCCCGTGACACGCCCGTGACACGCCCGTGACACGCCCGTGTCACGCCCGTGACACCTGCTCCAAAAAATCCAAACTGGGCTTAAAACATCACCCGTACCTCTTTTGAGTTTCGGGGTATTACAGTATAAAATATGACTTACTCGAGTGACTAACTATCTACTCGAGTATAAGCTTATCTACACGAGTATACAGAGTCTTCTCGAGTATGTCTAAGGATCTACTCGAGTATTAAGTTTATCTACACGAGTATACAGAGTCTTCTCGAGTATGTCTAAGGATCTACTCGAGTATTAAGTTTATCTACACGAGTATACAGAGTCTTCTCGAGTATGTCTAAGGATCTACTCGAGTATTTAGTCACTTACTCGAGTAGATGAAGGAAGCTACTCGAGTATGTGGACTTAGAAAAATTCTTCTGAAAGGAATAAACTTCAATACTTCAGTCCACCAATCCAAGTGCATGTATGGGAAGTGTATCCCAATAGAGAGGCTATACATGGGCCAACACTTTGGATCACACAATGAGGGATTACATTGTATGGTCCTGTGTTTGGTGACCCATTATAGACTGACATTGGTCTACACTTGGCAATAAGAACCTGCACACATACAACTTAAACACAATATCAAATACACCTTAATTCATCTTAGTTCAAGGTCTGATCTCCTACAAATCTGAGGTATTGTGGAGACAAATCCCAACAATCTCCCCCTATTTGTAGATGTCAGCACCCTCTACACTAAGGTGAATTACTTAGAGTAAAAAGAACAACACACATATGCTTAAAAAAAATAAAGTAAACTGAAGCAGGATAAATAATAAGATAGCCATAATCAGAATCAAATATATATATAGAAATGTTTTTAATTAATTAAAAAAAGTCCATTTCCATATTCTCATTGACTCAAGAAGGGGCTTCTTTGTGCATTCTTTCTCTCTTCAGCTCTTGCCTCTCTAGGTAACTGAATGGTTTAGGAAAATATGTTCTGGGCCTAGGAGGAGCAGCTGGGTTGTTGTATCCCCAATTCCTGTCATGAAGTCTGATCTTGATCTGGGATGCTTCATAAGCTTTCCATTCTGAATAACTGTAATACTGATCTCTGTGCTCACCAAGATCTATTACTAGCTTCAAGGTATCAAGGATCAGAGATTTGGAGGTTGGACTCCAAACTTCAGTATGAACAATTTCTGGTCTACCTTCAGAAGCTGGGGCAGGCTCTTTTCTAGGTGCAGAACGGCTGGCAGAAGCGCCGTCACCAAATTTCCTTTTCTTCCTTGGGGCACCTTGAGAACTAGGAGGAAGTTCATCTTGCCAAATATCAGTATAAGAGAGAGGAGGCTCAGTCACATCACCAGCAGGTCTGGGTGAGAAGACTGGCACACCTCCTGGAATGTTTGCCTGAGCTGGAAAATTTTCTTGAGCTAGAGCACCTGATGGAGGATTTTCTTCAAGAGGATCCAGAAATTTAGGAATTATGGTAGGGTTGAGCTGAGAATTTGGGAAGTTCTGATTATTTACCCATACAGCTGTAAATGTAGAATTTGACAGATTGGAGTTGAGATAGAATATCTGCTTTCATATCCTTGACTAGATCATTCACAGTTGTTTGAGCTTGTTCAGACAGTTTTTCAACTACCTTTTCAACTTGTTCTTTGACAATTTTCTCCCCCTTGCTGATATCTACAGATAGCTTGGCAATTGCTTCATCTTTGAAAGTGCCAACTTCTTCACATACTTTCATCACATTTGCTTCAGCATTCTTGTCCAATTGTATCTGATTATGTGCAACAGTTTCAGCTTGATTTCTTAGTTCACCTATACTTGTAATAGTATGATCAATAGCTTTTCCACCCAATTGAAACAATCTCTTGAGCTCATCAGTATTGGCTTGAATTTCAGCAAAGCCTCTACTCATCTCCTTTTCAAGAGTAGAGACCTTGTTATTTACTGAGGCTAGAGAGTCATCAAAGTACTTTCTTTGTTCTCTGAGTAACTGTTCAATCTTACTGACCAGATCTGAAGAAGTAGAAGGAGTTGAGGTTGGGGTAGGGACTGAAGGAGCAGGAGTACCCCATGGAGGTATTTCAGCAATTACCACTGAGCTTTCAGCTCTCTTGAAAGATTCTAGGACAACTGATTCTTCTTCATTTAGGAAGGAGGGAATAGAGAAGTCCAAAGTCCTCAGAGGGGCCTCCACTGGTTCTGGAGAGACTTCCTTGTCATCAGACAAAAGAATAGTTTCTGGTTGGCTTTTCTCTGTAGCAGGGGATTGAGCAGGAGATTGTACAGGAGTCTGAGCAGGAGTCTGAGCAGGAGACTGAGCTGGAGAAATATCCACTGGAGTCTGAGCTTCTGGAGTCAGTACAACTGATTCATTTTGAAACAGAGGGGCATCTGAGCTGAGCTCATCAATCAATTTATTGATATCTTCTGCAGTAGACAGTAGGGTTGCTGGATCTGGAATCTCTGAGTGGGTATCTGCTGGAGGAGGAGAAACTGGAGGAGTAGAATCCCTGACTTCTGCTTGCTGTGAGGGTTTTGATGAGGCTGGGTACAAAGGATGAGATGAGGCAGGCTCCCCCTCAACTATTGCACCTGAGGTAGCAGCAGTTTGATGTGGAGGAGGAGATGGAATCCTGTCATCAGGTACACTGGTTTCTTGGGAATCTACTGAAGGGACAACAGCTTTGGATGCTTGGGCAGAGTTCAGAATTTTAATTTGATATCGCTGGATGGAGGATATAGAAACCTTTTTCATGTGATGGAGTGGAGTCCCTTTGGATAAATCAAAGACTGACGGGTTGATTTCATGAAGAAGGAGAGAAATAATCCTGGCAAAACTTGGATGCTTAATGCTTTCTCTGATTTTATCTAGGATCAACAGTCCAAACTGGAATTGTTTGCGGCAGATAATGGCTTGCATTATGTCAAACATTTCCATAGATATGTCTCGAATGGAGTAAGTCTTGCATAACAGTACCTTTGCAATGACATCCACTAGGAACTTTTCTTCTGAGTTGAAATCAGCCCTGCTAAAGGAATGGGCTTGAGGGTTAGCTCCACAGAATAAACTAGTTCTTACTGAATCTTCAGCAGTCATTTCGGCATCGTCATCTACTACTGGCAGTTTTAACAGAGCAGCTAAGGAGCCTTTGTCCAGTCGGATTTTTATCCCTCTGACCTTGGATTTCAGGAGCTTTCCATTTCGTTTTACCTTCAGATTCTGATAAAATTCTTCAACAGCTGGGAAAATAACTCGGCACGGCGTCTGGAGAACGAACGACAGTCCGGCGGTCTCGAAAAAAATCAGAAGATTTCGGAAATCATCTGAAAGGTCGGCTATACCCGCGGGGGCGAGTTCTGAGCCAATGCCGATTTTAGAAGAGGGGGCCATCTGCGATTCTGGAGGACGAGAGAGGCGAAGACGACGATGCTCTGCGGTTTTCCGGAAGATGAAGAGTCGGCGGCTACTCGAGAGAATGAGAAGTGGAAAGGGGTTTCCCGATTTTTCTATATATATATAATCCTAATTAGGTTTTTAAAAAAATAAATTCATACCTGAATGAAGCGGCAAATAGCTCGGTGCGAATAGAAAAATTAGAAATCCAAAATATGAATTCCGTATACTCGAGTAGGTAACATCATACACGAGTATTAGACAGAGCATACTCGAGTAGGGCGAGTTTGTACACGAGTATGTTGTCAAGTACTCGAGTATGTTGTCAAGTCTCGAGTATGTTGTCAAGTACTCGAGTATGTAAATCCTTTTACTTGAGTAATTCCCGTTTACTTGAGTATCTGTCTGGATATACTCGAGTATATATTACTTGAAAGACAATTTTCCTTGGGAGATTTATATTGCCACTGAAATCTTTAACTCTGAGCAGCCAACACCACTGATATCTTCTTGATTTGTGAGTCCATCACTAGTCTTCTTTGTTGAGCAGCCCGAGTTCCGTTTTGAAGAACGAGAACTTGGACTCGTCCAGCGGCTTGGTGAATATATCTGCAACTTGCCTGTCTGTGGAGACATATTGTAGGTCTATGTCTCCATTTTCCACATGCTCCCGGATGAAATGATAACGAAGCTCTATGTGCTTGGTCCGGCTGTGGGAGACTAGGTTGTTGGCGATTGCTATAGCGCTGGATGAGTCGCAAAACAAAGGAATGTTCTGGAACTTCATGTTGTAGTCTTCAAACTGATTTTTGATCCATAGAAGCTGTGCACAACAGCTGCCTGCAGAGATGTACTCTGATTCAGCCGTTAAGATAACAACACAGTTCTACTTCTTGCTGCTCCAGGAAATAAGTCTCCTTCCGAGGAATTGGCAAGTCCCGGAAGTACTTTTCCAGTCGTCTTTTCTTCCTGCAAAATCTGCATTTGAAAATCCAATTAGTTCACTATCATTACTTCTTGGGTACCATAAGCCAAGATTTGGTGTACCTTTGAGGTATCTCAAGATTCGCTTTGCAGCAATGTAATGAGATTCCTTAGAGTTCACCTGAAATCTAGCACATACACATGTTGAGAACATTATGTCTGGTCTACTTGCGGTAAGGTAGAGCAAGGACCCAATTATGCTTCTGTACTTGGTTTCATCAAAAGGTTTCCCTTTCTCATCCTTGTCTAGAGACATAGCTGAGGCCATTGGAGTCCTCATAGATGTTGCATTCTCTATTCCGAATTTCTTGAGTAGCTCTTTGGTGAACTTGGTCTAAGAGATGAAAATTCCATCCTCAGATTGTTTCACCTGAAGCCCTAAGAAATACTTCAGCTCTCCCATACTGCTCATTTCAAACTTCCCTTGCATGAGTTTGGAAAACTTCTTGCAGATGTTGTTATCTGTAGAGCCAAAAATAATTTCATCGACATAGATTTGCACTAGCAAAATCTTGCCTTTTATTTCCCTAAGAAATAATGTCTTGTCTATCTTTCCTCTTGTGAACTTGTTCTCAAGAAGAAAGGTGGACAGCGTCTCATACCAAGCTCGAGGAGCTTGTTTAAGACCATATAAAGCTTTTTGTAATAAGTAAACATAATTAGGATAAGTTGAATCAACGAAACCTGGTGGTTGCTCTACATACACTTCTTCCTTTATGTCACCATTTAGGAAGACGGACTTAACGTCCATCTGATAGACGGTAAAGCCCTTAAGTGCAGCGTAAGCAAGAAATAACCTGATCGCTTCCAGTCTTGCCACTGGAGCATAAGTCTGGTCGAAGTCAATTCCTTCTTCTTGACGATATCCCTTTGCGACAAGTCTGGCTTTATTCTTTATAATGGTTCCATCTTCGTCCATCTTGTTCCGGTAGACCCATTTTGTCCCAATGACGTTCTTACCCTTGGGTCTAGGAACAAGTGTCCAAACTTTGCATCGTTTGAACTGATTCAGTTCTTCTTCCATGGCTAGAATCCAGGATGCGTCGGAGTTGGCTTCCTCAAATTTCTTTGGTTCAACCTGTGAGAGAAAACTTAAGTGTAAATTCTCGTTAGTTGTACCTCGACGAGTTCTGACGCCATCGCGAGGATCTCCTATGATTTGATCAACGGGATGATCCTTCAAGTGTCTGAACTCTAAAGTCCTTGCATCTGGGATCTCTTCAGCCACTGGAGTTGCATCTTCAGCTGGGATGTGTTCTTCATCTTGATCATCTACCTCTCCAATAGGGGTTGTAGAGGTGATCTTGATGTACGTCTCATCTTTATCTTTAGTAGTTTCATCCAAGCTAAGTTCCTTCAACTTTGTACCTGCATCTACAATATGCACACTAGACGAGTTGCTGCGCAGCAGACTCGTCTCATCAAATACAAGATGTATCGACTCTTCTATCACCAGAGTTTTTCTATTGAATACTCTATAGGCCTTACTATGGCTACTATAACCTACAAAAATACCTTCAAAGCTTTTCTCGCTAAACTTGGTAGTGTGATACTTGTCGTTGTTAAGTACGAAGCACTTACAGCCAAAGATTCTAAAATATGAAATGGTTGGTTTCCTGCCTTTTAGAAGTTCGTAAGGAGTCTTATCATGGTTCTTGTTGATGAGTGCTCGATTTTGCACGTGACAAGCGGTGTTGACGGCTTCAGCCCAGAAGTATTCTGGAAGTGAGGCATCACTCAACATGGTCCGGCAAGCCTCTATGAGTGTTCTGTTCCTTCTCTCAGCTACTCCATTTTGCTGTGGAGTGCGAGGAGATGAAAACTCATGAAAGATACCTTGACTTTTGCAGAATTCTGTCATGGCTCCAGACTTGAATTCCATTCCATTGTCACTTCTGATTTTGACTACGGAACAGTTGTATTCATTCTGGATTTGCCTAACAAAATTGGTGAAAACACTGAAGGTATCTGACTTGTGTTTCAGAAAGAACACCCACGCAAAGCGCGAGTGATCATCCACAATAACCAACGTATATTCCTTACCTCCCAAACTTCTAACTTGCAGTGGACCAAACAAATCCATATGGAGAAGCTGTAAGCTTCTATTGGAATCCTTGCCTATGATGCTTTTAAATGAACTCCTTGTTTGCTTGCCCTTGATACAGGCATGACAAGGACTGTCCGTAACGCACTTGACATTAGGGGCATCACGTACTAGGTTTTGAGAGAATAATATATTAATAGTTTTGAAATTAATATGAGCTAGTCTCTTGTGCCATTGGTCAGCAAGAGATGCACTACTTTTTGCTAAAAGACACACTGGTGTCGAAGAGTCTATACAAATGAAATTTAAACAGAAAATATTTCTGCTTCGAGTGCCTGATAAAACAGTTTCCATGTTGTCAACCGATTTTATCAAACACTTGTCAGCATGAAATTCAACTACGTATCCTTTATCGCATAGTTGGCTTATGCTGATGAGATTGTGTTCCAATCCTTCAACATAGGCTACATCCGAAAAGGATACGCTACCATTAGAAATCATACCATAGCCTTTAGTTATCCCTCGATCTAAACCTCCAAAAATGACCTTTGGTCCGTTGCAGACTGAGGTGAAATTCTGGAGTAGGCTTCTTGTCCCGGTCATATGCCGAGAATATCCACTGTCCAAAGACCAGATTGGCATTTTGGTGGCCTTTGGACATACCTGCAATTACAATCACTTAGCCTTAGGAACCCAAACACGTTTGGGTCCTTGGTCTCGAGTTAGAAAACTCCCCCTACGAGTATTAGCCTCATGAGTGGTCATTCTCACGTTGCTAACTTGAGGGGTTGTAGCATTACTAGGATTGAACCAACAATCGATGGCAAAATGACCAATTCTGCCACAACACCAATAGTCGAACCTGTTGTATCTTTGCCTAGTGTATTCCTGCTTGATTTTCTGAAGTGATGGTCTAGCAGGAACCTTATTCTTGGAGGAGGAGGCTTCATGATGAAGACAGCTACATGAAGTCTTCTCCTTCATAGGCTTTTCCACAATAGGTTTTACCTTTGGTGTCTTCTTGATGTTATGACCATGAGCATAAGGTCCATAGCTTTGAAGTTGAATCTCTTCATAAGGTGCTTTGAAGACACTCTCGCCAAAATTACGAGGATGAGTCCAATCTTAGTATCTTGACTTAGGCTTCTCAGGGATCGGCCTAGAAAAGTGTCCATAGGTAGACTCATAGTCGAGTTCGTTCGTAGGAAAGATAACTTTCTTGAACAAAACAGGTTCCAAGGGAGCTTTCCCTTTTTCTTCAGCCAGGGCCTTCTAGGCAGCCTTATTCTTTCTCTTGGCCTTGTTTCTCCTAGAGGATTTACTAGAAGAACCAATGTGGCCTAAACCAGCACCCTTGGCCTTAGCTGAGAATTCAGCAACGAGTGGAAGAACTGTCTTAGGTTTTGAGAAACTCTCAACAAGTTTCTTCTCAGCCTCAAGTTGTTGTTCCAATTCTTTGATGATTTCCTCTTTAAGGTCGAGGTGCTTGAGAGCTTGATTATATTCCTCCATAGCACTATTGAAGTTCTCTTGAAGAGAGTTAGTCTTGGTGACTTCTTCTCTCAAGCTGCTCTCACTAGCCTGTAGAGATTTTATCTCTTTGACTTGAGTTTTCACTACTCTACGATATTTTCCGTAAGCTGTGAGTAACTCCTTATACTGACCCATGAGTTCAGATTCATCTTCAGAGGAATAGCCCTCTTGCTCATTATCATCATCAGAATCAGAGAGAGGAGAGTGAGATTTTACCTTCCCAGTGAACTGGGGAACTTGTTCATCATCTGAGAGAGCCATGAGCCCAAAGTAAGCTTCCTCTTCTTCACTCGACTCAGATGAGTCGGAGTCGCTGAGGGTTTTGCTCTTCTTGGCTACTAGACTCTTCTCTGTCCTCTTCTTGTGGTATGAGGATTTCTTTTCCTCTCTTCTGCCGCCCTCTTTCTTCTTGTGAGGGCAGTCCGCGATGACGTGACCTGGCTTATTACAATAATAACAAATGATGTCAGTTGAAATCTGTTTGTTCTGTTTAGCGTTATACCTGTCATGGCTACTTGAGCCTTTCTTTCGCTGATCACCGTCACGTCGTGATCTTCTGAATGAGGCATCTTTGCCTCTCCATTGCTTCTTCTTATTTAAGAATTTCTTGAATTGCCGGGAGAGCAATGAGAACTCTCCTTCAGATAGTTCTGAGCCATATGAGCTTGGATCAGATGATTCTTCTTCATCAGCTTCAGGAACTGGGGAAGGAGAGCTAGCCTTTGTCTTCCTTGAGCTATCTGCCTTTAGAGCGACAGACTTCTCCTTGGATGCAGACCTGCTTATCTCTTCTTCAGCTTTTTTTGAGATGATTTGCAGCTCGTAAGACATAAGCTTTCCGAACAGATTCTGCGGGTCCGTCTCAACTAACCTTCCAAACTCCCGAATGACACATACCTTATTGTCTCATTCCTTGGTTAGGGATCTTAAGAATTTGTCATTGAGTTCCTCATTGGTGAAGACACGTCCATAAACTCTTAGGCCATTTACTATCTTGAAGAAGTTCTCAAAAGTGTTAGCTATGGCTTCCTTATGACCCTGCCTGAAGGCTTCATATTTCTGGTTCAGTAGGGACCTTCGATCATCCCTCACTTCTTCTGTACCTTCCATTAGAGTCACTAGGGATTGCAACATCTCCTTGGCAGATTGGCAATGAATCAGATTCTGCAGCATTGAGTCATCGACTGCACTTGCGATAATATTTTTAGCTTTCTTGTCCAAAGAGACAAGTGCAATCTCGTCCTTATCTAGATCCATCAATTTCTTGGGAACTTGCTTAGATGAATCTATGGTGAAGGTGGTCATAGGAATGTGGGGACCTTCTTCAATAATCATGAAGATCCGGGGATCTACTGCTTGCATAAAGAATTTAACTCTTTCCTTCCACATAGGAAAATTGTTCTTGGTGCAGATAGGGAGCTTAGCAAAATCCTTGGTCTTACTCATGCTTGAAATTTCTCTTGAGACAACTTGGTAAGGATTAGATCAAGGTGTTAACCTTTTAACGATCAACCTCCCTCTGATACCAATTGAGAGAACTAAGTTGTCTACCTAAATCACCTAGAGGGGGGTGAATAGGTGAAATGCGTGTCAAAAGCGGAATAAAAAATTAACACAGCACAGATCAAGCAATCACACAGACGACAAGAGATTTATAGTGGTTCCCCAATCTTGGGTACGTCCACTTTCCTCACCGATCTAGCAAACCACTAGACTCGGCTACTCCACTATCTCGGATTGAAAACAATCCTACACCTCGGAACAACGTTCCTACAAAACTCGATCCAAACCGGATCTACACTCGGAAGATAAAGCCTTCCTACAAATCTCGGAGAAAAACTCCTACAATGAAATTTGTTTGAAAAGAAAATACAAACAATATATTGCACAGATCTGGATCTTTGATAGTCTTCTTCCTTGAGAACTTTGGCTTGATCAGAATATGTTGAAGACGACTTGAGAGAGATCCACAGATCTGAAAAACGCAATCACCTCGATCGAGAAAATAGATCTGAAATCTTTGAGGCTCGACGTGATCGAGTGATTATCTTTCGTCTGGATCTCTGGAGAAACAGAGATGAGAGCAGCGATCGGAGATCGTCGATCCAGACCTTCTTCCGTGAACGGCAATGACGGCGGCGTGAGAAATTAGGGTTCACGGGAACTTCTTTTTTTCTTAAAATAATAATCTCAGTAAAAACTTATTATGTCAAATCTGAAAGGACCTATTTATAGGTGGACTCTAACGGTCAGAAATTTAATTAGGGATGACACGTGGACCAATCAGAAATGATTAATTCGAAATACACAGCGAAATTGTACTTGGAGAATTTCAGGATGTTGAACAGATATACTCGAGACAGAGAAGAGACATACTCGAGTATAAGATGTTATATACTCGAGTGGATAGGAGGAGCATACTCGAGTATAAGAAGAGAAGCTACTCGAGTGATTCAGAGATCAACACTCGAGTGACTTTAGAACTACTCGAGTATGAGAGTATATACTCGAGTAAAAACACTTAGAGAAAATTTCTCAGATAAAATAGAAAGAACTACTCTAGTAGAAGAGTTGGAGATACTCGAGTGAGGGGAAAATGAACTACTCGAATATCTTGGGAAGACTACTCGGGTAATCACTAAACTACTCGAGTATGAAAAACAACTACTCGAGTACAGAGTCACTTACTCGAGTATATAGGGAACTACTCGAGTAGGTAGACTTAGAAACTTTCTGAGATGTGAAGTGCAGATCTACTCGAGTATGAACAGAACACTTACTCGAGTAACTAACCAACTACTCGAGTACAAGTTATCACCTAATCGAGTATAATACAGTCTACTCGAGTATGTAATCCAACTTACTCGAGTACAGACTCACTTACTCGAGTGTACAAAAGGGGTACTCGAGTATGTGGACTTAGAGAAAATTTCGGATCTAAGAACAGAAGGATCTACTCGAGTATAAAATATGACTTACTCGAGTGACTAACTATCTACTCGAGTATAAGCTTATCTACACGAGTATACAGAGTCTTCTCGAGTATGTCTAAGGATCTACTCGAGTATTAAGTTTATCTACACGAGTATACAGAGTCTTCTCGAGTATGTCTAAGGATCTACTCGAGTATTAAGTTTATCTACACGAGTATACAGAGTCTTCTCGAGTATGTCTAAGGATCTACTCGAGTATTTAGTCACTTACTCGAGTAGATGAAGGAAGCTACTCGAGTATGTGGACTTAGAAAAATTCTTCAGAATAAACTTCAATACTTCAGTCCACCAATCCAAGTGCATATATGAGAAGTGTATCCCAATAGAGAGGCTATACATGGGCCAACACTTTGGATCACACAATGAGGGATTACATTGTATGATCCTGTGTTTGGTGACCCATTATAGACTGACATTGGTCTACACTTGGCAATAAGAACCTGCACACATACAACTTAAACACAATATCAAATACACCTTAATTCATCTTAGTTCAAGGTCTGACCTCCTACAAATCTGAGGTATTGTGGAGACAAATCCCAACATGTGACTTTGAGGACAATAGCTCGTGGACCCCACGAGTCAGAGAGAGAAGGCTATAAGAAGCTCGAGGAGGAAGGTGGAACCACATAGAGAAGAGGAAGCGGGTAAGAGCAAGCAGTCCGCAACGGCCAGGCGACTACGGCGGTTTAGAGAGAAGGGCGGGTAGGATTAGGCAGTCCGCAGAAAGAGAGTGAAGTGGCGGATAGAAGCCGGAGACCGCAGAAATGGACGATTCCCTCTGATACCATGTAGAAAGAGAGACGCATGAGAGAGAAAATCATCAAGAATTTTTATATATATCAAAGAATAAGAGTACATACACTTATATAGAAGGAGAAAGAGGAAGAGACTTCTACATGTACAATATGAGACTAAATAAACTATACATGAGCAAATACTTATGAGCCTCTCCTAATGGACTTATTTATTTTATCTTTAACAAGTACAAACACTATAAAAAAGCTTACCCATTTTGATAGAATTTGTTGGTTTAAGACAAAAGAGGAGGTAAAATTCACACAAAAATTTCTAACCTGCAGCAAGTTCCCTCCTGAAGAAGGAACTATCACTTTCTGGTATGTTGACTCAGGATGCTCAAGTCACATGATCAATGAAAAAACTCTCTTTAATTACAAAGCTTGATTAATCTTTTAAATCTCAAGTGTACTTTGGTTTTCTAACATTGCCAAAATTCAAAAAAAATCTTCATTCTTCCATGCTATGTCTTCTTGATTTTCTAACAATTCCAAAAATGTAATGTGCTAGTTTCTGTTTAATCGGATGGTGTGCACCGAGATGTTTTTGGACAGACCACTCGACAAGTCGATCTTAGCAAGACTGTTCGGCATGTGAGACAAAATCAATCAGTAAACAATAAGAAGTACTCACCGGCTGGGAAATCTAATCAACGAGTTCCAGTATCCGCAGAACGTATATTTGAGTAGTTATAACAAGACAAACACAGAAACTTGTTACGAAGAAGGAGAGGATTGCGGGAGGCGTAATACGCTGTCACGGCCGCATGTAGGCAAAACATAAAACAATTAAATGAAGCTTATCCCCATTGAAAAGAACTACAATATTGGAAGAATAAGACTACAATGTGATAACATATTGTATTCAAGAATTTTATCATCCTTTTCCCTTAAATTTCATAAAGCATCCCCACTTGCAAGCTCTTGCTTGCAGGTATCCTCAAAGTTGCAACATTAGACCTGAAGTTCTTTTGCAGAAATCTGTACATGTTATTTATCACCCATTTCTTAAAATTCCCATTTTTTTCACCAGCATTCAGAATTATCCTCCCAAGCACAAAGATGGCATCTTTGCAACAAGTCGCAGAATCGGTTAACTCGACTTCCCGCCCATTCGCATCGACCTCCCTGATCACGGCTATAATCGAGCTCACATACTCGTCCCCGTCCATTCTATGTTGATCCATGTAACCATACTGAACCAGACACCGGTACACGCCCTCTGGCCCGAGTTTCGCGACGATGAATCTCTCTTCCGGCAGCACGGTTCTCACCGGAAGTGTTCTCACGGTGACGAGGACTGTGATCCGCCGGAGAGTGCCGATGTGCTGAACGTAATGCCGAATGATCGGTGGGATTCCGTTCACGAGATCGGTGCAGAAGATGCAGATTCCTGGCACCCGAGTGGTGGCTTCGACGAGCTGGTTTAGTTCTCGTGGGCTGATCTTCTTCGCGTCTTCGTACTGACTCTTCTTGCTTCTTCCGTATGTCCACGAGAGGGTGATCACTAAGAAGAAGGCCGAGATGGCGAAAGGGACCCACCCACCGTGCGCAAGCTTGTTCAAGAGCGAGCTCATGTACACGCCCTCGATGCCGACGAAAACCGATAGAAATGTCGCCACAAGTATTATGTTTGTGTCCCAGATCACCAGCATCACCACTGCCATAAGCAGTGTTGTGATGAGCATCACCCATATCACAGCCACACCTGTGCCGTACTACAACATCAGTCTTTTACTATATTGTTTAATAATAATAATGTTGCTCATTAAATTTAGGCTTCGTTTGGCTGGGCGGATACGCGCTGGTCGCGCGTACCTCACTGCCGCGCCGCCTCCCTTCTTTTCTGGAATGTGCACGGTGGGGCGGTGGTCGGGCGGTCAGGCAGTGCGGTGATTTACGCGGAAACCCCACCACCCCGCCAAACTAAGCCTTAATGTTGCTCATTAAATTTGCATTTATAGAATGCTCTAAAAATGGGGTTGTACGTGCATAGCATATAAAGAATCCTGCGGAACTGTATTTTTAGTGTGAAATACAACTGCAACGTAAAATATAGTTGCAAATGCACTGCATTTTCAGTGTAAAATAGAGTTGCAAAATACAGTTCATTTTTTACAAGTATATTTTCAACTTAAAATATATATATATATTACTACTTAAAATGACCATAATAATACAAGGATTTATATTGCATGATTTATTTTTTGAAAAAAAATAAACAAATATGAAAAAAATCGATTTTATGTAGGGTTTTCCGTATACGTTGAACATATAAACAAATTTTCCCTAAAAATACGTGTGTGATCACTACGGACTGATAATATAATATCACATAAAGATTGTGTGTGGTCGACTTGAGCTCCGTTTGGCATGACGGTAGCGGTTGTGAACACGGTCCAACCTCATCTAAGAAACCTCTTATACTCTTATGTTCAAAATTAGTTTTTTTTTTCTTGCTAGCGGTCATAATCGTTGTCCTACCAAACATACATTTTATGATCACGGCGTTTTTGTCCAAATTCACCGGAGCAAAGACGCCCCGCCAAACAGAGCCTTAGACACAAATTGTTCGGCCCAAATGTCATTATGATTGCGTAATGGTGCACACACGATCACCATGGGCACAAATTTGAAGATCGTCTTGGAAACAAATTTGAAGATCGTCTTGGACACAATTTTTAAGCTCGAATATCTTTATGATCGTGTGAGACAATTATGATCATGCGTGATCATTATGATCACACGAGATCATTATGGCCATGCATTACCAAATGTGATTACATGGGGGCAGCAATGATCGCACCGGCTCATAATGATGGGAAGCAACCAATTTTGGACATATGGGCTCTTTTTGGAGCAATTTTTTATATACGAGTAGCATATGAGAGAACAATGTTGGTGAAATCTTATCCATTGATTTGCTATTGAACCTTCAACAAAACGCGATGTCCGATCAGATTTCCGGACAAAGGTGGCCTTAGGGCTCGTTTGACACAGGTGGGGCGGCGTTGATTTCATCCGCGCCACACAACCCTGATGGTGGTTCCGGCGTCACGAATGAAATCTGTGCGGTTTCGCACTATTTTAGCGGTTGGGCGAATTCCCACCGCCCGGCCGCGTCTCAGTCAAATGCCGGGCAATCGCAGTTGGGGGTGTCGTCCGCTCAACCGTGCGAATCCGCCCCTTAGGCTCTATTTGTTTGAGCGTTTCGCTTCTCTGTTTTGGGCAAACGCCGTCGGAAGGAGGGTAAACAAATGAACCTCCGGCGGCGTTTGCTCCGTTTCCACCCACCCGCCTTGAGAAACACCCCAAAAAGCTCCGTTTGGAGCAGCCACCTCCCCACTCCGATTTGAACACTCCGTTTCCATCCGCCGGATCGACCCGACACCGCCGAACCAAATGGAGCCTTAATGTCATCATTGCTACCGTTGGTTCGCGTGTTCATTAGCTTTGCACGAGTATTCAAAAGAATAAATTTTCTGTGCGTGCAGCCTATATGGAGCATGATGCGCCGGATGCATCTGCGCCGTCCATCAAATAAAAACACAACCTGATGGACGGCTCGTATGCATCCCACTCACCATGCTGATATAGGGCACCCAAAATTTGCTCCATTCAAAAAAGGGGGAAAAAGGATTTGCTTACCGAAGGCATTTCCGATCTCCGCCCCGCCGTCAAACCCGACGGTGATCAGAATGCACAAAACCATCAGAAAGTAATTCACCTCCGGCGAGTAAACTTGGCCCTCGTGCTTGCCGGAGGTGTGTATCATGGTGACGCGCGGGAAGCAGCCGAGCGCGATGGACTGCCGGATGATCGAGAAGCTCGCCGATATCAGAGCCTGGCTCGCAACCACGGCGGCGAGCGTCGCGACGACGAACATCGGCCAGAAGATCGGCTCCGGCACGGAGCTGTAGAACGCCGTGCTCAGCTTATCCGGATTCTTGATGAGGAATGCTGCTTCGCCGGAGTACGCGAGGATCAGCGCGGGATACACGGCCAGTGAGTATGAAATCTGCAACACAGTAAATTACAGTTATTTACAGCAATTGAATGTGAGATTTGTTATTAAGAACCAGATTTTGCCTGAATTCCTCTCTTGTTGAAGTGACCTAGATCTGCAAACATGGCCTCAGCTCCTGTGAAACAGTAAACAATTTTTTCTTAAGTGTCTGTAGTTTGAATGGAATTTGAGGCTCTTCAGAATTGAAATTGGAATTAGATGTCTAATTCTGATGAAATGATCCTCTAATTTTAATTTCAGTTCCTCAACTTCATTAAAACTAATGGAAGCATCCTAAAGGTTATTTATATAGGTCCAAATATAAATTTGTTGGCTTTTGGGCAGTTTGCACCCCTAAAAATAAGGGGTTTTGGCACTTTGCTGTTAGGATTATGACAGCTCATCGCAATCTTGGACCGCCAGGATCGCGTCACGTCACCGATCCTAGGGAGGTTTATTTGCCTTGTTTATCCCAATCCTGTTTAGGAAGCAATTAAGTGGGAGGGCTGATTTTTTGGGAGGAATTAGGGGGGCTGCTTCTTAATTCGGTTATGGCCCCAGCCATAGCCAGCTGGCCCCTTTCCTGTTTTGGTCAGCGCCTTCATTGGCTCTCCCTTTAATGATGTTTCTTCCTTGTTTGGAGAGGGGGTGGTGTTTTCCTATATAAAGGAGGGCTGTTGCAGCCATTCAAAAGCAGCAAGAATCAGAGAGGAATCCGGCTTATTTTCGGCCACCAGTGAGGAGTGTGAGAGCAGGTTCTGTGGAGGCGGTTTCCGGCGGCAGCGACAGCGAGCGAACCTCGTCAGTGCAGGAGGATCAGAGGCGGCGACAGGCGTGTTGCAGCGGCGATCTCCAGGCGGCATCGAGAGGTGTTCAGGCGGCGGCGGCGACAGCTCCAGTTCAGATCAGGCGCGGCGGCGACAGCTCCAGTTCAGATCAGGCGCGGCGGCGGCAACAGGCGTGCTGCGGTGGAGGCGGCGCATCGGGCTCAACTCAGGCGGAGGAAGTTTTGTCCAGCAGCGGCAGGCAGCTCCAGGAGGCGGCAGTAGCAGGAGGATTCAGGTGGAGGCAGCTCTGTCCAGCGGCGGCAGGGAGCTCCAGGCGGCGACAACGGTACAGGAACAGGCGGATCCATCGGGGAAGAAGAACAGGGCTCGTCGCCCGGCGACATCAACACCGCCCGGCGGTATCAGTTCTTCAGCATTTTGGGATCTGTGTTTTTCCCTTGTTGTTCGACCGAGTTTTTTCGGTCTCTGGTTGTATCTGTGTAACCTCATCAGGATTATAGTGGATCTTTCTTGCGCGCTCTCCCCGTGGACGTAGGAGCCCATCTCCGAACCACGTATATATTTTGTCGTCTGGTTGTGCTTGCTTGGATTTCAATTTTGTTTTGTTCATTATTGCTCAGTCTAGCTTCCGCTGCTAGCTCCGCGGCGAACTACCGTAGTCGCGGATTCGGTCCCAATTTCACAACAATTGATATCGGAGCCAGGTTCGACCCTTCGGACCCCGGTGAGCAATAATGACAGCGAAATTTGAAGTCCCCAAGTACGACGGCAAAATTGACTTTGGTCTGTGGCAGAAACGGGCCAAAGCGGTTCTCGTCCAGCAAGGTCTTCATAAGGCTCTCCTCGGAAAGGAGAAGTCCGGGAAGAAGGACGACGAGTGGGATGAGCTAGATCTGAAGGCCATCAGCACAATCCAGTTGTGTTTGTCCGATGAGGTTATGTATAATGTAGTCGATGCTGAGACTACAACGGATCTGTGGAAGAAGTTGGAGGAGCTTTATATGTCAAAATCCCTCACAAATAAGCTGTACGTAAAGAAACAACTTTACAGCTTGAGGATGTCGGATAACACTCCGCTTCTTGACCACATGAATGCGTTTAATAAACTGATTTCTCAATTGCGTAGTATGGACATTAAGGTCGAGGAGGAAGACCAGACTCTTCTCCTATTGTCTTCATTGCCGAAATCCTTCGATCATCTGGTCACCACGATCCTATATGGGAAGGATACCCTGAAGATGGAAGAAGTGATGACAACGCTGCTCTCAAATGAGACAAGGAGCAAGTCGAGCCCTAGTACCGACGAGGGCTTATTCGTGAAGAGCAATGACCCCACCCGGGGTAGATCGAGAGGAAAGGGCAAGGAGGAAGACCGATCTAGGTTTAAGTCCAGGGGTAGGAATACGAAGTGCCACTACTGCAAGGAGAAGGGGCACTGGAAGAATGAGTGTCCGAAGAGGAAGTTTAAGGAGCAGACGCATGAGCCACATCAGGCTGCGGTGGCATTCGAGGATGAGAACGACGCCGACGTTCTTCATATCTCACCCAACCTTGAGACCACAGGCTCCTGGATCTTGGATACAGGATGCACGTACCACATGTGCCCGAACAAAGATTGGTTCTCCAGTTTTAGGCAGTGTGAAGGTGGTCGTGTTTGTATGGGGAACGATTCAGAGTGCGAGATTTTGGGAGTTGGTAGCATCAGGATTAGGATGTTCGACGGAGTGGTCAGGACACTCACCAACGTTCGGTATGTGCCTAGTTTGAGAAAGAGCTTGATTTCTCTAGGCACTCTGGAGGCCGCCGGGTACTCTTATACCGGCAACGACGGATGTTTGAAGGTCAGGAGAGACGCACATGTAATCTTGGTAAGAGAGCGTTCCGGTACTCTCTACAGACTGATCGGTACCACAATTGCGAGCGGAAGGGCGAGGGGAGAGGTCAGATTGCCTCCCAGGCTACATGACTCGGTAGCGTGTGCCTTTCACGCTAATTCCTCAGGAAAAGCTTTAGAGAGCAGAGACAGCTCTCAGGGGAAAGCTAGGAAGGATAAGTGGAGGAGCGAGGCAAGATTCGTGGCGAAGGGGTTTGCGCAGAGAAAGGGCCTTGGCAAAGGTAAAATCTTTGCAGCCGTAGAGAAGATGGGCAGAGTGTCTCAGAAGTGCCCAGGTACCGCAAGGGGAGCCATCTGGCTCAGGAGTCCCACCAAGGAACTCATGTTTACTCAGAAGGTGGAGCTGCACAGTGGTGTGCGCCACCAGGAGTCGAGGGAGTTCGCTATGGGTAGAGGTATGGTATTGTGGAAGGTCTCTACGGAGGATATCGGTGCAAACATGCGGGGGAAATCAGTGACAGGAGTCAAGTTCAAGAACGGTCTTGACTTGACTCATTCTGATGCATGATCGAGGGTTTGACCCCAGGGAGAGGGGGTTTGTAGTCGCCAGTCGGAGAGATCCAGGTTGGAGGTAGAGTTACGTTTGTTAGGCTTCGTGGTGTATTTTTAGTTTGTGGCGTGAGGCGTCAAGGTGGAGATTGTTAGGATTATGACAGCTCATCGCAATCTTGGACCGCCAGGATCGCGCCACGTCACCGATCCTAGGGAGGTTTATTTGCCTTGTTTGTCCCAATCCTGTTTAGGAAGCAATTAAGTGGGAGGGCTGATTTTTTGGGAGGAATTAGGGGGGCTGCTTCTTAATTTGGTTATGGCTCCAGCCATAGCCGGCTGGCCCCTTTCCTGTTTTGGCCAGCGCCTTCATTGGCTCTCCCTTTAATGGTGTTTCTTCCTTGTTTGGAGAGGGGTGGTGGTTTCCTATATAAAGGAGGGTTGTTGCAGCCATTCAAAAGCAGCAAGAATCAGAGAGGAATCCGGCTTATTTTCGGCCACCAGTGAGGAGTGTGAGAGCAGGTTCTGTGGAGGCGGTTTCCGGCGGCAGCGGCAGCGAGCGGACCTCGTCAGTGCAGGAGGATCAGAGGCGGCGACAGGCGTGTTGCAGCGGCGATCTCCAGGCGGCATCGAGAGGTGTTTAGGCGGCGGCGGCGGCGACAGCTCCAGTTCAGATCAGGCGCGGCGGCGGCGGCAACAGGCGTGCTGCGGCGGAGGCGGCGCATCGGGCTCAACTCAGGCGGAGGAAGTTTTGTCCAGCGGCGGCAGGCAGCTCCAGGAGGCGGCAATAGCAGGAGGATTCAGGTGGAGGCGGCTCTGTCCAGCGGCGGCAGGGAGCTCCAGGCGGCGACAACGGTACAGGAACAGGCGGATCCATCGGGGAAGAAGAACAGGGCTTGTCGCCCGGCGACATCAACACCGCCCGGCGGTATCAGTTCTTCAGCCTTTTGGGATCTATGTTTTTCCCTTGTTGTTCGACCGAGTTTGTTCGGTCTCTGGTTGTATCTGTGTAACCTCATCAGGATTATAGTGGATCTTTCTGGTGCGCTCTCCCCGTGGACGTAGGAGCCCATCTCCGAACCACGTGTATATTTTGTCGTCTGGTTGTGCTTGCTTGGATTTCAATTTTGTTTTGTTTATTATTGCTCAGTCTAGCTTCCGCTGCTAGCTCCGCGGCGAACTACCGTAGTCGCGGATTCGGTCTCAATTTCACAACACTTTGCACCTTTAAAGATTAAATTTGGCGCTTTGCACCCCCGAAATACATTATCTTTGACACCATCCTTCGACCGCGATTCACTGCTCGATGTTGCTGGAATCATGGAGCAGTTTGGCAACAGAACATTGCTCCTCGGTGCGGACGATGAAGATATATTAAAGGCAATCATCCTCAAGATTCTCTCCATGGAACAACTCCTCGCCTCGCACTCGAAATGGCGAGGCAAAGCCGTCCTCACTCATATTGTGAACCCCGCACGAGATAGCTGCAAGGATGTGACGGAGGTGCTTGGTGTAAAACCTTCCTAGTTCAGATTTTTGGTGCTGCCCGGACAAAAATACCCCTAAAATTTCGGTTTGCGGTGGAAAATGCAAAAGGTTATGTATTTCGGGGATGCAAAGTGCCAAATTTAATCTTTTAGGATGCAAAGTGCCAAAAATCCATATTTTGAGAATGCAAAGTGCCAAAAATCCGTATTTTGTGAGTGCAAAGTGTCAAAAACCAAATTTTTCCAGAGAAAAATATGCGAACCAGTGATGCAGAGGGCGATGGAGCCTAAGATTTCCCATCCCTTTCTGCGGTTCCTTTGAAAGAAGAAGAATATGTAGTGCGGCGAGACTGCTTTCAGCACGGACGGACAGAATTTGATGATGTTGTAGAGGCCGATCGCCGCGGTGAATGAAAACCAGAGAACCATGATCGGCGAGAAGGAGAAGCTGACTTTGTTCGTGCCGAATCTCTGGAAGAGGAACAGAACCACAAGGATTGCTACAGATAACATGACTACATGTTCTGGAGCAGAAGTCTTCTTTCAGAAAATTTCAAAAAAAATATATATATATATATATAATTTTAATGGAAATCAAATAAAACATGCCTTGTGTGATCTTAGAATCTCTTGATTGGATTCCCTGTACTGCTGACAGAACTGCAATATTGCAATATCTATACTATATTAAAAAAAGGCAATAACTATATGCAGATTGACTTTAGCTATGTGAGGCCGCACAATTTCATAACGGTTATGTGCAGGCCAAGACATATACGGGTTCACAACATGCATTTATCCTTGGACTGCGCACAGCCAAAAATAGTCTGCATAATTGGGTGATTATAATCACGAAATAAGACTATCAAATGAATTTAAGCCCTTGGATTTTAATTACGATAGTTGAAGTGGAGAGGCGCGTTAGGGATCTTATGTGATCGTAAAGTACCACTAAACTTAAGGGCAAGTTTTACCGTACTGCAATTAGACCCGCGCTGCTCTATGGTTCTGAGTGTTGGGTAATGTATTGTGTACATGAGCAAAAAATGGGAGTTGCGGAGATGAGAATACATAGGTGGATGTGTGGACACACAAGATTGGATAAAATTAGGAATGAAAGTATCAGGGATAAGACGAGTAGCACCAATTTCATAGAAGATGCGAGAAGCTCGTCTAAGATGGTTTGGACATGTACAAAGGAGACCGTTAGAGGCACCTGTTAGGCGTTGTGAGAGTCTAGTCACTAGGCATGTTAGACGAGGGAGGGGTAGACCAATAAAGACTTGGAATGAAACTATAAAGAATGACATGATGCACTTAGGCATTAGTGAGATTATGACAAAAGATAGGGCACAATGACGACAAAGGATCCATATAGCCGACCCCACTATAGTGGGATAAAGGCTCAAGTGTTATTGTTGTTTTTGTTGAATCATTAGGCTATCATAAAATCAAAATAATATATTGTGGTGGCATACTATGTATAAGGATGGATTCCTCTTGCACCCAACTATGAAGCATTGTTGAAATTTTGTTATACTGTGGATATTCTGTTAATTTTGTTTTCTGTTTAGTTAGCTTGTTTTATTTCATTAGTTTTATTCCTATAAATAGGAACCTACTAGCCTGAACAACAAGTGAGAAAACTCTTTTTTTTTTCTGTTCTATATTTTTTTGTATTGCTCGCGACTGGAATAAAATATACGCCAATTTTGTTCTTATTTCCTTCGATCCTCTAGTATTTGTTTTTGATTTTGTCTTCTTAACATGGTATCAGAGCAAATGAAATCCAAGAACTGAGATCAGTTCACCTTTCTGCTTCCTTGTGGCAAATCAACCCAATGCCTATATTCTACCATATCAAGATAGACGAAATGCCGTGGCGCATTATTCTCCTAGCATGATTCTTGCCGCTCGGGTTCTTCTCGAACCATCTTACTATATTTACTATATTCCACGGAAACGTTTTATGGAAATTGCTCTATCTTGCAAAAATTAACTAGATTTTGTTAAAGGCACCATTCTGAAACCAGTCCCCACTGATCCCAATCTCGCTCAATGGGAACAAGCTAACAACATGCTTGTTTCATGGTGTATCAATGTTGTTTCCAAGGAAACTCCCCAATAAACCAGGTTTTCAACATTTTGAAGGGAATCTTGAGGAATTCTATCGCCAAGGAGCACTATCGGGGCACAGGTATTCGTTATTGCTTTTCTTTGGCTCTGTTTGGGGGGACTTATTTTCACTGGTCAAGCGATTCCGACCGCATGAACCGGACCTTAGTTAGCAATCGCTTGACCGGTGAAAATAAGTCCCCCCAAATGAAGCCTTTGTTTCACAACAGTGATAATTGAATTCTTGATAGTGACATCACTGATCACATCACGCACGCTTACTTAATGAACGGAAACGTCTGAACGAACCATCTCCAATATGCTTACGAGATTGGTCCCACGTCACTCCTACTATCATATCACTCATAAGGGAACCATTCTTTTATCAAATGAAATCATTTTGAAGGATGTTCTATTTGTTACTACCATTCAAAACAATTGACTTTTTGATGAGCGAATTTCATATAGTATTTTAGGTGCTCATTTAGGATGATTTTCATTTCATTTAGCTCACCATTTAGTAGATTTACATGTCATTTCACTCATTTTCGTAAAATTCATCATTTGAGTGCATTTGAGCTTGATTGAGTGATTTATTTTGTATATTTCAAGCATGAGGGAGATCGCCTTTGTTGCGTAAATTCCGCCCCTCTCCATGATTCCAGACGGAATCTTCTCTTGGCCAGCCCGTTTTGGTGACCGCTAGTTTTGGAAAGGAATTATCTCTTTTCCTTGGTGGCAACCGGCCCTCCTCCCATACCTGATTCTTAGGGTTTCATCCTCCACTATATAAAGAGACGTGGTCGGCCATCCTAAAGTGCAGAGTAGTAGATTTTGGTGGGTGCAGGGAAATTTCAGGCAAGAGAACCGTGAGGTGCTTGAACGCCCTCTTCCGCCCGGCCGCCGGAGTCGATTTCTTCCAGCCGTCTTCTTTTTCGGAGTTCTTCTAGCCTGCTTCTTCTTCGGAGTTCTTCTTCCAAACGGCTTCTTCTGTTGGCACCGGAATTGTTTTTTTTACCGTAAAGCTGGAGAGTATCTACATGACAAAATCTCTCCTTAATTGCATCTATCTTAAGCCGTTGTTGCACACGTTTAGCATGAAGGATGGTTCCTCTCTACATGACTACCTGAACATTTTCAATAAACTGTTATCTGAGTGTCTCATCATGGATATTCAGGTGGAGGAAGAGGACAAGACAGTTATTCTTCTGAACTCTCTTACAAAGTCCTACGAGGACATGGTCATTACCCTCACCTGCAGTAAGGATATTTTGGATATGGAAGAGGTCACTACAGCCTTACTGTCAGATGAAATCTGAAAGTAGTCGTCCGAATCAGGTATTGCTGAAAGTTCAGCTTTATTTTCTCAGGTTCATTCTGGTTCAGTTAGAGGAGGCAAGTTTAAGAAAAGTTCAGATAGTCACTGCAATTACTAAAAAAACAAGGGTCATGAGATAAAGGATTATTGGAAGCTTCAAAATAAGTAAAAAAAGGAAGACCATTGGTGATGATAAGGAAAAGTCTATCGCATCCCTATGCCTTGAGGATGTCGACGAGGGCATTCTCTAGTGTTTTTCTCACATATCTTTCTCTTATCCTTCTTTATGTGTTTTCCTTTTAAGCTTCCTGCATTTTTTTTTTGTTCCCTTAGTCATTATCCCTTCATTTGCTCACGTTTATTTCCTCTTATTCTTTTATCATGTTATCTCTATACTTGTGTTCCTATAACTCTTATTTTGAGTTATTTTTTTTGGTCAAAAACTTCATTTGTGAATGATGTTTGGTCACCCTCTTTACCTAAGCTATTTCTTTGTTATTCCTCATTCATGAACTTAGAGTGTCTAATCAACCTTTTTTTGATTAGTTCTCATAGGGGTTTATTTTTTCATGTTGAGGTTAGTTTGTTTGCATTCTTTGATGGTGTGTCTGCATTTATCATTCTCTCCCGCACGCACATCAAAGGCCAGAAGTGTTGATCGGTTCAGTTTTGTTATGTGAGACCGCCGCTAGAGGTGGAGCAATTGAAATTTAGCTCCGGGTGAAGCGTTTTTTGAGTCAGCCATGTCAGTCCAGTTTGTGTGCTACTCAGAATCAGATGAGTTTTATAATGATCCGTTCTTGGCATAAGTTCATTCAGTTGGTTCCTTTGACTTTTGGATCTTGGTGATCATTGAGACATCTTGGAGTTATCTCAGTCAGGTGGTGTTTATCATGGGAGAGACGTCAAGGTGAAGATTGTTGCGTAAATGCCGCCCCTCTCCATGACTCTAGCCGGAATCTTCTCTTGGCCAGCCCATTTTGTTGACCGCTAGTTTTGGAAAGGAATTATCTCCTTTCCTTGGTAGCAACCGGCCCTCCTCCCATACCCGATTCTTAGGGTTTCTTCCTCCACTATATAAAGAGATGTGGCCGCCCATCCTAAAGTACAGATCAGAGCAGCAGATTTCGGTGGGTGCATGGAAATTTTAGGCAAGAGAACCGTGAGGTGTTTGGCCTCCCTCTTCCGCCCGGCCGCCGGAGTCGATTTTTTCCAGTCGGCTTCTTCTTCTGATTTCTTCTTCTAGCCGGCTTCTTCTTCGGAGTTCTTCTTCCAGACGGCTTCTTCTCTTGCCGCCGAAATTGTTTTCTTGTCGCAACGTGTACGACCGGATCTTAGAGGATTCAAGATTGTCATCATTTTCTCGGTCTATTTTTCTCCTCCCTTTTAGCCGTATTGTTTGTTTGATAAATTAATAGTAAATTTATCTCTGTCTGCACAGTGGACGTATCCATTTTTTATTTTCGATGAACCACTTTAAAATCGATATATCCTTTGTTTGTGGTGCTTTTTATTTATTTTTCTTTCTTATTATTTTGTGCATTTATTATTCTTCGTAGCCATTTTTTTGTCATTAGATTATTTTTGTAGATCTGAAAATTATCCGTCTGGATCGATTTTTCATAACAAGTGGTATCAGAGGGAGGTTCGATCGGCGACTAATAGGATGTTTCGTTTCGAGTTGGGTCAATGGTAGGTGACGACATCGGTCTGCTCCCTATCTTCTCAATCTTGTTCCGTGAATTTATCAGGTCGCCTCGGTCTCAGTGCAGGTTTCTTCAGTTTGTTTTATATGTCATCTTTCACACTTAATGCGAAGTTTGAAGCTGTGAAGTTTGATGAGAAACACAATTTTGGCCTATGACAGGTAAAGGTCAAAGCACTACTGATCAAGGAAGGTTTACATCATGTCTATTGGGAAAGGCCCATAAGGATGTTGAGGTTACCGATTGCATGTGAGAGGATTTGGATCTCATAGCTGTCCATCATATAGCTTTGCTTACATGATGATGCGCTATATGGAGTTCTTTTAGAGACGATTACCTCTGGTCTTTGGATAAAGCTGGAGAGTATCTACATGACAAAGTCTCTCCCCAATCGCATCTACCTTAAACAGCAGTTGCACACGTTTAGCATGAAGGAGAGTTCCTCTCTACATGACTACCTGAACATTTTCAATAAACTGTTATCTGAGTGTCTCATCATGGATATTCAGGTGGAGGAATAGGACAAGACTGTTATTCTTCTGAACTCTCTTGCAAAGTCCTACGAGGGCATGGTCACTACCCTCACATACAGTAAGGATATTTTGGATATAGAAGAGGTCACTGCAACCTTACTCTTAGATGACATCCAAAAGTAGTCGTGTGACTCAGGTATTGTTGAAAGTTCAGCTTTATTTTCTCAGGGTCAATCTGGTTCAGTCAGAGGAGGCAAGTCTAAGAAAAATTCAGATAGTCACTGCAATTACTAAAAAAACAGGGGTCATTAGATAAAAGATTATTGGAAGCTTCAAAACAAGTAAAAAGGGAAGACCCTTGGTGATGATAAGGAAAAATCTGTCGCATCTCTATACCTTGAGGATGTCGATGAGGGCATCCTCTAGTATTTTTCTCACATATCTTTCTTTTATCCTTCTTTATGTGTTTTCCTTTTAAGCTTCCTGCATTTTTTGTCATTTCTTGTTTTTTGTTCTCGTAGTCATTATCCCTTCATTTGCTCACGTTTATTTCCTCTTATTTTTTAGTCATGCTATCTCCATACTTGTGTTCATATAACTCTTATTTTGAGTTTTTTTTTGGTCAAGAACTTCATTTGTGAATGCAGTTTGGTCACTCTCTTTGTCTAATCTCTTTCTTTGTTATTTCTCATTCATTAACTTAGAGTGTGTCTAATCAACTTTTTTTTTATTAGTTCTCATAGGGGTTCATTTTTTTCATGTTGAGGTCAGTTTGTCTGCATTCTTTGATGGTGTGTCTGCATTTATCATTCTCTTCCATGCGCACATCAAAGACCAGAAGTGTTGATCGGTTCAATTTTGCTATGTGAGACCACCGCTGGAGGTGGAGCAGTTGAAATTTAGCTCCCGGTGGAGTGTTTTTTGAGTCAGCTACATCAGTCCAGTTTGTATACAACTCAGAATCGAAGGAGTTTCTAATGATCCGTTCTTGGCAGAAGTTCATTCAGTTGATTCCTTTGGCTTTTGGGTCTTGGTGATCGTTGGGGCATCTTGGAGTTATCTCATTCAGGTGGTGCTTGTCATGGGAGAGGCGTCAATGTGAAGATTGTTGCGAAAATGCCTTCCCTCTCCATGATTCCAGCCGGAATCTTCTCCTGGCCAGCCCATTTTGGTGACCGCTAGTTTTGGAAAGGAATTATCTCTTTTCCTTGGCGGCAACCGGCCCTCCTCCCATACCCGATTCTTAGGGTTTCTTCCTCCACTATAAAGAGACGTGGCCGACCATCCTAAAGTGCAGATCAGAGCAACAGATTTCGGTGGGTGCAAGGAAATTTTAGGCAAGAGAACCGTGAGGTGCTTGGCCGCCCTCTTCCGCCCGGCCGTCGGAGTCGATTTTTTCCAGTCGGCCTCTTCTTCGGAGTTCTTCTAGCCTGCTTCTTCTTCGAAGTTCTTCTTCCAGACGACTTCTTCTCTCGCCGCCGAAATTGTTTTCTCACTGCCGAAATTGTTTTCTCACTGCAACGTATATGACCGCATCTTGGAGGATTCAAGATTGTCATCTTTTTCTGTCTATTTTTCTCATCTCTTTTAGTCGTATTGTATGCTTGAGAAATTAATGGTAAATTTATCTCTGTCTGCATAGTGAACATAGTCATTTTTCATTTTCAGGGAACCACTTTAAAATTGCCGTGCCTTTGTTTTTGGTGCCTTTATTTATTTTTCTTTATTTTTATTTTGTGCACTTATTATTCTTAGTAGCTGCTTTTTTGTCGTTAGATTATTTTTGTAGATCTGAAAATTATCTGTCTAGACTGATTTTTCACAACACACATCTCCCTCTCATTCATGTTAACTTATTGTTTCTATGAAATATTTATCGTTTAAACACATCGTATAGCAACTACGATGGGTTTCAAAGAAGTCACGTCCTAGTTCTTTAATGAAATGCATCTGCTCGTGTGCTTAACACGCGCATGATCGTGTGTTTCTTCGTGCACGGCAGATTTTGATTTCCCTTCATAACCGCACAATCCAGTGCATTTGTACTCACACAACCAACGCACCATCGTCCATGTTATATCTGATTTTCTCCCGAGAACCCCCTTGAAATCAACGGAATCGTTCATTCAGCATATGATTGTGCGAATTTGTTCTCGCACGATCCTTGTGTGGATGCTTGGGCGATATTGGCCTTTCCTATGTATTTTTCATTTCTTAACGCACGATTGTGCTTGTACAAGCGCACAATCGTGCATGAGTTTTTTTTTTACGACCCATATGTACAATTCTGTATTCGGCGAGTGGTCACCCTCAAATAGGTTCAAGGTCGGGAAGGGTCGTCTTGGTCTAGGCGAGTCGCATAGGCGAGTGGTTGGGTCTCTCCCCAGCTCATGCATGTCGTAGGCCGGGAACCAGCAGGAGGCGAGTGGAGTGTATGGGTCCTCACTCACCCCAGGATTAGGCGAGTGGCGAGTGCGAGTCTCTTTGGGCACTCGCCACCTTCGGTATTGTTCGACTCACCTAGGAATTATCCTCTAGGGAATCCCAAATTGGTTTGTTAATAGTCCCTCCAAACAACGGAGTTTCATTATTGGCAGACCGTTTTGGGTTGCGTATAGTAAAACCAAAATGCGGGATTCCGCTATTTGCAGGCAGACTTGGAAAATTATAAATATACCTCATGGACACATTTGGAGGGGATCCCCTTTCTTTAGCTTCTTCCTCCTCTGGCTGGTTTGGTTGGCTTCCATAGCCCTCCAAGGTTCCCAGCTCAGCATTGGTTGGGGAAGGGAAGCTCTCTATGATCTTCCAGGTGTGTAGTAGGTCTTCCACGATGTAGTCCATGGTCGGTTCCTTAGTCCCAAACCTTCGTCCTTGTTTTCTTTCTTGGGAGAAGTAAGTGCAGGTTACCCCCTTTGGGTCCGAACTTCTCTTGGGATCGAGATCCGATTTCAATATTTTTGGTGCAGTGAGCATGGACCGGTAGCCTGCACAGGAAAATCCTGAGTTAAGCCCCATGACTGGAAATGATGGGCAAGGAGAAGACCTTGGTGACTCGCCACCCCCGGCGGGGTTCGTCACAGTTAAGTTGTTCGAGGATTTCAAGAAGGAGATCATGGAGACCGTACATATTGCTTTCGCCGCGAAAGGCGAGTGCTCGACGCCCCTCGTCCCGGTGGTCGCTCCCCAGGCTCTAGGTGAGAATGCCACGGGTCAGTGACCCGAGAAAGAGGCGGTTCTCGAGGCCAGTGTGCAAGACCTCGTCGGGCGAGAGCTGTTCTCCATCCCCGCGAGTGCTTGTTTGTCTGGCGAGCTGAGGGCGCGAGATCAGTCAACGCGTCCTGTGGGTGGATTAGGTAGCCCTTTTAGCGAGTTGATCATCTCGGCCCCTGTTCTAGAAGGGTTTCGAAAACCGGAGATGACCTACTATACTGGCAGAGATGATCACGTGCAACACGTCCAACGGTTTGAATATGCGGTCTCCATCTGTCAAATGTCAGACGCTTTCAAATGCCGACTTTTTGCCATCACGTTCAAGGATAAAGCTAGGTGATTGGTTCAATCAGCTCCCTCCCAGTTCGATCTACTGTTTTGAGGACCTGCGTTGGGGGTTCTTGCTGAGGTTCTCGACATCAAAGAAAATGAACAAAAGAGCCGAGTTCTTGTTCGCAGTCAAGCAGGGGCCGAATAGACTTTGGGGAGCTATGTGGATAGGTTCCAGGAGGATGTTCTCCAAGTCCAAGAGGTACCATGGTACATCCTGATGTTAGCCTTCACGTTTGGGGTTCGTCAGAGATTCTTTAGTATGGAACTGAAGCAGGAGCCTCCTCTATCCTTCGAGAAAATGTCGTGGGCAAAAAAATAGTATTATATTCATTATATTATTCATTATTGTGTCAAAAAAATGTTTCTCATTTATAATAGTATTATATTTGAAATTGCGTTGGGGGGTTTGCGAGCGACGGAAGCGCCGTCGCGTCAAGGCAATGTCGTGGGCGTGATACTGTCCCACAAGTGATCTCCCCGTGCACTATCACTCGTGTGTTTATATTTATTTGTACCTGAGATGGCTGGTGTCAAAGCCCCGTCACCAATGACCATGCAAGTCCCCAACAGAACAATAAATGTAATCAATGTCTGAACTTTGGAATTTTGCTCAAGAAATTTCTTGGCCTTGGACTGCAGCTTGCTTCCTTTGCTGTGATAATGCAGGTTCAAATCCGACTCGAGTCGCGTGCTGGGTATTATCATCCTCCCCTTCATGTTCACGTGTTGCCGCAATAGCGAGTACAAAGCAAATGTCCCCCCTGTCAATGTAAAGCGCAAAAAATGGGGATTCAGAGGTAAAAAAACAAGCAAGCAACACAGAAAACACACAGATTTACGTGGTTCGGCAACCTTGTTTATATCCACGACAGCACTAGGGTTTCTCCTTTTTTCTTCGAGTTTTTCAGTTACAGAAACAAGAAGCAGGGAAGCCCTTTTCAATTTGAAGCTTAGGACTACCGTAATGATAAAATTACATAAATATATATATGATAATATGGTTAATTATCGGAACTTGCCCTGCCCTGGGAGTTTGTATGATTACAGATTGCACCCCTATATCTTTCAAAATTACATTTACCTCATCTCTAAGTTTCGGTAGTTTACAAAAAAACACCCGTTCTGATAGAAATATAGACGGAAAATGATAAATTCAACCAAATTATTTTATGATAATCAATTTATCCTTTACAATGACTCTACTTTGAAAGGAACGATCTTTTTCTTTAGATATATAAATGGAAAATGATTAAATATGTCAAATTATCTTATGATATTCCAATTTTACACTTTGTAATGACTCTACATTAAAAATGGTGTGTTACATTTTACCCTTTCTAATGAATTTAAAATCATTATAAAAAGATAGAATTGAAATATCATAAAATTTGACTAGTTTTATCCTTTTGCATCCATATTTCTAACGAAAGAAACATTTATGTAAACCGGAAAAACTTAAAGGGGAGTTAAATGTAGTTTCGAAAAATAGAGGGGTACAACCTGTAATTATGCAAACTTAGAGGAGAGAGAAATGAAATTTCGAAAGATAGAGTGGTGCAACTTGTAATTATGCAAACTCGCAGGGGAGGTCTCGATAATTAACCCTACATATATAATATAAATAACTCAATTAAGTCTTTTTGGGTGTAATGGGGTGGACCATGAAAGCATCCTTAATCGACGGATCACCAAAAAATTAAATAATAATTAACTCAGGGTTCTTTTTGTTCACCATCATTTCCACCTCTGGCGAGGCCTTCCGATATGTCTTGTTCATCCTGCTCGACCTGATCATGTTTTGAAAGGGCTTTATCGAGCAAAGGAGGCACCACTATAAGAAAAGGATCCTACATGTAGGTTATTTATGAAGAAGGCGTATCGGAAATAAGACCTCGTCGGAGGTGGAAAGGAAGCTGAACCATGGGGAGAGACTAGAGAGAGGGTTTGAGGATGCTCCTAAGCCGGTGGAAGCAGTCACGAATAGGGCTCTGTTTGGAACAAGCTTATGTTGATGAAGAATCTCTATTCAAAATGCAAATGCAATTTTACTGTTGTTTATTTGTACAGCAGTTAGAAAATCGCTTATTTTAAATTTGCTGATAAACTGTTTTTTCAAAAGTTATTCGGGTCCAGCTTATTGTTTCCCATAAACATTTATTTCTTTAAAAAAAATCCTAGACGCTCCCTGAAACCCATCATGGAGATAATCGTTCGACAATCGCGACGTTGACATTATATGCATCTAAGTACAAACAACAAAATAAAAATAAAAGTTCTTTTCGATCAGCAGCTTATTCATCAACATCAGCTCTCTTCGATCAGCAGCTTATTCATCACTGTTTTTATAACAACTCTATTTAATCAGCTTTATTCAATCAGCAGCTTTTCATCAGCATCTGCTGTCCCAAACAAAAACTGAAGGGAGGGGGATTGGAGTTTATAAGGGTTAATGGTTGGGGGCAGGACATACAAATTGGTTTTATTATTTAAATTTTGGTTGTGATCCAAGGATTGAGAATGCTTTGATGGTACACCACATTTCCTTATATAAAGTATACACACACACACCGAAGCGGGGGTGTGCTGTACTGCACTGTGCAATGCAGCACATCCAACGACTGCAAGTGCATCCATCTCGTGCACGCATCCCGGCGTGAATGCTAATGCACCGGCAGCCATTAAATGACGTATTGGACGGTGCAGTACAACACCCCCCCTTTCTCCACACACGCAGTTGATGTTATATATACCTTCTCCATGATCATCAGCATGAAGCACGATGAGGACATACTTAATTAACCCCATGGTAGTAAGTGTCCATAGGATCAAGCTTAAGATTCCAAGTATGTCTCTTTCTCCGGGCTCTTGTAGGGTGATGGAGGAGAAGACGTAAAGAGGGGAAGTCCCGATGTCGCCGTACACGACACCGAGGGATTGGTATCCTACGAGCAACGTCTGCAACATCGTATAAGCCTGCGTGGATGACAACGGTTATATATGACCGCCACCAAGAAAAGAATACTAGTTTTAAACATGTAGTTTTAAACATGAAAGTGGATGAAGTTCTTTAAGTGTGATCTGTTCACGAACAATGGTTCATAATTACCATGTTCACGAACGTCACAATCGAGCCAAATGGAGCCAAAATCTATTTGAATTTTATAAATTTCAAAAGATAAATCGGGCCAAAAAATTATTATTTTTATTTCACATTTTTATGTCACTCATCTCATTTCTTAATATTATGTTTAAAAATACAACAAATAAAGATAACTTCATTTTAAACTTTAGCCACATATGGAGGAGGGAGCGCGGCTTATCAATTTTTTTAAAAAAAAAATTGAATTAATTTGTTAAGTTTTTTATTTTTTAAAGAAAAATTTAACGAAATATTAATCTATGTGTTTTCATGATCATTTTAAGTGTTCTTATGTATGTGTTTTGCAATAAAAATGTGTAAAAATACAGTTGTAACGAATGTGTGTTTTTAAAAACTATTTTACAACTATATTTTGCAGCAAAAGTAGATCTAAAATAGAGTCTATTATAACTATAAATTGTGTTACAATAATAATTTTGCAAGAAAAAAAAGTCCCACACCATACTTATGGTACACTCGGCTCAAAGTATATTCTCTCTTCTTCTGCACTTGCTCTCTAAAGGCAATTTTTCTTCATAAATTTCCTTATTATTAAGTGTATATTGGCAATTTTTTAATGTATTTAGTTTTTCACCCTTTACTCCTTAATTCCATTAGAAAAAGGGATAAACTTTAACGCAATTGCTAAGAGCAACAATATTATTTTAATTCTGACTGATAATTTATTGAAAAATAATCAATTTCATAGAAGGGTGATATTATATATTGATCATTTTTGCTATATATATATACAAATTCTTACTATATATATAAATCAATACAAATAAAATTTTATTATACATAAAGACGTTGGTTATATACAAATCAGTTCAAATTTAAAAAAAATAATTTTTTTATTGAAATTAATTAATAACTTCATGATACAAAGGTTGTTTTTGGCGCGGCTAATCGCAGCTTATTTGCTCCGGTGAGATTGTACAAAAACGTCATTGTCATGTTTGATATGACAAATGTTACTACAGTTATCAAAAAAGAAATTAGTTTGGGGCATAAGATTTTGGTATGACAATGACATTTTTGTCCAACCTCACCAGAGCAAATAAGTCACGATAAGCCGAACCAAATACAGCCAAAAACTCTAAAATTTTGATTTGTATATAATCAAATTCGATCTACACATATAACATAGTCCTAAAAGAAATACCGTTGGTTTGCGTTGAGGAATTTTATAATCGTCGATGAAGCTATATGTTCTCGGCGGCGGATCCCAGTTGGTCCCACTGGCCAACTCATCGCCGGCGTAGCCGGCTTCTACCGCGTCCATTGTTATTTCCCAACTGAAGGTAGAAGAATGAAGGGCAAGCAAAAGAACTATACATATACAAGTATTTATACATAGCTCTTAAAGACTGTCATGAGTCAAAGAAAGCCTTTTTTTTAATTATTTTTTGATCCCACTTCATGCACTACACGGCTAAATTACCTTATTTCTACTACTAATACTATTATTACTATTATTATTATTATTATTCTACATCATTAATGGGTTGCTAACAGGTCAAAAGCAGGTTAGGGTTGGGTCATGAGTCAAAGAAAGTGTTTTTTAAAAAATTATTTTTTGAACCCACTGCATGCACTACACGGCTGAATTGCCTTATTTCTACTACTAATTATACTACTACTAGTACTACTAATGGGGCGGACCCACCTTGGGGCGAGGGTGGGCGGCCGCCCACACTCATTTCTTTTACGGTTATATGGAAAAACGAGCTGCGCTTTTTCGGGTATATACGCACAAATGGAAAAAAACACCTATATGCGTGCATGTTTTCGAAAAGTGTTCAACATAAAAGTTGTAGATCTCGTCGAGATCTACAACTTTCATGTTGAACACTTTTCCATAAAACGCACGCATATAGGTGATTTTTCCGCCCGAAAATAACGACGCGAAACTTTAGCGATTTCGCAAAAGTTACGACAAGTTTCGCGTCTTTTCAAAATACTCTTAGACCGTGCATTTTTAGGAAAAATGTTCAACATGAAAGTTGTAGATCTCAACTAGATCTACAACTTTCATGTTGAACACTTTTCGAAAAAATGCACGCATATAGATGTTTTTTTCATTTGCGCGTATATACCCTAAAAACGCGCTGCGCGTATACACAGTAACCCGTTTCTTTTAAAAAAAATTTAATAGTATTTGTCACGGTTTAATAGTATTTGAATCAAGCAATTTTTAAGTCTGCCCACACTGAAAAAAATTACTGCGTCCGCCACTGACTACTATATTATTATTAGTATTATTCTACATTGTTAATGAGTTGCTAACGGGTCAAAAGCAGGTTAGGGTTGGGTCATGAGTCAAAGAATGTCTTTTTTAAAATTATTTTTTGAGCCCAGACTGCCCAGTACATGCACGACTGAATTGTCTTATTTATACTACTACGACTACAGTAATACAACAACACTCAAGCCTTTATCTCACTATAGTGGGGTTGGCTATATGGACGTTTGTCGCCATTGTGCCCTACTTTTGTCATAATCTCACTAATACCTAAGTACGTCATGTCTTTCCTTACAGTTTCATTCCAAGTCTTTATTGGTGTACCCCTCCCTCGTTTAACATGTCTAGTGACTAGACTCTCACATGGCCTAATAGCTAGGTGCCTCTAAAGGTCTCACTAATAATACTATAATGATAATAATAATAATAATAATAATAATAATAATAATAATAATAATATTCTACATCATTAATGAGTGGCTAACAGGTCAATAGAAGGTTAGGGTTAGGGCTGAGCATATTATTCGAAACTCGAAAATCGCTCGAAAATCATTCGAAAATTGAGCCGAATCGGAATCGGTTAAAATTGATTCGACTCAATTTGACTCGAATCTGATTTCGAGTCAGCCCTGAATCGCTCGAAATATAATTCGAATCAACTCGAATTAGTTAAAAAATATGTATTTATTAATATATTCTTATTTTAAGATTAAAAATAACAAAATTTAAATCTAAATGAAAAGAACGAAGGTTTTAAGTGTTACATTTGCTAAAATTATAGGTTGTCCAATTTAATTTTGAGCAAACTAGGAATAAAACGAAATATTGCTCAATTTCGAGCTGACTTGATTCGATTTCGAGCCGACCCGATTCGATTTCGAGCCGACTCGGAATCGAGTCATTTCGAGTCGAGCCGTCTCGACTCGAAATCAATTTCGATTTCGAGTCAAGCTCAAGTCGAAAATTTTGATTTCGAGCCAAGCCAAAATCGCTCGAACTCGAATCAAAATCAATTTTGATTGGGTCATGATGCTAATGAAAAATGAACTTAATTAGTGACCCAATTTCTACCTTTTCAAATGCTGCCATTGTGAGTGACATCTTAACAATAATAATAATAATAAAAGAATTGACTGAATAAACAAATATAAGTTGGCCTGATATCATGTTAAAGTCTAATAAACTTTAATTTGGATGTTTACCAGTTCTCAATAATTACACTTGAAAATCACACGTGACGTGGACGCAGCAGGAGGACCAATGAGATCGGAGCCTCTAACTTATTTGAAAAAAAACTATGTGCAAAGAAGGTGAACAAAAGAGTTTTCTAATGTAGGCATGATGGAACTCTACGGTAGCGGTGGCGTGTGGTTCTCTCAGTTTTCGTCCGGTCGTGTATTTTTTCGATCGAACGAGCATTTTTTCACTCGAACGTGTATTTTTCGCTCGAACGCACATTTTTCGTTCGGACGCGCATTTTTTCACTCAGGCAAAAAAATGGGCGTCCGGGCGAAAATTCGCGCTCGAGCGAAAAATTCGCGGTCGAGCGAAATATTCGCGCCTGAGCGAAAAGCACGGGCCGAAAAATGCGTGCCCGGTCGAATAATTCGCGTCTGGGCGAAAAATTCGTGCACAGGCAAAAAATGTGCGTTCGGGCGAAAAGTGCCCGTCCGGGTGAAAAATACGCTCCCGGGTGAAAAATACACCCCCGGCCAAAAAATGCGCCCCCGGCCGAAAAATGCGAGTCCGGGCGAAAAATGCGCGCCCGAGCGAAAAATGTGTGCCCGGACGAAAAATACGCGTCCGGGCAGAAAAATTCGCGTCCGGACGAAAAATTCATGTCAGGATGAAAAATTCGCTCCCAGACAAAAAATATCATGACTCTTCTACTGATTTCCTATGAAATTATCATCATTATTAGCATTATCAACAGATGTATCGAATAAGGAGTTACTCGCTAGGCATTCAAAGGAGTGATGCCTAAAGACACCAAAACTTTGGTAAGAAATAACGAGGGCTCACGTAAGGGTAGGGGCAAAAGTGGGAGCAGGAAAACCTGGTTCCATAATACTCAATTTCTCAAAAAAATCGCCACAGTACCCAATTTAGCGGTGAGGGAAATGTAGGTATCAAGTTCATAAATACATGTCACTTTGTTGAGAGATATAGCCGTATTTGTTGGAGATACAATTGTATGTATCGCGCATCGATACGGCCATATCTCGGCCGTTAATCCTTATTTAACTGCAGATCTCGGCCGTTAATCCTTATTTAACTGCAGATCTCGGTCGTTAATCCTTATTTAGGGTTTAGGGTTTAGGGTTTAGGGTTTAGGGTTTAGGGTTTAGGGTCAGTGGGAGTTCTTCTCTGTTATACAATCGGGTCGAGTACCACGGTAGCGCAACAGAATTAATCAAGCAAAACAGTCGCGCAAAATTTAAAAAAAAGACACAGAACGAGATATCCAAGTACACAGACGACACGAAAATTTTACGTGATTCGGGGAGGAGCTCCTACGTCCACGGGGAGAGCGCGCCGGAAAAATTCCACTATAGATTTTGGGAGTTACAGATTACAGTGATACACAATGTAAATAATAAATTCACCACCGAGATTGCCGGATCTGCAACGTTGAATTCTGTCGCCGGAGATGTCGCCGCCACTGATGTCTCTATCTCGCAGCTGCCCTGCCATCGGGACCAAGTCCCGCCGCCGCTGCCTGAGACGAAGCCGAACCTGTCGCTGCCTTTGACGGGAATCAATCGCCGAACCTGCCGCTGCCTTTGACGATGAAGCCGGAAGACCGCCGGGATGAGGAAACGCCAACACAGCCGGTCTACCTCTCCCTCTCAACAATTTCTCACTGCTAAAAAATTTCTCATGTTGAAGCTTATTCATCGGTCATGGCAGCCCCCTCCTATTAATAGCAATTAATTCCCCCTCTCAATTAGGAATAACTTAATTTAGGAATGATGAAAAACCGGCCACCAAAAAACCTTTCTAAACATAGCATTCCCAAAGAATGAGTTGCCAAAAAATAATTGCCCGGATTAGGAATCCAGATGGCACACGGATCTCTGACATGGCGTAATCCTAACGGTCCAGACGAAAATGAGGTGTCACAATCTAACAATCTCCACCTTGACGCCTCACGCGACAGACTCCACCTGCAACTGAATCCTCCCTTCGGCGAACTACCCCCTCTCTCTGGGGTAACCACGATCAGCACGCACAAATATGAGCCAAGTCAAGGCAGTACTTGAACTTGACTCCGGTCAACGGCTTGGTCAACATGTCTGCAATGTTATCCTCAGTGTGCACCTTTAGTAACTGAATATCTCCGCCAGCAACGAACTGTCTCAACTTATGGTACCGCACATCAATGTGTTTTGTCCTGGCATGATAGACCGGGTCTTTGGCCAGACAAATCGCACTCTGACTGTCACAGTGCAGCTTCACTGCTTCCTGAGAAATCCTGAGTTCTTTGGCGAGACCTTTGAGCCATACAGCTTCCTTCGCAGCTTCCACTGCAGCAATGTACTCAGCCTCTGTCGTAGATAAAGCCACAATGTTCTGCATAGTGGCTTTCCAACTGATGAGGCCCTCACCACAAAGGAAGATGTACCCGGAGGTAGATCTTCTTCGGTCGAGGTCGCCCGCATAGTCGGAATCAATGTAGCCCTCTAGGACTCTAGAAACTCCGCTCTTCTTAAACAGTACACCGACGTTTTTCGTTCCGTTCAGATATCTTAGAATCCACTTGACTGCTTCCCAGTGTTGTCGCCCCGGATTCCCCATATATCTGCTGACTACGGTCACAGCCTGAGCGATATCTGGTCTCGTACAAATCATGGCGTACATCAAGCATCCTACCACACTCACGTACGGCATCCCGAGCATCTTTTGTCGTTCTCTCTCTGTGTCTGGACACTGCTGTGACGATAATCTAAACTGTTGCCCGAGAGGGGTTGAAACGGGCTTAGATTCAGTCATATTGAACTTCTCCAGAACCTTCTGAATGTACCCTGTCTGAGAAAGCCAAAGCATGCCCCGCTTCCTATCTCGCTTGATTTCCATGCCAAGGATCTTCTGTGCTTGACCCAGATCCTTCATTTCAAACTCAGCTTGTAGTTTCCGCTTCAAAGACTGGATCTCCTGAGCTGACTTGCACGCAATCAGCATGTCGTCGACGTATAGCATCAGAATCAGAACGTCGTCGTTTGCTAGAAACTTGTAGTAGGCGCAGCTGTCGTACTGGCTCCTGCTGAATCCTTGTGAAACCATGAACGTATCAAATCTCTTGTTCCACATTCTTGGAGCCTGCTTCAGACCGTAGAGGGACCTTCTTAGTTTACACACCTTCTTCTCATCACCGGGTTGTACAAACCCCTCAGGCTGCAAGATGTAGATCTCCTCTTCCAAGTTGTCGTGAAGAAACGCCGTTTTTACATCCATCTGCTCTAGCTCCATGTCATTCATTGCCACCATCGCAAGAAGCACCCGTATGGAGCAGTGTTTTACCACAGGTGAGAATATTTCATCAAAATCGACACCCTTATTCTGCGCGAACCCCTTGGCAACGAATCTGGCCTTGTATCTCCACTGGTCTTTGCCGGATGTAGATTCCTTCTTCCTGAATATCCATTTGGAACTGATTGCCTTCGCCCCTTTGGGCAGACGAACCAAGTCCCAAGTCTGGTTTTTACGAAGGGACTCCATCTCTTCTTCCATAGCTGCTTTCCACTAAGAACTCTCTCTACTCTCTTCAGCTTCTTTATAAGATCCAGGATCTGTGGAGATCACCTGGAAAGCGTACGCTACCGTGTCCTGCAGCCTGAGAGGCAGTCTGACCTCTCTCCTTGCCCTTTCTCTAGCAATAGAGTACGGCTCTGCTTCCGTAGGTTGCACAGCATCAGCATTTTCTGGGTCAGAGGAATCACCATGGTCGTCAGCTTGGTCGCTCCCTTCCAGCTCCACCTCTAGGGTGTGACTGGAGTCTCCTCCACCTCTTTAGACTGAGCCTCAGATTTCTTGAGCATAGAGGCCTCATCGAATATCACATCGTGCCTGACCTCCACCTTCTTTGTGTCCGGGTTCCACAGTTTGAACCCCTTCGTGCTGGTCGTTCGTCCCAGATAGATACACCGTTTGGACTTAGCATCCAGCTTCGTCTTCTCAGAGTCTTGTACAAGGGTGTACACATGACAACCAAAGATGTGGATGTCAGAATAGTCAACCGGCCTGCCTAACCAAACTTCCTGTGGCGATTTCAGATTCAGTGACATCGATGGGGATTGATTCACTAGATAGCATGTCGTATTAATGGCCTCGGCCCAGAAGGACCTTGGTAGGTCTGCAAATAACCGCATGCACCGAGCTCTCTCTAGCAACGTTCGGTTCATCCTTTCTGTCATGCCGTTCTGCTGCGGTGTACCAGGAATAGTAAGGTGTCTAGTGATGCCCTCCTGATTGCAGTATTTCTGGAACTCCGCTGAGGTGTACTCGCCACCGTTATCAGATCTCAGATATTTGACTCTTTTCCCGGTCTGCTTTTCCATTGTCGTCTTCCAGACTTTGAATTTCTCGAATACTTCGGACTTGTGCTTCAGAAAGTAGATCCAGACTTTTCTCGAAAAATCGTCGATGAAAGTCACGAAGTATCTAGCCCCATCAAGAGATGGCTCTGGGGCAGGCCCCCAAACATCTGAGTGTATATATTCCAGTGCCTGCTTGCTCCGCTGCGTAGATGTCACGAACTTCACTCTGTGTTTCTTCCTGAGAACGCAGGTCTCGCAGAAGTCTAACTTGCATGTCTTGACTCCTTTCAGTAGGCCCATCTTGTGAAGCTCCATCAGTCCTCTCTCGCTCATGTGGCCAAGTCTGGCATGCCACAGCAGAGAGGAATCCTCATCTGTCGTCTCAGAAATCGCCGCGTCGCCGGCGATGGTAGTGCCGATCAGCTTGTAGAGAGTACCAGAGCGCTCTCCTTTCATGACCAACAGAGCGCCTTTCTTGACCTTCAGATATCCTCCCTCGTCGGTGTATGAGCACCCAGTCACCTCTAGAGTGCCTAGGGAAATTAGACTCTTCCTCAGATCGGGCACGTATCTTACATCAGTAAGGGTCCTGATTGTTCCGTCGAACATCTTAATTCTGATACTGACGATCCCGAGCGTCTTGCACTCCGTGTCGTTTCCCATCAGAACGCGACCACTATCACATTGCCTGAAGCTAGTGAACCATTCTATGTTTGGGCACATGTGATACGAGCATCCCGTATCCATGATCCACGTGTCGGTGGTATCCAGGGTGGAGTGTACATGGAGTACGTCAGCATCGCTCTCGGGGTCAGACGCCATAGCCGCCTGTTGTTGTTCCTGATTCTTTTCTTTCGCCTTTTTCTTCGGATAGTTGTTTTTCCAGTGCCCTTCTTCCTTGCAGTAGTGGCACTGGTTCTTCTTGTCCCGAGACTTAGACCTAGCCCGATTGAATTTCTTCCCTCTGTCTCTCGATCTCCCTCTGACCGATTCTTTGTTCTTCACGAACAAACCTTCACTGGTGCTGGGGCCAGGTTTGCTCCGCGTTTCGTTCGATAGCAGCGTCGCCATCACCTCCTCCATTTTGAGTGTATCCTTTCCGTAGAGGATCGTGGTGACCAGATGGTCATAGGACTTCGGTAGAGAAGACAGTAGTAGAAGCGCTTGGTCTTCCTCTTCGACTTTTACGTCCATGCTCCGCAGCTGGGAGATCAACTTGTTGAACGCATTCATGTGTTCTAGCAGCTTATTGCTCTCGGACATTCTTAAGCTGTATAACTGTCTCTTCACATAGAGCTTATTTGTGAGAGATTTCGACATATACAACTCCTCCAACTTCTTCCATAGGTCTACGGTGGTGTCAGCGTCGACCACGTTGTACATGACCTCGTCGGCGAGACTCAACTAGATTGTGTTGATGGCCTTCGGATCCAGTTCCTCCCATTCCTCGTCTTTCTTCACGCCGGACTTCTCCTTGCCGAGTAGCGCCTTGTGGAGTCCTTGCTGAACGAGAACCGCCTTGATCCGCTTCTGCCATAAGCCGAAATCGATCTTGCCGTCGTACTTGGAAATCTCGAATTTTGCCGCCATTGATTTGCTCGCAGTGCTACTGAGTGATCAGAAAAATGTTCTCGGGTCAGATCTTGAGAAGGTAGGGGGTGGACCTTGTCGTCACCTACCGTTGACCCAGATCAAGAACCAGAACTCCCAGACGATCACCCCCACGGAACCTGGCTCTGATACCAATTGTTATACAATCGGATCGAGTACCGCGGTAGCGTAACGGAATTAATCGAGTAAAATAGTCGCGCAAAATTAAAAAAAACACAGAACGAGATATCCAAGTACACAGACGACACGAAAATTTTACGTGGTTCGGAGAGGAGCTCCTACGTCCACGGGGAGAGCGCGCCGGAAAAATTCCACTATAAATTTTGGGATTTACAGATTACAGTGATACATAATGTAAAAAATAAATTCACCACCGAGATTGTCGGATCTGCAACGTTGAATTCTGTCGCCGGAGATGTCGTCGTCATTGATGTCTCTATCTCGCAGCTGCCCTGCCACCGGGACCCGCCGCCGCTGCCTGAGACGAAGCCGAACCTGCCGCTGACTTTGACGGGAATCAACCGCCGAACCTGCTGCTGCCTTTGACGATGAAGTCGGAAGACCGCCGGGATGAGGAAACGCCAACACAGCCGGTCTACCTCTCCCTCTCAACAATTTCTCACTGCTAAAAAATTTCTCCTGTTGAAGCTTATTCATCGGTCATGGCATCCCCCTCCTATTAATAGCAATTAATTCCCCCTCTCAATTAGGAATAACTTAATTTAGGAATGATGAAAAACCGGCCACCAAAAAACCTTTCTAAACATAGCATTCCCAAAGAATGAGTTGCCAAAAAATAATTGCCCGGATTAGGAATCCAAATGGCACACGGATCGCTGACATGGCGTAATTCTAACGGTCCAGACGAAAATGAGGTGTCACAATCTAACGCTTCTCATCATACTTTCCCCTACGGAAGAATCAATGTTAGCACAGAGATATGGATCAAGAGCAACATAAAATGTGTGCATAAGAAGCCAAGTATGCATATCTCGTGTTGAGGGCATTTCCTCGACAACTCAGAAAATCTATCCCAAGCTTCTGCAAGAGACTCTTGATCCAACTTTCTGGAATTAGTAATTGTTATTTTGTGGAGCCTGATTGCGTCTGAAAGTACTGGGCACTCGCCACGATTACGTGTATAAAAGTCCTGTTTCGGCCTAGGGCTGTGTACGCGTATGCGAAAACTGAAGAGGAGGAGTGGCAAAATAGAAGCGATGTACTCTTGATCTCTTTCAAAGTGGATTTTCTGGGTGCGGATGGTTGTTTTTTCCCCGATCTTGGAGTTTTTCCATGTTAAATCTTTGTGTGTTTTGCTTGTTAATTTTTCTGTGATTTCTCGCATGTTCTCTGTATCTCATATTTCTTAACAGTAATCTCATTAATTCCTTGAGCTAACAATTCTCTCAGCAGGGAAGTATTTATCCAAATTCCACTAGGTGATAGGACATGCTAGCAAATTGTACAACCATGCATTGGCCCAATCCTGATTGTGTTATCAATAATTCTAGAAACTCTAAGGGTGCGTTCGTTTCAACGATATTGATATTGAAGTATTGACTTTTAATCCAATATCAATACAAATGGGAAATGACATTGAGTTTAAATCCAATTCTTCTGTTCGGCCGCATGACGACCTTCTGTCATAAGAATTGACATTAATCACTTTTTATTGTTCGTTTGCAGAAAAATTTTCAATCATAGGAATTGGCATTGGTCAATGCTCTCAATTAAAAATAACAAACGCGGATTTTTTGCCCGGCATCAATTTTATCGCCCGGACACGATTTTTTCGTCATGACGCGATGTTTTTGCTCGGGCTTAAATTTTTCGGCCCAAACGTAAAAAAAATTCGTTCGAACGCGGCTTTTTGGCCAAGACGCAATTTTTTCGCACGGACGCGATTTTTTCGCCGGAACTCAAATTTTTCGCTCTGACACTACTTTGTCGCCCAGGCGCGATTATTTCTCCAGGACGCGACTTTTTCGCCCGGACGCGATTTTTTTTGCCTGGACGCGATTTTTTCGCCCAATGCGATTTTTTCGTCCCGACGCAATTTTCGAACGGGGTTTTCTTCTTCCCCGTTTTCAATGAAAGATTCATATCAATCAATTTCAATGTACCCAATGTGATTTTTCGCTCGGACGCGAAAAAATCGCCCGGAAGCCATTTTTTCGCCCGGGCGCGACTTTTTCGTCCGGACTAAATTTTTTCGCCCAGACGCGAAATTTTCGCTTCGAGGCGAAAAAGTCGCATCTGACCGAAAAAATCGCGTCCTGGCGATAAAATCGCGTCCGAGTAAAAAAATCGCGTCCGGGCGAAATATCGCGCCTGGGTGAAAAATCACGTCGTGGCGAAAAATCGCGCCCGGGCGAAAAATTGCTCCCGCGCGGAAAAATTGCGCACGGGCGGAAAAACCGCGTCCGGGCGGAAAAATTGCGTCCGGGCGGAAAAAACGCACTAGTGCGGAAAAATCACTTCCGGGTGGAAAAAATGTCCACGAGCGAAAAAATCGCGTTCGGGCAAAAAAATCGTGCCCGGGCGAAAAAATCACGCCCGAGCGATAAAAATCGCGCCCGGGAGAAAAAATCGCGCCCGAGCGAAAAAATTGCTCCCGGGCGAAAAAAAACGCCCACGAGTGAAAAAAACACCTCGGGGCGAAAAAAATCACGTTCGTGCGAAAAAATCGTGTCTAGGCGAAAAAATCGCGTCCGGGCGAAGAAAACGCCCACTAGCGAAGAAAACACCCACGAGCAAAAAAATCGCGCCCTGACGAAAAAATCATGCCCAGGCAAAAAAAGCGTGCCCGGGCGAAAAAATAGCTTCTTGGAGAAAAAATAGCGTCCTGGCCAAAAAATCGTGTCCGTGCAAAAAAGTCGCGTTCGAGCGAAAAAATCATGTCTTGTTCAAAAAAATCGCATTCATGCAGAAAAAATTACTCTTCTTTTGAAAAGCCGATGTTGACAATCTCAATATCGCGGGCCTGGAGATAGACATTGAGCCAATGAGTTTTTAGTTTTGTGTGAATATCTACGACTTTCCAACAACGGAAATGACTTTCATTTTCTCAAAGCCAATACTTTAATATTAATGTCGTTGAAACGAATGGACCCTAAATGTATCACAGATTTCATTAAAAAAATTCAAATACAAGTGATGGTCATCGAGGGGAGCATCAGAAAATTGAACAGAGTTTTGATGCATATGTATGATGAAAGGTTTTATCTCAAACTATTGATTGGGGATGGCATGACTCAAAATAGAGTAGACACTCCCCATAGTTGTGGCAATGCAATCTCGCATGGTCTGAGGCCTTTGTTATACCATACTAGTGAAGGATCTGGATCGCTCCACTGATGAAATGAAGAGGGTCCATTTCTTCATCTAATGGACAAGACAATCCTAAAATATATCTAGTGGTGGAGAATTTTTTTATTTTAAAAAAAAATTATAAAATGATGGAATTAGTGAACCCGTTCTATCAGCAAAAAAAACATTCAGACCGTGCAATGAATCCCCTCCATTTTGTCAGAAATGGAGAGGATCCTGATATGGTTCTACATTGGTGGGATCACAAGGACGAATATTATTATTCATTATCCTACATGTTCTCTTCTAAGGTTGCTTAAGGTGCACTCTATTTCAGGATCAAATGGGACCACATCTTCACGAACTCTATCTTGCGTTCACTAAGTAGACGAACCAAATGGAAAATAACGGAAATGATGTTTGGCAAAATGCAATACTTAGCGGAAATTGTGAAATAAAAAACAAAAAAGTGCGTAGAAGGAAAAGAAAGAAAATCTTCATAGCATATAGATACATCAAGGACCACCATATACATTAGGTGATTGGAAACCTGTATGATTCATTGAATACAAGAGTAGGTACACATAATGAAATTCTTTTCTTTAGTTTTATTTCACAAGTAGAATCCACTTTTATGAAGTAAATAGTGATCCACAATGGATCATTGTTATACAAGAAGAGTTGGAGCAGTTTGAGAGATAACAAGTATAGAGGCTAGTAGTGATGACAAAAATTCATCTTTTTAGGTACCAAGTGCATGTATAGAAATAAGCTAGACCCAAATGGTGTGGTTATAAAAAATAAGGCTAAACTTGTGGTCCAATTCTATAGACAAGATAAAGGGAGTGACAATGATCAAATATTTGCTCTTGTTGCTAGACTTAAAGTCATAAGACTTTTCATGGCTTATGTAGCACACCATGGTATTAAGGTATACCTGTTGAATGAATAGAGTTCATTCCTAAATAGTAAGCTCCAAGAAGAAGTGTATGTTGCACGACCCTCGGGTTTTGTCTCTTCAACTCACCCCTCTTTTTTATATAAGCTAGGTGAAGCCATATATGATCTCAAGTAAGCATCTAGAGCTTGATAAGAGACTCTATATGTACAACTTTTATCCTAGAAAACTAGTTCATTAGAGGACAAGTAGATAAGACTCTTTTCACTATGAAGCATAAAGGAACAGTTCTAATTATCTCAATTTATGTGGATGACATTATCTTTAGTAGCTCAGATAATAAGTTTTGCACTAAATTTCCTGATTCATGCAAACTAAGTTTGAAATGAGCAAAATGGGAGAACTAACTTTCTTCTTAGGTCTTCAGGTTAAGCAATCAATTGGCAATCCAAAAACACTAGGGAAATTAAAAAAAAATGGCAATAGAGACTGCTTCACCTCTTAAGTCCCCCTTGACAACTAATGATATTATTGATAATGATGAAAATGGTAAATCTATTGATTTTAAACTCTATAGGGATATCATTGGCTGATTGCTTTATCTAATAGCAAGTAAAATAGATATAATGTTCACTACCTATGTGTGTGCCAGATTCCAATTCTCACCTAAGCATTCTCTTCTTAATTATGTGAAGAGAATTCTAAGGTATTTGAAAGATACATCGAGACTTGGCCTATGGTATCCTACGGAGTTACTCGTATTGGCTATCCAGATGTAGATTATGTTAGGTGTAGAATAGATAGGAAGAGCACCTCAGAAATATGATAATTCCTAGGCTAAAGGCTGGTGACAGAGCAACAGAAGTAAAGCACAATCTTCACCTCCACTATTAAGGTTGAGTACATTGTTGCTGGAATCTTTTGTGCACAACTCCTTTGATCAAAAATTGGATCAAGGACTATAAGTATGATTTTTCCAATATCTTTATTTATTGTGATAAGACTTGTAACACCCCAACTAAGGGCCTGTTTGGTAAAGCTATGGCTGTGCAGGAAGTAGTGGTGGGAAATAATGGTGCAGGAATCAACTGTTTTGTAGTGGTGGAAAAATTTATGAAACTGTTCGGAAAACTGTATTTGCAGTGTTGTGTCAAACAGTGGTGCAGAACTAAATAATAATGAAAATTAAATAGTAATGAAAATTAAACATGGATAAAATTAAAAAGTTCGCATAATTTATGATGTTCAACTTAGAATTAACAATTTGTTCAACATAAATATTTGCGATACAGATTTGTGAACCCTCCCAGCTATTTGCCACATTTGTAAACCCTCCCAGCCAGGTGACACATATTATAAAAGTAAATATATTAAGACGCACGTATGCGAGCTCGACTCACGCACGAGATAGGATGATTCTTTTTTGACCGATTCACGAGTGCCTCGAAAGACCCGCAATAAAAATTATTAAACATTAAAATGTTAATACATTAATAATATGTTAATATAAATTTTAAAAATTAATATATTAATGTTTTAATTAATTATCGGGAGACACGCCTGGAGGGTGCGGAGAGAGAAAACGCACGTGGAACGATCTATCGGGAGACCACTCCCCGACTTGAAGGCTCACGGTGGTACGAAGGAAGACTCACGTGGAACATGCCATCGGGAGTCCCTTATCTGTTTGCACGCTCGGACGCTCGTGGGCTAAGGCGGCCAAATAGCCCGATCTGCCGAAGGCCCCGAACGGACCACAACAATTATATTAGCATTTTAATTAATTATCAAAAAAATTTAAATGCAAATATAATTTATTTAATACTAATTAATTATGTTATTAATATAAATTTATATATTATAAATTATTATCAATATATCTTTATACTATAAATTATTATCAATATTATCAATATATAATATAAATTATTAATATATATATATTTTTAAAATAATTTTTTTAAAGCAGGGCTGCAGCCCTGCAAAAAGGGTTGCAGCGCTGCCTGTCGCGGGTCCCCACCCGCGGCAGGTAAATTGGCGGTGGCAGCCTTGCCACCGCCAGTGCCCCTTTCTATTTGGCGGAGCGGCACAGAAATCGGCTGCATGTTGCTGTTGTGCCGCTCCGCCAAACAGACCCTAAGTTCAACAGGAATCAGCAGTCTGGTCGAGTCCACGAAAACAAGTAAACTAAGTAATGATATATAAACTGGTATAAAGCAGGAAAAAGTAATGAAAGTGCTAAAGAAAAGACTTACAGCGGAAAAGTGAAGTAATTCTTAGGTTAAAAGTGTACCTGACAAGCTGAATTCACAGAGCCAACTAAAATTGAAAACATAACACTAAGGAATTAAATTTCTATCAACTGAAATCACTGATATATCAAATACACGGGTGAAGTACTATAATACAAATGTCTGTAAATAAAAGCAAAATACAACAACAGTAGTACATGTGAGAAGTAGCGAACAAATGACTAAAGAGCGAACAGACGACTAGAAAATAAGTCGGAACTTTGAATAATTAAAAGTTTTATTATCCAAAAAGATATCATTTACAAAGGTATGACCTCCCTTTTATAGAATGGAGGAGAGAGGAGAAAATACAAACTAACAATGTGGGACTAAAGCTATACAAAAAATCTGGGCGGCTAGAACAACATATCAGAACAGGCCGCGCGGTTAGACAATGTTCTAACCGCTCGGCAATACCAGAAGCAAGAGAGAGATGTGGTAGGAGACCGCCCGGCTTCCAAGCCGCCGGAGATAAACTGCCAGACCGCCGGACCACACACAACAACAGCCTGGATATCAAACCGCTGGAGAGTAACCGCCACACCGCGCGGTCTACAACCCGCCAGGCTCAACCGCCAGACCGCCCGGTCTCATACTCCAACACTCCCCCTCAAGCTGGAGCATAGATATCAATCATGCCCAGGTTGTCACAAATGTGGAAGAAGGAAGTAGAAACCGGCTTGGTGAAGATATCTGCCAACTCTTTGTCGGAGGTGACGAACGGAGTGCAAATCTGTCTCTTCAAGACCTCTTCTCGGATGAAATAGCAGCCGACTTCTATATGTTTCATTCTCTCATGGAAGACCGGATTTTTGGATATGTATATAGCGGCCTTGTTGTCACATAACATAGGCAGAGGATAGTCGTAGACCTCTCCTAGGTCAAGCATGAGAGCCCGCAACCATTTTAACTCACACGTGGTTGACGCTATACTCCGGTATTCGGCTTCCGCACTGGACCTTGAGACAACAGACTGCTTCTTGCTCTTCCAGCTCACAAGATTACCTCCAACAAATGTGCAAAAACCTGATGTAAACTTACGGTCACCTTTATCATCCGCATAGCTTAAGTCTGAGTAGGCTTCAACTCTCAGATGACCATGCTTCTGAAAGAGTAGCCCTTTTCCTGGTGCTGCTTTGACATACTCTAGTATCTTCAAGGTAGACTGAAGATGACATTCCCTGGGAGCTTGCATGAACTGACTGACCTTGCCTACAGCATAGGCGATGTCGGGTCTGGTCACCGTGAGATAAATGAGTTTGCCCACCAGACGTCTATACCTCGTGGCATCGGATATAAGAGGCGAGTCATCTATCCATGTTTTGTCCTCTCCAGTGGCCATGGGATACCGGGCCGGTTTGGCACCGGTCAATCCTGCCTCTTATAGAAGATCAAGAGCATACTTCTGTTGGGAAAGAACCAACGAGTCGGGCTTCCGAGAGATTTCTATTCCCAAAAAATATTTCGGGGAGCCCATATCCTTCGTGACTAGGTGTTGACGGAGGTGTTTCTTTGTCAAGTCCACCCCAGCCTGGTCATCGCCTGTAAGAAGAATATCATCCACATACACCTCCAAAACCACAAGGCCCGATGCGGTTTTGCGAATAAACAATGAGTGATCGGCCGAACTTCTTGTAAAGCCAATGGCAGCCACAATGCCACTAAACTTGTCAAACCATGCCCGAGGGCTCTGTTTTAGGCCGTAGATGGCCTTCTTCAACTAGCATACTCGTGTCTCCCCCTGAGCAACATACCCAGGAGGTTGCTCTATGTAGACGTCCTCCTGAAGATCCCCATAGAGAAAAGCATTCTTGACATCAAGCTGGGAAATAGCCCACTCCCTGTTGACAGCCACAGAAAGAAGAACCCGGATGGTGCTGAGGCGAGCAACCGGGGAGAAAGTATCAAAATAGTCAACTCCATAAGTCTGAGTAAAGCCTTTGGCCACCAGCCGGGCTTTGTAACGATCCACAGTGCCGTTTGGGCGAAACTTCACAACGAACACCCAGCGGCAGCCAATCACATCAGTACCTACCGATGGAGGAACAAGGGTCCAGGTACCCCTTTCAGTAAGAGTGGCGATTTCCTCATCCATGGCAGATTTCCAATGAGGAATAACAAGAGCCTCCTGGTAAGTGCTGGGAGTGGTAATAGCCGAGATAGCCAAAGCAAAGCACCTGCGAGAAGGAGTAAGCCGATCATAGGAAACAACAGCCGTAAGCGAGTGTTGGGTACACGCCCGCACCCCTTTGCGAAGAGCAATGGGAAGATCCAGGTCGTCTCGTGCCTCAGGGACCGGAGCGTCCGTGGCGGAGAAAGCTGGCCCGGGACTAGAGAGAGACGGCTGTGGAGAAGAAGGAGGGGGTATAATAGAGAGAGGAGGAGACGGAGGAGGAGATGATAGAGGAGGGGAGACGTCGATAGGCGTGGAAGGAACATAGAGAGATGGTGGAGAGTCAGAGACAGCAGGAGGAAGCGGGGATTGAGAAGAAAAGTAGGATGCATTTTTGAAGAAGGTGACGTCCGCGGAAACAAACTGTTTGCGCAGAACGGGGTCAAAAAAACAATAGCCTTTTTGAGTGGTCGAGTATCCCAAAAAGACACATTTTGTGGAACGGGGGAAAAGCTTGTTACGGGTAGCAGACGGAGCATGCACAAAAGCCGTACACCCAAAGATACGGAGAGGAAGAGGAAAGGGTTCCTTGCCCATGTAGAGAATGGAGAAGGGGGTTTTGCCATGGAGAACCGAATAGGGAATGCGATTGATGAGATAGCAGGCAAGAAGAACAACATAGCCCAAGTGGAGCGAGGCACCTGCATCTGCGTCATTAGAGTGCGAGCGATATCGAGGAGATGACGGTTTTTACGCTCCGCCACCCCATTTTGCTGGGAGGTGTAAACACAGCTGGTCTGATTAATAAGACCATGTTGCATACAAAAAGACGAAAACTCATGACTGAGATATTCTTTAGCATTATCAGAGCGTAGTACTTTAATAGAAATAGCAAACTGAGTTTTAATCATATTATAAAAGGATTGCCATACAGATAAGAGTTCAGAGCGATCTTTTAATAGATACACCCAGGTACATCTAGAGAAATCATCAATAAAAGTTACAAAGTAAGAACTACCCCGACCAACGGTGAGAGTAGGAGCAGGACCCCAGACATCAGAATGAATGAGATCAAAAGGGCGGGAGGAGCCACGACCTTGCTTCGGCGGGAAGGAGGAGCGGTGATGTTTGCCAAGCTGACATGCATCACAGTTGAGCGGAGGACTGGTCTGAGGTAAGTGGGGAAGAAGCTGACGAAGAATCCGAGGAGGAGGATGTCCAAGGCGAAGATGTCATTGAAGCGGATCGGTAGACGAGGAAGAGAAGGCGGACAGAGCGGAAACATTGTCGAGGAAGTAGAGGCCGCCTCTCTCAGTCCCAGTAGCAATCGTCCGTTGGGTCCTCGGGTCCTGAAAACAACAAGAAGTAGGAGTAAATAATACAGAACACTAAAGTTCCTTGCATATAGTAGTAACTGATAGCAAATTGCAAGGGAACTTCGGGACATAGAGAGTGTCCGCTAAGAGAAGCGATGGAGTGACTTGAACCATACCCGTCCCGTGAACCGGGGAAGGCGAACCATCCGCAACAAGAACCGGGGGTATCCGATCATGCGTTTCTAGGAGAGAGAAGCAGTGAGGTTTTCCAGTCATATGATTTGTAGCACCAGAGTCAATCAACCATTTACCTTGAGTAACGACGTGTGCACTACCTGAGGTCGTGGCTACAGAAGCAGATGGCCGAGAGGAGGCGGAGGTTGAGGAAGAAGTATCACCAGAGGGACAAAGATGAGGATGTTTTTGCCAGCAGTGGTCAACAGAGTGGCCGGTACGACCACAGTGAGAGCAGAGGAACCTTGACGGACCGCGCGTGCCAGACTGGCTGCGGCCACTATTGCCACCCCGCTGAACTTGGTGAGCATAGGAGTCCTGTGGAGGAGGGGAGGACAACAGAGGACGCTGGAGCAGCGAAGTAACAGCGGCGATGCGAGCCGCAGTGGCATCCAAGGTGGGAGACTCTGCTTCTCCCAAGATCTGCTGGCGGATCATATCAAAAGACTCAGGGAGCCATAGAAGATAACAAACAACCAGGAGTTCCTGGAAGTGTTTGTGCTGTTCGGCCAAGTCCGCGGAGAAGGGGCGATTCTGGAGGATTTCGGCGCCAAGAGCCTGAACTTGCTAATAAGCCGCAGTAGGAGACATGGAAGGGCGAGCGAAGAGATCCTCATAGAGAGTATAAATGCGAGATGTCTGGGGCCCCTTCAAGTAGAGAGCAGCAAGGTGAAGCCATGCGGTCTTGACCGTCTCATCATGGCGTATGACAGGAAGGCATTCATCGGAGAGGCTGTTAGCCAACCAAGTATGGACAAGCGCATCACTGGCATCCCAGTCATCAAATTGATCAGAGTCTGGAGGAGGCGGGTCATCGGTGAGGTGATGACGTTTGCGCTGAGAACGAAGGAGAAAGGTGAAAGAAACACTCCAATCCGGATAGTTGGAGCCAACAAGTTTAGAAACTGTGCCAAGGTTTCCAGAGGGAGTAGGAGGCGGAGGCCGAGTGGCGATAGGGGTGGTGGTAGTTGAGGTTTTAGAAAGGGCCATAGGAGAAATCAACGAGAAGCCGCACGGTTAGAATACAAGCCGCGCGGATAGGAAGAAGAAGAGCTGTGGCGGTCACGATGTTAGACACCAGCGGCCAGAGAAGCCACGACCAAGCTGCAGATCCAAGTAGGGAAAGAAGTCGAACGGCTAAAAGATACCCCGCGCGAACAGAAGTGAGCAACGAACAAGGCGAATAAGGCAGCAGGTCACGACGAACAAAATAACAGGTCGCGGCGACTGAATGGCAGGAAAAAGGAGGCCGCGCGGACAGGGCGCAAGCAGGCGGAAGAGACAAGCCGCGAGAATAGGTCGCGAGAGGAAGAGGCAAGCCGCGCAAACAGGGCGCACAGAATCAGGATCAGAAGATCGAGTCCTCTGATACCATGTGAGAAGTAGCGAACAAATGACTAAAGAGCGAACAGACAACTAGAAAACAAGCCGGAACTTTGAATAATTGGAAGTTTTATTATCCAAAAAGATATCATTTACAAAGGTATGACCTCCCTTTTATAGAATGGAGGAGAGAGGATAAAATACAAACTAACAATGTGGGACTAAAGCTATACAAAAAATTTTGGCAGCTAGAAAAACAGACCGGAACAGGCCGCACGGTTAGATAATGTTCTAACCGCTCGACAATATCAGAAGCAAGAGAGAGATGTGGTAGGAGACCGCTAGACCGCCCGGCTTCCAAGCCGTCGGAGATAAACCGCCAGACCGTCGGACCACACACAGTAACAGCCTGGATATCAAACCGCTGGAGAGTAATCGCCAGACCGCGCGGTCTACAACCCGCCAGGCTCAAACCGCCAGACCGCCCGGTCTCATACTCCAACAGTACAACTGAACAAACGGACGACTGAAGACTGTCACGTCTATCCTAAGCGGATCCCCTGACCTGAGCCCCCTGTAAAAACAAGTTCTGAATGAGTCAGACCCACTGAAGAGTAAGAAAAACTACTCTCTCCAACAACACTTACAGAAAATATTTAGACGGGTAATACTGGAATTTAAAAGTTTGAGTTATGATTCTAATATTAAACATGACACTTGAAACCATGATCTGACATGAATTCAACCTGTCGTGTGATCTGGCACACTCTTTTCTTATGTGTATAAATCGTTGATTTCTGAAGTTTTGAAGTTATATTCGTTGTGAGTTTCAACCCGCTTCACTGACTACTTATTAACTCATGTCTCTAAGGACGACTGTGCACAACTAGAACTGCATTCTGAGTGGTAAGCCTGATGGTGCCCTGAACTGGGTGTCCCTTATATGGAATACAGACTCCTATCTGAGGAGTTCCAAATCTGATACAAGGGTCATCGACCCTGAGCTTGAAGTACGTGTGGTGGCCTACTAGCCCTGGAATACGGTGGTGTACCACCGCCAGAATCGCGAGGGTAATCCTTCCCCGCCAACTTTCCTGAACTTCCTTTAGACTCGTGTTCGGAGAGTCAAAACACAGAGTAGGACTCTAATTAAACATACTGAGCTTAGGGTTTTCATGATACTGGTTCTGCTAAGTTAAGCCTAAGCGCATTTCTACCCCTTTGTCCTAGTTCTAACTATAGGAACTTGTAAATCTAAGTGCATATACCAACATTATTAATATATGTATTAAAACAATCTGAACTACTGGGCTAAAGGAGTCGAATTTCTTACCGCGGTGCTTCGACGCTCGTACACACGTCGAGGTGACATGGCGTTCCTTCCCAAAAGATCTGAGTGCTTAGGATTTCTCCAATCTCTTGCTCCAACGACCTCCGCAAAATCTGAAATTCATCGGTAACCTAACTTAAGTCTTTTTCCCCCTTAGGTTTTTCGATGGAAAACTCAAAATGATAAGGATACAGTTTGAACAATTTATGAACAACAAAATCTTGCGTTTACCTTGCTCTAACGATGATTAGATCCCAAAATAAGCGACCAATTTCTGAATATGGAAGACCGAATACTTTGTTTTCTAAATTAGGGCAAGAGAAAGTGGAGGAATAAACAAATTTGGTTTCCCACTTAAACGATTTCCGCTATAAAAAGGAAATCACGAGAAATGACACTCACCGAAACCAAAATAGTGCTTCCAGAAATTTATTCCTGCCAGCTAGTTGAATCCGAACTCTAACGACACTTGGGGAGAAGAAGAGGGCCGACTAGGGTTGTAGAGGGAGGAGGAGAGTCGGCTATATAAAATAAATGTTACATTCATGCTCCGCCGACTCGATTAATTTAGCTCGCGATCGGACCCTAAAATTAATTTAAGCGCGACGTCAAAATCTGGGATGTTACAAATCTTCCCTCCTAATAAATTTTCGTCCTTGAAAATTGCAAACGTACCTGAATCAAAGAGAAACGCATAATCTTCATTGCCACGAAGTTCGTCCTCTCTTTCCCAAGTATACTCTGGTCGACCGCAATTCATCTAAAGGACTTTAACCATACGGATCTCTCTGTTTCTGAGCTTCTGAATCCTTGAATCCTCAATCCCGACTGGCATAATACTGATACTGAGATTTGATTCAATCGGCGCATCCTTAATATTGATCACTTGATTTGGGTCTCTGACTGCTCTCCTCAGATAGGAGTTGTGGAATACGTCATGTAATCCACCCATATCCTCAGGTAAGGCCAACCTATAAGCAACCTCACCTATGCGCTCTAGCACCTCAAAAGGACCTACAAATCTGGGACTCAACTTCTTCATCCGCTTGATCCTAAAGACTCCCTTGACTGGCCTCACCTTCAGATAAACGTGATCCCCGACCTTGAATTCAACTTCTCTATGTCTCTGATCGTAGTACTTGGCTTGTCTGTCCTGAGCAATCCTCATGCGCTCCTGAATGAGTCTGACTCTGTCAGTGGTCTTGTCTATCCAAGATTCTTTGCTAGTAGTTCTCTTTTTGCTTTCTGCCCAACACAGAGGTGTCTGACAACGTCTGCCATACAAAGCCTCGAATGGTGTCATGTCGATACTCGCCTGGAAACTTTTATTATAGAAGAATTCCACCAAAGTGACATACCTCTCCCATTTACCCCCAAAGTTCAAGATACACATGTGAAGCATATCTTCCATGGTTCTGTTTGTGCGCTCTGTCTGCCGATCAGTATGGGGGTGGAAAGTTGTGCAGAACTTCAACTATATACCTAGGCGCTCCTGAACATATCTCCAATACCTGGCAGTAAATCTTCCATCTCTATCTGACACAATAGACTTTGGCACGCCATGAAGCCGAACTGTCTCATTCACGTACAACTAAGCCAACTTTGGACCCTGGTCGGTTCTCTTGTTGTGAATAAAATGTGCAACCTTGGACAGTCGATCAACGATCACCCATATCGAGTCATTCCCATTCTGGGACCTAGGGAGGCCATGCACGAAATCCATAGAGATGTCTTCAAAATTCCACTCTGGAATCGGAAGAGGTTGCAACTTACCTCCAGGCCTCTGATACTCCACGTTAACTAACATACAAGTCTCACACTTCCCCACATAGTCTAAGACATCTCCTTTTAGTCCTGGCAACCAAATTGACTTCTTGAGGTCTACATATATTTTCGTGCTACCTGGATGTATGGAATACCTAGAGTTATGAGGCTCAACTAAAATATCCACGGGAAGATGCCCGACATCTGGAATGCACACTCTGCCCTTAAACAACAACAACCCATCACGAACCATGAAATCATCTCTCTGGTCTGTCCGAGTCAAATCAACAATCTCTGCCATTTTTGGATCTAAGGGCAGGGTGTCACGGATCCTATCCTTGATGTTGCACTTTATCTCAATCCATCCCAAACTAATAGGTTTAAAACTCGGGCGCGACACCACACTAATCTCTAGCCTTTCCAAGGCTCGCACCAATTCTTCATGTTGGGTGACGAGAGCATAACTAGAACTCCTTCTACTGAGAGCGTCTGCTACAACATTAGCTTTACTCGGATGGTACTGAATAGTCACATCATAATCTGCTAAAAACTCGAGCCACCTACACTGCCTCATGTTGATCAAAGATGTACTTGAGGCTCTTATGATCTGTGAAGATCTCACACCGCACGCCATAGAGGTAGTGTCTCCAAATCTTCAATGCATGGATGATAGCTGCAAATTCTAAATCGTGCATCAGATAATTTTTCTTGTGATTTTTCAGTTGTCTGGACGCAAAAGTAATAAATTTTATATGTTGCATGAGAACACAACCCATACCCTGGCCTGAAAAATTACTGTAAATCTGAAAGCCATATACACCTGAAGGAATACTTAGTACTGGTGCATCTGATAATATGGTCTTCAACTACTCAAAAGCAGACTCGCACTCTGATGTCCAACTAAAAGCTCTTTCCTTCCAGGTAAGCGAAGTCAACGGAAGGGCTATCCTCGAAAAGTCCTGAATGAATCTCCCATAGTAGTCTGCCAAGCCGAGAAAACTACGAACCTCTATAACTATTTTCGGCCTTGGCCAATCTCTAATCGCCTCAATCTTCTTTGGATCAACGGCAAGTCCATCCCTACTAACCACGTGACCCAAGAATGCTACTTCAAGGAGCTAGAACTCGCACTTAGAAAACTTAGCATATAACTGATTCTGCCTAAGAGTGTTTAAAACTGTCCTGAGATGCGTGGCATGCTCCTCCTTGCTCCTGGAATACACTAGGATATCATCAATAAAAACAATAATGAATCGGTCCAAGAACTCTCTAAATACCCCGTTCATCAGATACATAAATGCAGATGGGGTATTGGTCAACCCAAACGGCATGACCGAGAACTCGTAGTGCCTGTATCTGGTACTAAACACTGTCTTATGTATATCCTCATCTTGAATCTTTAACTAATGGTATCCCGACCTTAGATTTAACTTGGAATACGTGCAAGACCCCTCGAGTTGATTGAACAAGTCATCTATCCTTGGAAGAGGGTACTTATTCGTAATAGTAAGTTTATTCAACTCTCGGTAATCGATACACAACCTCAAACTGCTGTCCTTTTTCTTCACAAAAAGGACTGGAGCTCTCCACCATGAAGTATTGGGTCTGATGAATCCCAAATTAATCAATTCCTATAACTGGATTTTTAACTCAGCCAACTCCCTAGGAGTCATGCGATAAGGAGCCTTGGCCACTAGTGCAGATCCAGGAACAAGGTCAATCTAAAAATCAATCTCTCTAGAGGGAGGAGCACCAAGTAGCTCCTCGGGAAAAATATCAGGAACTCACAGGCTACTGGTACCTCCTGCAAAACGGCTTTAGTTTCCGCATGCAACAACGTCAAAAAGGCGGAACACCCTTTGTTAATATTCCTCATAGTTTTTACTGAAGAGATGATCAACTTGGAGACCCCTTTCAAACCTCGAAAGGTAATGAGATACTGGTCAGGTCCTTCTAGCTGAATCTCCTTCCTCCTACAATCTATCTTGGCTCTCACGTCAGTCAGCCAATCCATGCCCAAAATTAAATCAAACTCAGCAATAGGCAGAAGGGATGCCTCCACTACGATTTCTGCTCCTCCGAAAAGAATTGGCGCTCTACACTTACCACTAGTCTGCATCACCGAACCATTAGGCATCATGACATCTAATGGAGTCGGGTTAGTGATGACTTCTAGGACAATCTTAGACGCAAAAGATTCCGCTAAGAATGAGTGTGATGCACCCGTGTCAAAGAGGACCTTAGACGGTATACCATGAACTATGAGAATACATATATGCAACCTTAAAATATTAACCCTTAAGTGTTGCTGGGAGAAGGAGAAATAAACATTTCAAATTTTAAGATTCCAAACCTGTCATCACGTCCTCCTTCTCCTTAACCTCCTGCTGGCCATGACCATAGGCTCGAGGCTGAATCAGACTGCGTCCTGAAGCTGGCTGCGGGTCAACAACCGCCACTGCCTTCCCTTTATTGACCCAACTCGAGCCGCCATGCTCATATTTTGACTAAAAGCCATGATACAGTAAAAGTATTAGCTTACAAGGAAAGGTCTTGGATAACGGAAAAATCACCAAGCAAAAGATCATATTATCTGATTACCCGCAGACTCTGTGCAATTTCGCGCAAAGTGTCCAGCTCTCTAGCACTTGTAACAGATGTTGGAAGCAGCCAAACATTCGCCAGAATGATGTCGATTGCATTTAGGGCAAATGGGGTAGTCTCTGGGCTTTCCCCCTTCCTGATTTCCCTGCTTAGAATCAGCCTTTTGCTTCTTATTCCAGCGGTCCCTTGGCTGACTCTTATCCTGCTGAAACGGGGGTCCACTTTACGGTCGCTTGGAGCGGAAACTATCGTGCCTATGAACTCGCTGCTGGTCAATCTCTAACCTTCTAGTTGTATCCACCAAACTCATGTAATCTGTGTTGACCATGGTCATCAACGGTTGTCTTAAAGAATCTCGCAGGTCATCCACAAAATGGTTGCACTTCTCAGCTTCATCACCCTGCAACGCGCCCGCATATCGAGATAAGTGAGTAAGTTCCCGCTCGTACTCGGTAACTGACTTATCCCCTTGGAAGTGCCTGAGATACTACTCATGGAGACCTCGACGAGCGGAAGGGGACACAAACCAATTCGCAAGAGCCCTCAAAAAGTCGCCTCATGTAAACATATCAGATGTACGACCTGGCAAGAATAAAGGTCACATTACTCAACACTAAAGAGAGAATTATTTTCCAATAGAGAGAAACTTTCATAATACATCTTACCGGCAGGATCATCAGTTAAATACTTAGTCCATCAAATTTTCGCCTCACCCCGAAGGAGGAAAGTCGCTAGTGGAACCTTTTATTTTCGGGGCACTCCATAATATTCAGCAAATCTTTGGTGTTTGCGATCCAGTCATCCGTGTCCATCAATGTTCCATCTCCACTATAGTTGGAAGGGTGCAGATCTCTAAAATCCCTCAAGTATCGATCCATACCAACCTCCACTGCTATAGGTGTAGGGACTGGATCTTGAATCCCTGTAGGCTGGCCTCTCTGAAATTCCAATAATGCAACAGCTACTGCCTTGGCAATCTGGGTTGCCAAATCTGTCGGTTCTGGGACTGCCGGTGTGGGTGGTGGAGGTGGTGCATTAGTATCACTCATGGCGGTATCAGGAACAACGTTCTGACATGAGGATTCTCCCGCTTCACTAGTTCGAGGTGCCTAAAGGGCATAGAAAAGAAATTATTAATACCCATGATATATCTAAAAACAAATCTAACACTGAAGGTATTAACATGCACCAGCGAAAACTAAGAGTTAGACAAACTCGATGACTATAAATGTGTGTTTTAGGATTGAGAGTGACCTAGAGGGGGGGGTGAATAGATCCAATTTGAACCCTGGCTTCCTTTTTTTAAATTCTGAGATATACTTTCTTTATGGTAATTATCTCAGTTAGATAAAACAAGATAATTTTAACAGCAATTTAAAAAACTATCACAACACAACAATCACAGCAATCACGGCACAGTACACACAATTTTATAGTGATTCCCCAATTTATGGGTACATCCACTTTCTCCCTTCGCCTATCTAGCAATGAACTAGATTCGGCCAAAATCCTTCTTCTTTCTTTACTCAGATCCTCAGATCTTATAGCTCAGAGCCCAGTTGGCTCCTACAACTCAGACTATACAAGTCTTATCACTCAGTTCACCAAGATCCTACACATCAAGTTCTTCCCAAGAACTCTGCCTCAGAATGTATCCACACTCCTACTCCTCAGGCAAATCTTGTCTTACAACTCATAACAAATAGTCCCTACACCTCAGAGAAATACCCACTTCTACTACCTCAGGCAACTCCTACCCTTCCTCAGCCTTTATAATACAGGCTTACAACTCAGAGAATTTGATTCCCCTACACTCAGATCTATAGGTAGACCTTACAAAATTAATAAAGGTAAAAGAAATTGATTTAGAATTAGTCACCCAGTAAGAGAGAAATGGGTGGCAGCTTCTTGATCTGATCATGTTGTGTTTGCTTCCTTTGATCTTGTCGTGATAGATTTGATCCAACCTGTACAACCCCATATTCGCTGAATGGGACCCAGAGGCATCAGCGACCAGGATTGGACTAGCTTCGGGCTAACCTCGGGCTTCAGACCAGAAGAGCTCCCGCTTAGGAGGAGCTCCCGCCTAGGAGCAGGCAAGAGCGATCTCATTAAATCCCCGGCCGAGACCCACCTCTGCACAAAGACGGCGAGAAGGCTTGCGCCTCGCGGAAGGCGAGAGCTGGGTCGGTCCGAGGGATTTAGCATGCATTTTTAGGTTCCGCCGTGTGAAGGCGGAATGGTTCTCGGCATGGAGTTCTCGCCGAGTGGGGCCCAGGGCCCTAGGGTAGAATGACTTATTTGCCCTCGGATAAAATTACCCATATACCCCCAAGGGCTGCATTTAGTACTTTACAAACAGCGGGATTTGGCTATTGGCAGACCAGCCAGGGGTATTTCAGTAACTTCAGGTCAGCAGAAGGCTATAAATAGACCCATAAAGACTCCTTAGAAAGCAGACTCTCATTTTTCTCCAGATCTCTAGTGCTTTTTGAGGAGCTCCTAGCCCAGCTTTTGTCTTTGGAGGGTAAGCTCTCAGAGATCTTCCGGGTGTGAGGTGGGACCTCCCAGCTGAGGCATTGGGTCAGTCCTAGGTCTTTTGCAACCAGTCGAGGGCGGGACTTGAGAGAAGTAGGTGTTGGCTGCACCTCTGTTTTTGAACTCTCGTTGAGGTCAATTTTGGCTTCAACAGTTCTGGTGCGGTGAGCGTGGAAGGCAGCCAGTACAAGAAAGCCTTGAGTTTGGTCCCATGACTGGAGGTGACGGTGAAGGGTTTGGCTCGGGGGGTTCTCCCACCCGGGGGGAGGAAGCAACGAGGAAGATGTTGGAGGACTTCAGGCGAGAAGTCCTGCAGACCATTAGCTTGGCCTTCTCGACGAGGAGTGAGTGGGTGACTCCTAAGGTTCCAGTAGAGACGGTCCCGCTCTTAGGCGAGAATGGCCCTGGGCAGTGCCCTAGGAAGGAGGTCCCGGTGGAAGTCGGCAAAAGGGACATGGCCGCGCGGGAACTCCTCCCATGCCAACTCCCCGGAAAGGAGATTCCGGCAGATTTAGGCGAGAGGGAGGCGGTTGTGCGAGAACTCTTCCCTAGGCACGGTCTCGCAAATCGGGCCAGTCAGCCGGGGCCGTGAGACGTGCCCTCTCGCCAGGCAGGAGGCGAGAGCCCTTTCAGCGAGCTCATCATCTCAGCTCCGGTGCCAGAAGGGTTCCGGGAGCCGGACATGTCCTATTACTCGGGGAAGTTAGAATAAGGTATGAAATCTTCATCAACACCCCGAGCTCGGCTCGGCCCCATGTAGACCCACTGTGCAGGCTCTCATCTAGCCGGCAGGTCCGAAGGTTCGCTTGTGGGGGAGAGGTTTTGGTTGTGGAATCTTCATCAACACCCCGAGCTCGGCTCGGCCCCAGGTAGACCCGCTGCGCAGGCTCCAATCTAGCTGGCAGGTCCGAAGGCTCGCCTGTGGGGGAGAGGTTTAAGTTATGAAATCTTCATCAACACCCCGAGCTCGGCTCGGTCCCAGGTAGACCCGCTGCGCAGACTCTCATCTAGCTGGCAGGTCTGAAGGCTCGCCTGTGGGGGAGAGGTTTTGGTTGTGGAATCTTCATCGATACCCCGAGCTCGGCTCAGCCCCAGGTAGACCCGTTGCGCAGGCTCTCATCTAGCTGACAGGTCCAAAGGCTCACCTGTAGGGGAGAGGTATTGTTTGTGGAAACTTCATCGACACCCCGAGCTCGGCTCGGCCCTAGGTAGACCCGCTGCGCAGGCTCTCATCTAGCTGGCAGGTGCGAAGGCTCGCCTGTGGGGGAGAGGTCTTGTTTGTAGAAGCTTCATTGACACCCCGAGCACGGCTCGGCCCTAGGTAGACCCGCTGCGCAGGCTCCCATCTAGCTGGCAGGTCTGAAGGCTGGCATGTTGGGGAGAGGCTTGGTTCTTGGCTCTTGGTTCTTGGTTCTAGGTTCTTGGTTCTTGGTTCTTGGTTCTAGGTTCTTAGTTCTTGGTCCTTAATTACTTTTGCACTATCCCGAGCTCGGCCCCAGGTAGACCTTGTAACACCCCTATCCGTCGCATAGCATATAGCAGTAGGTCCGGCCGGGGCCCGACGCCATATACTACGGACAGACCGGTTGATTACGCGTTGAAACCATTCAACCAATTACACGACCTACACAAGCACCTAGCGGAAGCAATTGATTAAGTTGCACAAGATAAGAACCCTGCCAAGCAAGAATGTCCACTACTCAAGTAAAATAGGAATGTTGAATACACACAACAACTGGCCTTAATGCCTTACAGTGTTTGCTTAACAAAATATGTCTTACAAACTTAGGCTCGCAGGCCGGCCATACATGAAATAAACGGAAAACATAAAAAGGTTAGGCCTTCGAGGGCCAGCACCGCAACATGGGCTTTAGCCCGCTATTTCCCGCTCGGCTCCGCAGCACCTGCAAGCCACAATCCACCGCCCGGTGGTAAACAAAATAACGGTCAGCAATGCTGACCAAATTATAACGATCCCGCCCCCAAAATCAGGGCGGCGATGCTCTTTCCCTGCACTTTATTAGTATAGGCAACAATTAATAGTGTAATCACACTACAAAACAGGCGTGGGCTCGCACGGCCACACACCCCGTGCACTCAGGGCACATACTCGGTGAATCCGGTCATAGCCGTGGCTTCACCACCACCCCTTGGATGGCAAAACTCGTGAGCAATCTAGTCTTTCCGGTCTATGCCTAAGACTCGCACAACCATGCCAATGGCCAGTCTCTTTTTCAGATATCTGTCACCAAACTGCATAGCCCTGGGTCCGCATCCACTTGTCCAGTTCTCACACCGCATAGTCACATTAAGACGTACGCGCGGGCCAAGCTTCTCCCAGATCCCAAAAATTTGATCACACAAGCACATAACCCAGTTATGTTCAAGTTGGCTCCCCGGCCATCGTGTTGGCAAACCCGCTTTTGCCTAGTTTTTCGGGTGCACCTCGGAGTTAATCTCCAAGGCTCCCTGATGCAATCTACCACGTAGAAAGCCCGAAAAACGCCCAAACACCCGGAGTCTTCCCCGGTTCATTTGCAATGCAACATCACCGATCCGGACCAACTTGTCTGAATAGGCTTCACACACAATGTCTATGCCCGTTTTCGCATACGGACTCTATACAAGGGAGACTTTACATATCTACCCCAAGGAACGCTCCAACTCTTCGCTCACTCGCAAGAGAGGGCATCCTATGCAAAGGGAAAAAAGGCTTCACATGCCCAAGGATGAGAAATCTTTACCCTTACGTTCTTCCGCGGTGCCATGAGAAATCTACGTGGTTGGAAAGCACCGCAACGGCGTCGCCTTCGCGGATCTGGACTCGGATCGCGATTCGGAGCTCCGACGCTCCACCGGTGGCCGGATCTTGGTCTCCAACCTCTACCTTGCTCTCCCTTCTCTCTAGGTTTTAGAAAGAGAATTCCCAATGAAAGTGAGGGTTTCAAACCCCCAATCCCGGATAAAGCCTCCCAGGGACAGCCCCCCACCGTCGAATCCAAAGCCAAGGAAACGAATGGCCACGATTAGGCCTGAAATTATAAAATCTGGGCCGAACACGGGTTGACACACGGCCGTGTGCATGGCCGTGTTCCCCCATTCGTCGTCGTCCCGAAAGCCCGACCAGGACATGGCCTGTGACACGGCCTCCGACACGCCCGTGTCACATGTGACACGGCCGTGTCCAGACCCGTGTCACGCCCCGTGCACAACTCCCCGGATCATCCCGAGAATAACACGACCTTCGATACGCCCTGGGACACGCCCGTGTCCCAGGCCGTGTTCAGCCTCTCAACGATCGTCGACCCCAAAAACATCGACCACGCGGCCAACCAGCGAACCCGAGCACGACACGCCCTGGGACACGCCCGTGTCCCAGTCCGTGTCACCCCTGCCAAAACATAGATTTGGCTCAAAACGCCACCCGTCACCCTATTGAGTTTCGGGGCATTATAACTCTCTCCCTCTTAATAGAATTTCGCCCATGAAATTACTACAGGAATAAAAGGAACTCAAAACTATAAATGGTACCTGAGCGGAATAACTTCGGGTACTCCTCCAGCATAGTTTGCTCCCGTTCCCAAGAGAGCTCCTCTCGACCGCAATTATCCCACCGGACCTTAACCATCCGGATCTCCTTGTTACGGAGTCTCTTGACCTCAGAGTCCTCGATACGGACGGGCTTGACCCTAGTCGTCAACCCTTCGTCCACCGACACTTGATCAACTGCGATCACTAGCGAAGGCTCTTGCACCGCCTTCCGCAACACAAAGATGTGGAACACATCGTGTAGTCCACTTAACTCCTCCGATAGCCTCAATCGGTATGTCGCTTCGCCGACTCGCTCCAGAACCTCAAAAGGTCCAAGGTGTCTTGGGCTCAGCTTCTTCAAGCGTCTCACCCGCGAAACCCCCTTGAACGGCTTCACTTTCAAGTATACCCAATCGCCTACCGCGAACTCCACGTTCCGGTGTTTGGCATTGTAATACTTAGCCTATCTGTCCTGAGCGATCAACAAGCGCTCCCGAATGATCCGCACCAACGAGGTAGCACTCTCCACCTCCTGCTTCTTGTACAACCTTGCCTCACCCGCTTCTAACCAAGACAACGACGTGCGACATTTTCTACTATATAGGGCCTCAAAGGGCGCCATTTGGATACTTGCCTGGTAGCTGTTGTTGTACGCGAACTCCACCAAATACAGGTGGTCCTCCCAATGCTTCCCGAAGTCTAGAACACACATGCGGAGCATGTCCTCCATCGTTCTATTGACTCTCTCGGTCTGTCCATCTGTCTGCGGATGGAAGGCTGTGTTGAACTTTAACTTTGTCCCCAGCATCTGCTGCACCAACCTCCAATCATTGGATGTGAAATGCCCATCGCGATCACTCACAATGCTACGGGGCACACCGTGCAATCTAACTATATTATCCACATATAGCTTCGCCAACTTCTCCACCAAGTCATCCTTCCTATGCGGAATAAAGTGCGACACTTTAGTTAACCGGTCTACGATCACCCAGATGGCGTCGTTCCCCTTCTGCGACCTTGGCAAATCATGCACAAAGTCCATCGATATGTCGTCGAACTTCCACTCCGGTATAGGCAAGGACTTCAGAAATCCTCCCGGCTTTTGGCACTCCGCCTTCACCAAGGCGCACGTTTGGCATTTAGCCACAAACAATGCTACGTCTTTCTTAAGCCCTGGCCACCAAAACAGCTTTTTGAGGTCACGATACATCTTTGTGCTCCCTGGGTGGATTGAGTACTTGGTATGATGAGCCTCGTACATCAACTCCGCTAGGAGGTTACCCCCGCTTGGGACGCACAACCGATGATCCTTCCTTAACAACCCATCTTCCACCGAGAACTGGGAATTTGACCCATCCAAAGCTGCCTCCAAAAGCTCCTTCATGGAGTCATCTAACCAGGTCATACTGAACCCGATCAGCCAGGTCATACTGAACTTTTGTCCAGTTCAACATTGCTTTGGCGCTCGTCTGCTTGTCAACGCAACAGATCTCAAGCTCCTCCAACTCTCGTACTAGCCGCTCATCATGCACCGACAACCAGTTTACTTGGGCGGGAGCCCTGCGACTCAACGCATCCGCGACTGCATTGCCCTTCCCGGGTACATAATGAATATTGAAGGTGTAGTCCCCCAGGAACTCCATCCACCTCCTCTGCCTCATGTTAAGATCCTTTTGATCCAACAAGTATTTCAGGCTCTTGTGGTCGGTGTATATATCGATTCTTACGCCGTATAGGTAGTGCCTCCACAACTTAAGTGCAAATATCACGGCCGCCAACTCCAAGTCGTGGACCGGATAGTTCCTTTCATGCACCTTAAGCTGACGTGATCCATAAGCTATCACGCTCCCATGCTGCAACAGCACGCAGCCCAAACCACTACCCGAGGCGTCACTATAAACCTCGAATCCCTCGGTCCCACTCTGCGAACTAGCACTGGCGCCGTGATCAACCGTCTCTTCAGCTCCTCAAAAGCTTGCACGCACTCCTGTGTCCACAAGAATCTTTGATCTTTCCTTGTCAACTTCGTGAGAGGTAGCGTTATCCGCGAGAAGTTCTCTACGAAGCGCTTGTAATATCCGGCTAGCCCGAGAAAACTACGGACTTCCGCGACAGAAGACAACGCAGGCCACTCCTGTATCGCAACGATCTTCATCGAATCCACCGATATACCTTCCCCACTAACAATGTGACCAAGGAATGCTACTGAGGGTAGCCAGAACTCGCACTTGGAAAATTTTGCATATAGCTCATTCCTCCTCAGAGTCTCCAACACCAGATGCAAGTGCTTGAAGTGGTCTTCCTCGCACTGCGAATACACTAGTATGTCGTCAATAAAGACGATCACAAAGTGGTCCAAGTACTCTCGGAACGTCCTGTTCATCAAGTCCATAAACACCGATGGTGCATTCGTCAGTCCAAACGGCATGACCGTGAACTCGAAGTGCCCATACCTCGTGTTGAACGCCGTCTTCGGGATATCACACTCCCTTATCCTCAACTGGTAGTACCCCGACTTCAAGTCCAACTTGGAGTATACCGACGATCCGACTAACTGATTGAAGAGATCATCAATCCTCGGGATCGGGTACTTGTTCTTCTCCGTCAGCTTGTTCAACTCTCTGTAGTCGATACACAGCCGCATACTCCCGTCCTTCTTCTTAACGAAGAGGACCGGTGCGCTCCAAGGCGACGAGCTTGGATGCACATAACCTTGCTCCATCAGCTCCTCTAGCTAAACTTTCAACTCTGTCATCTCCTTTGGCGCCAACCTATAAGGAGCACATGACACGGGTTTGGCACCCGGCACGAGCTCGATGGTGAAATCAATCTCTCGTTGCGGTGGGGCTCCGGGAAGACTATCCGGGAACACATCTGGGTACTTGCATACCACGGGGATACTACCCAACGTGGACTTCGGCTCGGCGGCCTCCACTAAAGCGAAGAACAGCTCTACAACGGCACGAACTGCCTTTACCACTTGAAGAGCAGACATCAGTGTCTTGCTCGACCCCTTTAGCCCCTCGAATGTTGTCTCCTGCCCAACACCCAGCTTGACCTCCTTCCGGTCACAGTCAATCCAAGCTTTCTGCTCCGAAAGCCAATCCATCCCAAAGATAACGTCGAACTCTACTAGCGGCAGCAATGATGCTAGCAAGTCGAACTATTGGCTCCCTATGTGAACCTTTACTGCGCACACTCTGTCTGCACGCATCGAGCACCCATTCAGTAGCAGCACATCCAACTTGTCCTTCGTCATCGAAGAAGGGACTCCGATGCGCGATATAAAATTTTCGGACAAGAAGGAGTGTGAAGCTCCCGTGCCGGACTATCGCTAATCAAAACAAAGCCTATGCAAACCATATTAGGCTAACAAGCAATAAATAACAGTATCTAAGTTAACTTGCTATAAATTAACTCGTACCTGTCACCACGTCAGCTTGTTTAATGGCATCCTGCTGGCCTAAGTTTTACACTCTAGGTTGAGTCGGAGCATAATGGGACGCGGTTGACTCCACCGTCTTGCCCTTCTCTTCGTAGGTAGCTCCTTCTTTTCTCTCGGACTTTGGGCGTCCGCTCCAGCAATCGCGGGCAAAGTGCCCCGTCTTTCCACACGTGAAACAAGCGCCCGGGGTTTGATTGGTAGTTTCCCCCTAGGCACCTGCAGAAGAAGCTGGACCTGACGTCCTAGCCTTCTTGTTCCATCTTCGAAAGCCAGACTTTGAAGTCGGCACTTTAAACTCCGGTTTCTTCCCACCGGATTCCTTCTTAGCTTGAACATTTCTCATGTCCTTCTCCAAGGACCGGGCCGAGGTGACCAGGGTCATGAAACCCTGCGCCATGGGCCCCGACAGTAGCAATCTCAGCTCATCTCTTAACCCTTCAAAGAAGCGGTTAGTCTTGCGCTCCTCATCGGCAAAGGTAGCGCCAACATATCTCCCCAATCGAGTAAACTCGTGGAGATACTCGTCCACGGTGCTATCTCCTTGCACCAACTTTTGGAACTCGTTCTCCAATGCGATCCTCTGCGCTGAGGGGAGGTATCGAGCCATGAACAATCTCGCAAACTACGCCATAGGAACTTCGGCCAACGACCTTCCCCTCAATTGGTGTAGCTCTAGGCCTTCCCACCATAATCTTGCATCCCCATCCAAAAGGAACGTCGCTATTGTAGTCTTTTGCCACTCTTCCGTTTCTGTCGCTGTCATGACCCTATTGACTCTTGAGAGCCAATCCTCAGCCTGGGTCGGGGTTTCCGCTCCCGTGAACACCGGTGGATGGAAGCCCATCACATGCTTCAACTGTCTTTCAGTTGCTTTCCTAGGCAACTCCGGCTCCACCGCCACTTGTTCAACCCTTCTTGGCTCCCCCGCTTGGAGCGGCACCTACTCCACAGTAGGAGCAGGCTACTGCACCTGCCTTGCAGGCTGCGCGTTGATCATTGCCATGACCGCTTCTGCCACCAATCTAATGGTCTCGGCAGACAGAGATGTTGCAGGCACATCGCTTGGCGCACTGCTTGCCTCAGAACCTGGCTGTTCTGACGGCCCAACACCACTTCTGGTCACCTATAATCGTGCAAAACACCGATAAGCGACCAAACAACATTGCAAACAACAATTATAGGAACACGCAGGTTCCTCAAACACGTGTATTTTCATTCCTAAGTGGACATTCATGGGTTCTTTTCATGTTATAACGATGACGCACACACATGTGCTCACCACCCCTTAAAGTGAATTCGCCCACGAATTCATTTAAGTCTGACCGAAACCAGTAGTCTGATACCAATTTGTAACACCCCTATCCGTCGCATAGCATATAGCAGTAGGTCCGGTCGGGGCCCGACGCCATATACTACGGACAGACCGGTTGATTATGCGTTGAAACCATTCAACCAATTGCACGACCTACACAAGCACCTAGCGGAAGCAATTGATTAAGTTGCACAAGATAAAAACCCTGCCAAGTAAGAATGTCCACTACTTAAGTAAAATAGGAATGTTGAATACACATAACAACTGGCCTTAAGGCCTTACAGTGTTTGCTTAACAAAACATGTCTTACAAACTTCGGCTCGCAGGCCGGCCATACATGAAATAAACGGAAAACATAAAAAGTTTAGGCTTTCAAGGGCCAGCACCGCAATATGGGCTTTAGCCCGCTATTTCCCGCTCAGCTCCGCAGCACCTGCAAGCCACAATCCACCGCCCGGTGGTAAACAAAACGATCCCGCCCCCAAAATCGGGGCGGCGATGCTCTTTCCCTGCACTTTATTAGTATAGGCAACAATTAATAGTGTAATCACACTACAACACAGGCATGGGCTCGCATGGCCACACACCCCGTGCACTCAGGGCACATACTCGGTGAATCCGGTCATAGCCGTGGCTTCACCACCACCCCTTGGATGGCAAAACTCGTGAGCAATCTAGTTTTTCCGGTCTATGCCTAAGACTCGCACAACCATGCCAATGGCCAGTCTCTTTTTCAGATATCTGTCACCAAACCGCATAGCCCCGGGTCTGCATCCACTTGCCCGTTGCTCACACCGCATAGTCACATTAAGATGTACGCGCGGGCCAAGCTTCTCCCGGATCCCAAAAATTTGATCACACAAGCACATAACCCAGTTATGTTCAAGTTGGCTCCCCGACCATCGTGTTGGCAAACCCACTTTTGCCCAGTTTTCTGGGTGCACCTCGGAGTTAATCTCCAAGGCTCCCTGATGCAATCTACCACGTAGAAAACCCGAAAAACGCCCAAACACCCGGAGTCTTCCCCGGTTCATATGCAATGCAACATCACCGATCCGGACCAACTTGTCCGAATAGGCTTCACACACAATGCCTATGTCCGTTTTCGCATACGGACTCTATACAAGGGGGACTTTACATATCTACCCCAAGGAACGCTCCAACTCTTCGCTCACTCGCAAGAGAGGGCTTCCTATGCAAAGGGAAAAATGGCTTCACATGCCCAAGGATGAGAAATCGTCCCTTGCATTCTTTCGCGGCGCCATGAGAAATCTACGCGATTGGAAAGCACCGCAACGGCGTCGCCTTCGTGGATCTGGACTCGGATCACGATTCGGAGCTCCGACGCTCCACCGGTGACCGGATCTTGGTCTCCAACCTCTACCTTGCTCTCCCTTCTCTCTAGGTTTTAGAAAGAGAATGCCCAATGAAAGTGAGGGTTTCAAACCCCCAATCCCAGATAAAACCTCCCAGAGACAGCCCCCCACCATTGGATACAAAGCCAAGGAAACGAACGGCCACGATTAGGCCTGAAATTATAAAATCTTGGCTGAACACGGGTTGACACACGGCCGTGTGCATGGCCGTGTTCCCCCATTCGTCGTCGTCCCGAAAGCCCGACCAGGACACGGCCTGTGACACAGCCTCTGACACGCCCGTGTCACATATGACACGGCTGTGTCCAGACCCGTATCACGCCCCGTGCACAACTCCCCGGATCATCCCGAGAACAACACGGCCTTCGATACGGCAGCCGACATGCCCGTTTCCCAAGAGACACGGCCGTGTATCGGCCCGTGTCATGGCCCGTGTGCACCTCACTCAATGATCGTTGAGTATGGGGCTTTGAGGGACTGACACGCCCTGGGACACGCCCGTGTCCCAGGCCGTGCTCAGCCTCTCAACGATCGTCGACCCAAAAAACGTCGACCACGCGGCCAACCAGCGAACCCGAGCACGACACGCCCTGGGACACGCCCGTGTCCCAGGCCGTGTCACCCCTACCAAAACACAGATTTGGCTCAAAATGCCACCCATCACCCTATTGAGTTTCGGGGCGTTACAGACCCGCTGCGCAGGCTCCCATATAGCTGGCAGATCTGAAGGCTCGCCTATGGGGAGAGGCTTGGCTCTTGGTTCTTGGTCCTTAGTTACTTTTACACTACCCTGAGCTCGGCTCGGGCCCAAGTAGACCCGCTTCGCAGGCTCCCATCTAGCTGGCAGGTCCGAAGGCTCGCCTGTGGGGGAGAGGCTTGGATCTTGGTTCTTGGTTCTTGGTTCTTGGTTCTAGGTTCTTGGTTCTTGGTTCTTGGTCCTTAGTTCCTTTTGCACTACCCCGAGCTCGGCTCGGCCCCAGATAGACCCGCTGCGCAGGCTCTCATCTAGCTGGCAGGTCCAAAGGCTCGCCTATGGGGGAGACGTCTTGTTTGTAAAAGCTTCATCGACACCCCGAGCTCGACTCGGCCCCAAGTAGACATGCTGTGCAGGCTCCCATCTAGCTGGCAGGTCTGAAGGCTCGCCTGTGGGGGAGAGGCTTGGTTCTTGGTTCTTGGTTCTTAGTTCTTGGTTCTTGGTTCTTGGTTCTTGGTTCTTGGATCTTGGTTCTTGGTTCATGGTTCTTGGTTCTTGGCTCTTGGTTCTTGGTTCTTAATTCTTGGTTCTTGGTTCTTGGTCCTTAGTTACTTTTGCACTACCCCGAGCTCGGCTCGGCCCCAGGTAGACCCGCTGTGCAGGCTCCCATCTAGCTGACAGGTCCAAAGGCTTGCCTGTGGGGGAGAGGCTTGGCTCTTGGTTCTTGGTTCTTGGTTCTTGGTTCTAGGTTCTTGGTTCTTGGTTCTTGGTACTTAGTTACTTTTGCACTACCTCGAGCTCGGCTCGGCCCCAGGTAGACCTGTTGCGTAGGCTCCCATCTAGCTGGCAGGTCTGAAGGCTCGCCTGTGGGGGAGAGGCTTGGCTCTTGGTTCTTGGTTCTTGGTTCTTGGATCTTGGTTCTTGGTTCTTGGTCCTAGGTTCTAGGTTCTTGGTTCTTGGTTCTTGGTTCTTGGTTCTTGGTCCCTTTTGCACTACCCCGAGCTCGGCTCGGCCCCAGGTAGACCTGTTGCGCAGGCTTTCATCTAGCTGGCAGGTCCGAAGGCTTGCCTGTGGGGGAGAGGCTTGGTTCTTGGTTCTTGGTTCTTGGTTCTTGGTTCTAGGTTCTAGGTTCTTGGTTCTTGGTTTTTGGTCCTTGGTTACTTTTGCACTACCCCGAGCTCGGCTCGGCCCCAGGTAGACCTGCTGCGCAGGCTCTCATCTAGCTGGCAGGTCCGAGGGCTCGCCTGTGGGGGATAGGTTTTGTTTGCAGAAATATTTCGACACGGATGCTCTAGGTTAGACCAAAGACACACCTTGAAGGCAGACCCAAAAGGGTCTCGGCTAGGAGAGGTCTCAGCCAGAAGAGGTCTCTGCCAGGAGAAGTCTAGGCCAGGAAAGGTCTCGGCCATGAGGTCTCAGCTGGGGGATCTCGCCAAATGATGTTCCCGACGGGTCTAGGATAAGAGACCCGATCGATCGTGCAAGGTAAGGAGGGGCGGTCTTCCCTTAAAAGGCCTATAAACGACGCTCTCAGCAAATGGTTCTCAGTAGAACGCGGAAACGACGTGTTTAAGCCTTGAGCTCTCGGCAGGTTCCCACCTATTGACCGCTAAGGGAGACTATCCTAGAGAGGGTCAAGGGCCTCGACGGAAGCTTGCTTGAGCAGCATTCGTTATCAATAGAAGAAAAAATAAAGTATAAATACTTGCAATTTATATATTCAAATGTGATTACAAAAATCAGAGCGTCTCGCTCATTACAGAAACAAAAAGAGAGAAGGAGACCCATCAGGGAAATGCACTATACCCCCCGCTCGAGCTCTCGCTGGAGCTCTCGCTGGAGCTCTCGCCAGAGCCCTCCTCGGACGTCTCGCCAGTATCAACGGGAGACTTCGGGACATCCAAGGGCGGGGAGTCAGGTGCGCCCGGGGGCTTAGGGACGGGCTCAAAGAGCCACGAGAGGAGTTGGCAGGCGACGATGGTTTCGCCGCCCTCCCACAGACACTTCACGTCTCGCAACGTCTCAATGGTGAGCTTGGCGGTAGCCTGGGCGTTGGCCTGCAGCAGCTTATCGATGTCATACTCAGAGAAGTGATGGCTCCTCAGCCTCTCATCCAGCGATGGAGGAGGCGGAACCGCAGCCACTTCCGTGCGTCGGAGCTGGTCCTTTAGCAGGATGTTCTCGTATCTTAGCTCGGTCAGCTCCGTGTGAAGGGGCATACTCTGAGCAGAATCCTGCAGAAGGGAGAAACAAATCAATACCGAGACGACCTGTGGATTAAGGTGGCGAGAGCAAGGGTCTCGAAGGGTCTCACTTACCTCTTCCGCCGGGCGCATGGACAGTAGTTACTTAACATCTGCCAGCTTTGTCTTCAGGGAGGTCGCCTGAGCCACCGCCTCCTCCCTCGCCTGGTACATATCGAGGAAGTTGCGGTCGATGGTGATGCTCCGGCGCGCACACATATGCGCGAGCTCGAACCCACACAGCAAGGCCCGAGTGGAGTCGAAGGCCAGGAGCCGGGTGGACATCTGATCATAGATGTCGGCGTCCTCACGGCTGTAGAGGTCGTAGACTAATGAGAAGGCCTCGCCTGTGACTTCGTCTCGCTCCGTCCATCTGGGGAGGACAGTCGAGACCGAGACCCGATTGGTCTCGGGGTCCCACAGAAGCAGGGGCTTCCCTTCAGCGTCAAGGCACTTCATGCCGAAACTGAAATTCTAGTGCCCTTTCGGCACCTCCTTTGGCGGGGACTGAGCGGAGGTCTCGGCAGCAGTCTCCTCACCACCAGCCCCGCTTGCGACTGGAGGGTCCTCGGCAGGGGCCCCGGCAGCATTCTTTGCGGCGGCGGACCTCTCACTGGCCGCCTGCAGGAGCTCTTCAAAGGAGCGGCCTGGAGCGAGAGGTCGGATGAATAAAGTCGCCACGGACTTCCCCTTCTCGGCGGTGGTTGACCTTGGTCTTTTCAGCGGCCGGAAGGTGGAAACGGTGGCATTCCGTTTCCCAGCATTAGACGGCAGAGGCGGAGCCGGCTTGTTCCGACAGACACGAGCTGCGGATTTTACGAGAGCTAGAGGATCTCTCGCAGCCCGACTCTCAGCAGCCTGGGTCTAGGGGAAGGGCTAGCGCAGGGGAACCTCGCGCTCTCCTACAAAGGTGACATCACTCAGCACAAAAATCTTAGCGGGGAATATCAGGTTAAAGGCGAGACGGTACCTTCACCGGGGAGCACGGGAGGGAGAGAGTCGACGTCCCGTCGGAGGAATTGGACGTCAAATTCCTTCGTCCCAAAGAACTCCAGAATGGCGCTCTCGCGCGATCCCAGGGTGGGCGGCTTGTAGGCGGCGTCCTCATATTGGACAGGCGCGAGAGGGACGCTGCCGAAGTCGCCAGAGACGGAGATAAACTTCTCGCCCCAATGATGATGCTTGTTGGTGAGACCGGTGGTCTTGAACAGTTGCCCAGAGAAGAAGACAACCCCTCCCTTCGCGTAGAAGATGAACAGCTTTCGGAAGATCGGGAGGCTGAACTCGATTTTCTCTGATCTCATGTAGCAGATGAATGTTACAAGGATGGCGACCGAGTTAGGGTTCAGCTGCGCGGGAACCACTCCATAGTAACGGAGGGCCTGGCGTGTAACACCCCAAAATCTTGTAGGAGCGACGGGGATCGATTTTGGCCAAGACAGGTTTTTGGTGCAAGTGACACGGGCCCCGACACGGGCATGTCGGAGGCCGTGTCGGGCGTGTCGAGCTCGGGCCGTGTCGTCGACCAGTTCAGGTCGATGATGGTCGTGTGGTGGAACACGGCCTAGGACACGGGCGTGTCCCAGGCCATGTCACACCTGTGCTGTGCGGTTGGGTACATGGGTAGTGACACGGGCACGAACACGGGCGTGTCTAGTTTGACACGGGCGTGTCCGATGCCGTGTCACCAAGCCGTGTACCCCTCTGACTGCAAAGTGTTGATTTGTTGTACACGGGGGGCGTGACATGGGTCCCGACACGGGCGTGTCGCAGGCGACACGGGCGTGTCGGAGGCCGTGTCACATGCCGTGTGCTGGTTTTCAATTTGGGTCGAGACGGCGAATGAGCTACACGGCCAGGCACACGGCCGTGTGCCAACCCGTGTTCGGCCCAGATTTTATGATTTTGGATTTTAATCCGGGTCGTTCGTTTCCTTGGCTTTGGATCCGACGGTGGGAGGCTACTCCTGGGTGGTTATGGCCGGGAAATAGGGTTTAGAAACCCATTTTTCTTTGGCCCATCTCTCTCTAAAAGTTAGAGAGAAGGGAGAGCAAGGAGGAAGGAGGAGTCCAAGATCCGGCCGCCGGAAGAGCTTCGGAACTCCGAATCGCGATCCGAGTCCAGATCCGCGGAGGCGACGCCGTTGCGGTGCTTTCCAACCATATAGTTTTCGATGACGCCGCGGAAGAATGCAAGGGTAACGATTTCTCATCCTTGGGCATGTGAAGCCCTCTTTTCCTTTGCATAGGAAGCCCGCTCTCGCGAGTGAGCGAAGAGTTAGAGCATTCCTTGGGGTAGATATGTGAAGTCCCCCTTGTGTAGAGTCCGTATGCGAAAACGGACATAGGCATTGTGTGTGAAGCCTATCCGGACAAGTAGAGCCGGATCGGTGATGTTGCATTGCATATGAACCGGGGAAGACTCCGGGTGTTTGGGCTTTTTTTCGGGTTTTTCTACGTGGTAGATTGTATCAGGGAGCCTTGGAGATTAACTCCAAGGTGCACCCGAAAAACTGGGCAAAAGCGGGTTTTGCCAACACGGTGGCCGGGGAGCCAACGTGAACATAACCGGGTTATGTGATTGTTGTGGCGGAAACGGGACTCGGTGAGTCTTCACCTGCGCATATGGCTTAAATTGCCGTTGCGATATGAGCACGGGTCAGGCGGAACCGTACCCGGTCTATGTCGTTCGGTAGGACCGTTGGCATGGATGAGGGTCTTCGGCGGTCTATGGCTTAAATTGCCGTGACCAAGGCCAGGAAGGCATAATGCTCATATGGATGACCGTCCAAGAGGCGGTGGTGGATTGGGAACGTCTATGACTTGAATTGACGTGACGTTGGCCGGTTCGCCGAGAATGTGCCCTGAGTGCACGGGGTGTGTGTGGCCGTGCGAGCCTACGCCTGTGTTGATGTGTATTCACATTAATATATTGCCTATACTAATAAAGTGCAGGGAAAGAGCATCGCCGCCCCGATTTTGGGGGCGGGATCGTTATAATTTGGTCAGCATTGCTGACCGTTGCTTTTGTTTGCCACCGGGCGGTGGTTTGTGCTTGCAGGTGCTGCGGAGCCGAGTGGAAAATAGCGGGCTAAAGCCCATGTTGCAGTGCTGGCCCTCGAAGGCCTAACCCCTTTTTATGCTTTCCGTTTATTTCATGTATGGCCGGCCTGTGAGCCGAAGTATGTAAGACATGTTTTGTTAAGCAAACCTTGTAAGGCCTTAAGGCCGGTACTTTTGTAGTTTCATTCCTATTGTTACTTCTATAGTGGACATTCCTGCTTGGCAGGGTTCTTAAATTTGTGCAACTTAATATTTTGCTTCCGCTAGAATGACTCTTTGTAGGACGTTGGTGATTGGTTGTATGGTTTCAACGCGTAACCAACCGGTCTGTCTGTAGCATATGGCGTCGGGCCCCGGCCGGACCTACTGCTATATGCTATGTGACGGATAGGGGTGTTACAAATTGGTATCAGACTACTGGTTTCGGTCAAGCTTAAATGAATTCGTGGACGAATTCACTTTAAGGGGTGGTGAGCACATGTGTGCGTCATCGTTATAACATGAAAAGAACCCATGAATGTCCACTTAGGAATGAAAATATACATGTTTGAGGAACCTGCGTGTTCCTATAATTGCTGTTTGCAGTAATTTTTGGGTCGCTTATCGGTGTTTTGCACGATTATAGGTGACCAGAAGTGGTGCTGGGCCGTCTGAACGGCCAGGTTCTGAGGCGAGCAGTGCGCCAAGCGATGCGCCTGCAACACCTCCGTCTGCCGAGACCATTAGGTTGGTGGCAGAAGTGGTCATGGCAATGATCAATGCGCAGCTTGCAAGGCAGGTGCAACAGCCTGCTCCTGCTATGGAGCAAGTACCGCTTCAGACGGCAGAGCAAAGGAGGGTTGAGCAAGTAGTTTTGGAGCCAGAGTTGCCTCAGAGAGCAACGGAAAGACAACTGAAGCACGTGATGGGCTTTCATCCACCGGTATTCACGGGGACAAAAACCCCGACCCAAGCAGAGGATTGGCTCTCAAGGGTCAACAGGGTGATGACTGTGACGGAAACGGAAGAGTGGCAGAAGACCACAATAGCGACGTTCCTGTTGGATGGAGACGCAAGGTTATGGTGGGAAGGCCTAGAGCTACATCAGTTGCGGGGAAGGCCGTTGGCCGAAGTTTCGATGGAGGAGTTTGCGAGACTATTTATGGCTCGATACCTCCCCTCGGCGCAGAGAATTGCGCTAGAAAGCGAGTTTCAGAAGTTGGTGCAAGGGGATTGCACCGTTGATGAGTACCTCCACAAGTTTACTCGGTTGGGGAGATATGCCGGCGCTACCTTCGCAGACGAGGAGCGCAAGACGAGCCGCTTCTACGAAGGGCTAAGAGATGATCTAAGATTGCTACTGTTGGGGCCCAAGGCGCAGAGTTTCATGACCCTGGTCAGTTCGGCCCGGTCCTTGGAGAAGGACATGAAGAATGTCCAAGCGAAGAAGGAATCCGGTAGTAAGAAAGCGGAGTTCAAGGCACCGACTACGTCGAAGTCGGGCTACCGCAGATTCTATAAGAAAGCTAAGACGTCGGGTCCAGCTGCTTTAGGTGCCTCGGGGGAAACTACCAATCGAACCTCGGGCGCTTGTTTCACGTGTGGAAAACCGGGGCACTTTTCCCGTGATTGCTGGAGTGGACGCTCAAAGTCCGAAAGGAAGCAAGGAGCTACCTACGAGGAGAAGGGCAAAGCGGTGGAGTCGACCGCGTCCCACTATGCTCTGACTCAGCCTAGAGTCTATAACTTGGGCCAGCAGGAGGCCATCAAGCAAGCGGATGTGGTGACAGGTATGAGTTAATTTATAGCAAGTTAGCTTTAATACCGTTATCTATTGCTTGTTAGCCTAATATTATTTGTATAGGCTTTGTTGTGATTAGTGATAGTCCGGCACGGGCACTGCTCGACACGGGAGCTTCACATTCCTTCTTGTCCGAAAGTTTCATATCGCGCATCGGAGTCCCTTCTTCGATGGCGAAGGACAAGTTGGATGTGCTGCTACCGAATGGGTGCTCGATGCGTGCGGACAGGGTGTGCGCCGTAAAGGTTCACATTGGGAGCCAAGAGTTCGACTTGCTAGCGTCATTGCTGCCGCTAGTAGAGTTCGACGTGATCTTTGGAATGGATTGGCTGTCAGAGCAGAAAGCTTGGATTGACTGTGACCGGAAGGAGGTCAAGCTGGGTGTAGGGCGGGAGACCACATTCGAGGGGTTAAAGGGGTCGAGCAGGACACTGATGTCTGCTCTTCAGGTGGTGAAGGCAGTTCGTGCTGGTGCAGAGCTGTTCTTCGCAATAGTGGGGGCTGTGGAGCCAAAGTCTCCGTTGGATAGCATCCCAGTGGTTTGCGAATACCCCGATATGTTCCCGGATAGTCTTCCCGGAGCCCCATCGCAGCGGGAGATTGATTTCACCATTGAGCTCGTACCGGGGGCCAAACCGGTGTCACGTGCTCCGTATAGGTTGGCGCCTAAGGAGATGGCAGAGTTGAAAGTTCAGCTAGAGGAGCTGATGGAGCAAGGGTATGTGCGCCCAAGCTCGTCGCCTTGGAGCGCACCGGTCCTCTTCGTTAAGAAGAAGGATGGTAGTATGCGGCTGTGTATCGACTACAGAGAGTTGAACAAGCTAACAGAGAAGAATAAGTACCCGATCCCGAGGATTGATGATCTCTTTGATCAGTTGGTCGGATCGTCGGTATACTCCAAGTTGGACTTGAAGTCGGGGTACTATCAGCTGAGGATCAGGGAGTGTGATATCCCGAAGACGGCGTTCAGTACGAGGTATGGGCATTTCGAGTTCACGGTCATGTCATTTGGACTGACAAATGCGCCATCGGTATTTATGGATCTGATGAACAGGACGTTCAGAGATTTCCTGGATCGCTTTGTGATCATCTTTATTGACGATATTTTGGTGTACTCGCAGTGCGAAGAAGACCACTTCAAGCATTTGCATTTGGTGTTGGAGACTTTGAGGAGGAATGAGCTTTACGCAATGTTCTCCAAGTGCGAGTTCTGGCTACCCTCGGTAGCGTTCCTTGGTCATATAATGAGTGGGGAAGGTATAGCGGTGGATCCGGCGAAGATTGTTGCGATACGGGAGTGGCCTGCGTTATCTTCTGTCGCGGAAGTCCGTAGTTTTCTTGGGCTTGCCGGATATTACAGGCGCTTCGTAGAGAACTTCTCGCGGGTAGCGTTACCTCTCACGAAGTTGACAAGGAAGGATCAGAAATTCTTGTGGACGCAAGAGTGCGTGCAAGCTTTTGAGGAGCTGAAGAGACGGTTGACCACGGCGCCAGTGCTTAGTTCGCCGAGTGGGACCGAGGGCTTCGAGGTGTATAGCGACGCTTCGGGTAGTGGCTTGGGCTGTGTGTTGTTGCAGCATGGGAGCGTGATAGCGTATGGATCGCGTCAGCTGAAAGTGCATGAAAGAAATTATCCGGTGCATGACTTGGAGTTGGCGGCCGTGATTTTTGCACTCAAGTTGTGGGGGCACTACCTATACGGCGTAAGGGTCGATATATACACCGATCACAAGAGCCTAAAATACTTGTTAGATCAAAAGGACCTTAATATGAGGCAGAGGAGGTGGATGGAGTTCCTAGGGGACTACACCTTCAAAATACATTATGTACCCGGGAAGGGCAACGCAGTTGCGGATGCGCTGAGCCGCAGGGCTCCCGCCCAAGCCAACTGGTTGTCGGTGCATGATGAGCGGCTAGTACGGGAGTTGGAGGAGCTTGAGATCTGTTGCGTTGACAGGCAGACGAGCGCCAAAGCAATGTTAAACTGGACAGAAGTGCAGTATGACCTGGTTGACCGGGTTCGGCAGGCATTGGAGTTAGATGACTCCATGAAGGAGCTTTTGGAGGCCGCTCTGGATGGGTCAAATTCCCAGTTCTCGGTGGAAGATGGTTTGTTAAGGAAGGGTCATCGGTTGTGCGTCCCGAGTGGGGGTAACCTCCGGACGGAGTTGATGTACGAGGCTCATCATACCAAGTACTCAATCCACCCAGGGAGCACGAAGATGTATCATGATCTCAAAAAGTTGTTTTGGTGGCCGGGGCTCAAGAAAGATGTGGCGTTGTACGTGGCTAAGTGCCAAACGTGCGCCTTGGTGAAGGCGGAGTGTCAAAAGCCGGGAGGATTTCTGAAGTCTTTGCCTATACCGGAGTGGAAATTCGACGATATATCTATGGACTTTGTGCACGGGTTGCCAAGGTCACAGAAGGGGAACGACGCCATCTGGGTGATCGTAGATCGGCTAACCAAGGTGTCACATTTCATTCCGCATAGGAAGGATGATCCGGTGGAGAAGTTGGCAAAGTTGTATGTTGACAATATTGTTAGGCTGCATGGGGTGCCCCGTAGCATTGTGAGTGATCGCGATGGGCGGTTCACGTCAAATGATTGGAGGTTGGTGCAGCAGATGCTGGGAACAAAGTTAAAGTTCAGCACAGCTTTCCATCCGCAGACGGATGGGCAGACCAAGAGGGTCAATAGAACGATGGAGGACATGCTACGCATGTGCGTTCTGGATTTCGGTAAGCATTGGGAAGACCACCTTTATTTGGTGGAGTTCGCGTACAACAACAGCTACCAAGCGAGTATACAAATGGCGCCCTTCGAGGCCCTGTATGGTAGGAAGTGTCGCACGCCATTATCGTGGCTTGAAACGGGTGAGGCAAGGTTGTACAAAAAGCAAGAGGTGGAGAGTGCTACCTCGTTAGTGCGGATCATTCGGGAGCGCTTGTTGATCGCTCAGGACTGGCAGGCGAAGTACTACAATGCCAAGCACCGGAACGTGGAGTTCGCGGTAGGCGATTGGGTATATCTGAAAGTGAAGCCGTTCAAGGGGGTTTTGCGGGTGAGACGCTTGAAAAAGCTGAGCCCAAGATACCTTGGACCTTTTGAGGTTCTAGAGCGAGTCGGCGAAGCGGCATACCGTTTGAGGCTATCGGAGGAATTAAGTGGATTACATGATGTGTTCCACATTTCTGTGTTGCGGAAGGCGGTGCAAGAGCCTTCGCAGGTGATCGCAATTGACCAAGTGCCGGTGGACGAAGGGTTGACGACTAGGGTCAAGCCCATTCGTATCGAAGATGTTGAGGTCAAGAGACTCCGTAACAAGGAGATCCAGATGGTTAAGGTCCGGTGGGATAATTGCGGGCGTGAGGAGCTCTCTTGGGAACGGGAGCAGACTATGCTCGAGGAGTACCCGGAATTACTCCGCTCAGGTACTGTTTTTCGTTAAGTCCTGTTTGTCCTTTATTAATTTCGTGGACGAAATTCTTTAAGGGGGGTAGAATTGTAACACCCCAAAATGTTGTAGGAGCGACGGGGATCGATTTTGGCCAAGACAGGTTTTTGGTGCAGGTGACACGGGCCCCGACACGGGCGTGTCGGAGGCCGTGTTGGGCGTGTCGAGCTCGGGCCGTGTCGTCGACCAGTTCAGGTCGACGATGGTCGTGTGGTGGAATACGGCCTAGGACACGGGCGTGACCCAGGTCGTGTCACACCTGTGCTGTGCGGTTGGGTACATGGGTAGTGATACGGGCATGAACACGGGCGTGTCTAGTTTGACACGGGCGTGTCCGATGCCGTGTCACCAAGCCGTATACCCCTCTGACTGCAAAGTGTTGATTTGTTGTACACGGGGGGCATGACACGGGTCCCGACACGGGCGTGTCGCAGGCGACACGGGCGTGTCGGAGGCCGTGTCACATGCCGTGTGCTGGTTTTCAATTTGGGTCGAGACGGCGAATGAGCTACACGGCCAGGCACACGGCCGTGTGCCAACCCGTGTTCGGCCCAGATTTTATGATTTTGGATTTTAATCCGGGCCGTTCGTTTCCTTGGCTTTGGATCCGACGGTGGGAGGCTACTCCTGGGTGGTTATGGCCGGGAAATAGGGTTTAGAAACCCATTTTTCTTTGGCCCATCTCTCTCTAAAAGTTAGAGAGAAGGGAGAGCAAGGAGAAAGGAGGAGTCCAAGATCCGGCCGCCGGAAGAGCTTCGGAACTCCGAATCGCGATCCGAGTCCAGATCCACGGAGGCGACGCCGTTGCGGTGCTTTCCAACCGTATAGTTTTCGATGGCGCCGCGGAAGAATGCAAGGGTAACGATTTCTCATCCTTGGGCATGTGAAGCCCTCTTTTCCTTTGCATAGGAAGTCCGCTCTCACGAGTGAGCGAAGAGTTGGAGCATTCCTTGGGGTAGATATGTGAAGTCCCCCTTGTGTAGAGTCTGTATGCGAAAACGGACATAGGCATTGTGTGTGAAGCCTATCCGGACAAGTAGAGCCGGATCGGTGATGTTGCATTGCATATGAACCGGGGAAGACTCCGGGTGTTTGGGCTTTTTTTCGGGTTTTTCTACGTGGTAGATTGCATCAGGGAGCCTTGGAGATTAACTCCAAGGTGCACCCGGAAAACTGGGCAAAAGCGGGTTTTGCCAACACGGTGGCTGGGGAGCCAACGTGAACATAACCGGGTTATGTGATTGTTGTGGCGGAAACGGGACTCGGTGAGTCTTGACCTGCGCATATGGCTTAAATTGCCGTTGCGATATGAGCACGGGTCAGGCGGAACCGTACCCGGTCTATGTCGTTCGGTAGGACCGTTGGCATGGATGAGGGTCTTCGGCGGTCTATGGCTTAAATTGTCGTGACCAAGGCCAGGAAGGCATAATGCTCATATGGATGACCGTCCAAGAGGCGATGGTGGATTGGGAACGTCTATGGCTTGAATTGACGTGACGTTGGCCGGTTCGCCGAGAATGTGCCCTGAGTGCACGGGGTGTGTGTGGCCGTGCGAGCCTACGCTTGTGTTGATGTGTATTCACATTAATATATTGCCTATACTAATAAAGTGTAGGGAAAGAGCATCGCCGCCCCGATTTTGGGGGCGGGATCGTTATAATTTGGTCAGCATTGCTGACCGTTGCTTTTGTTTGCCACCAGGCGGTGGTTTGTGCTTGCAGGTGCTGCGGAGCCGAGCGAAAAATAGCGGGCTAAAGCCCATGTTGCGGTGCTTGCCCTCGAAGGCCTAACCCCTTTTTATGCTTTCCGTTTATTTCATGTATGGCCGGCCTGCGAGCCGAAGTATGTAAGACATGTTTTGTTAAGCAAACCTTGTAAGGCCTTAAGGCCGGTACTTTTGTAGTTTCATTCCTATTATTACTTCTGTAGTGGACATTCCTGCTTGGCAGGGTTCTTAAATTTGTGCAACTTAATATTTTGCTTCTGCTAGAATGACTCTGTGTAGGACGTTGGTGATTGGTTGTATGGTTTCAACGCGTAACCAACCGGTCTGTCTGTAGCATATGGCGTCGGGCCCCGGCCGGACCTACTGCTATATGCTATGTGACGGATAGGGGTGTTACCTGGCGCATCTCCAGCCAGAGGGGAAGGCGGAAGCCCGCCTCGAAGTGTTCGAGGGGGATGGCGAGCTCCCCCTCTCCCACGCTGTTTACCCTATCTTAGTTGCCGGGATTTCTCGCGGTGAAGCCGGCGGGAACATACTGAGAAGTGATCAGCTTGTACTCTTCAAGGGTTAGGCGACAAGTGGGGAATTGATGCTTTCGGAAGGCTTCCGCGCAATGGGAATGTCCCTCATTTTCGCCCGGCATTTTGTTTGGAGGATTGAAGACGAGATCTCAAAGGATTGGGTGAGAGCAAAAGTTAGGCGAGAACAAGAGAGGAAGGCGGAAGCAAGGGGGAGTTCTCGGCAAGTCACGAAAGCAACGAGGAGAGGAAGAAGGGTTCCGGATCGGAGAAATAAGTGCAGTTGGTGTACTTCCTATTTATAGAAAACCGTGATCCTGATGGCTATTCCCGAAAAGACGGCGGAGGTACAACTGTCACGCCCTTGGTCGGCGACGCCTCGGTTTCTAGCCCAGGGTGACAGCGATTGACTGACAGTTCGATTCGCGCGGACATGATGAGATAACAACGTAACAATAAATCAAAACAAAGATCATTCTCGCCGGGCGAGAGCTGAATAATAAATAACAATAATGAGTTAAGAGTTGAAATTACAAACAGATAAGAAAAAGCAGCAGGGTACATTGGGGGAAGGGAAGGCCAAGGGGTGAGAGAGGGCGAGACTTCGCGGATCAATATGGTTCCCAGCACCATCGTCCTCGTTCTCGCTGCCTAGTCCTCGGAGGCGCTATCGGGTTGAAGTAGGAAGACAGAGTGGTGCATCCTAGGTTGATCCGACGAGCCTGGTCTCGAATCCGCGCGATGCACCACCCGAGGGAAGAATCAGCGGTAGGCCCACCCGGTCGCTCCGACCCATCCAAGAAATAGTCTCGCTCCAGGGCTTCCAGCCTCCGCTCCACCATCTCGCGAAATTCTTTTGTCGTGGAGGCGCGGGCCTGCTCCCGCCGCATAAGCTTCGACAGGATGGCAGCAACCTCCTTCCCCCGCCTTTTCGCCCTCCCGGCGCCATCTAGGATTTCCTCCATCTCGTCAGATGAAGGGAAGGGGGAGCTCTCGCCATCCTCTCCCTCCCTGTCGTCTTCATTGTCTTCATCTTCTTCGTCAGCTCCCGACCGCGAGTCCGGGTCCCCTGTTAAGAGAGTTCCATGGTTATGGCAAGATTTATGCAAGGAATATGATAAGCATCTCGCATACCTGTAGTATGGAGAGAGCCATCGGCCAGCGGCGGGCGAGAAGGTCCGGACCCCCCCCCCTCAGTTCCCTAGAGGAGGTGGAGCGGCTTTCCTTGCCCCGGGCGGAAGGCCTTGCGTGTAGTGATCCCGGCCAGACCAGAGGCCGGGGGGAGTTGTCCTCTCTCGTGCGATGGCTGGCCTCCTTGAGGGCTACGGAGGGTTCAACAGTCAACCCTCCCGCCAGTAGGGCGGGATTAGCCGCTCGGGCGGGGGAGGTAACAACCATTGCTTCGTTCTCCCGGGTGGCGAGACCCAGGCTGGCAGAAACTGGTGATGCGAGAGGTCAATTCAACAATCGGAAATACAATGAAATGGTAAGGAGTGAGGGTAGAAAGGATACCTGCAGTTCCCGGGGGATCAGCCGGGGGAGCGGCTTCCGCAGCCCGCGGTAGATCCTCAGGAGGGCGAGAAGACAAGTCAGAGGGCACCGGCAGGGACCCAACATCGTCATCTCGAATAGTTTCCTACGAGAAGTATTACACCAGTTATCGACCCTTTAGCATAATCAGATCGTAATCGACTCGCAATCTTAGGGATCAGCAAATCAGAGAGACATACCTCCCGTGGAGGAGAAGGATCATCGGCACGGGATGGGGTCGGTGTAGGCGAGCCCCTGTTCTCGCGAGAAAGGTCTCGCTAGACCACCTTCGCCCTCTTCTTCTTCTTTTTCTTCTTTAGCTGGGAGGGCCCAGCAGCTGGTGACTTTATCGACAGCCAAGGAGCAACCAAAGCGCTATTAGCCAGTGCGCGAGCTTGGGCCGCATTGATACGGTCTTGGAGGTCTTGCGAAAGCGGCTTGTCATTACGTTTGGAATGCATGGCGAGATATCACGAGAGCTCAGGCAGAGGGCGGCGACTCAGGGACAGATTTACGGCCGTCTATCCGCACATATATATAACCACAGTATGGCCTACCAAAAGATTCTCTCCTTGAGGTGACACGTGCCCAGCGAATATTTATGGGGTTAGACGTGTCTTTTCGAGCGCAGAGCTAGCTCAAAAAGAGCGGGGATTGTGTACAACCCCATATTCGCTGAATGGGACCCAGAGGCATCAGCGACCAGGATTGGACTAGCTTCGGGCTAACCTCGGGCTTCAGACCAGAAGTGCTCCCGCTTAGGAGGAGCTCCCGCCTAGGAGCAGGCGAGAGCGATCTCGTTAAAGCCCCGGCCGATACCCACCTCCGCACAAAGACGGTGAGAAGGCTTGCGCCTCGCGGAAGGCGAGAGCTTGCTCGGTCCGGGGAATTCGGCATGCATTTTTAGCTTCCACCGTGCGAAGGCAGAATGGTTCTCGGCATAGAGTTCTCGCCGAGTGGGGCCCAGGGCCCTAGGGTAGAATGACCTATTTGCCCTCGGGTAAAATTACCCGTGTACCCCCAGGGGCTGCATTTAGTACTTTACAAACAGCGGGATTTGGCTATTGGCAGACCATCCATGGGTATTTCGGTAACTTCAGGTCAGTAGAAGGCTATAAATAGACCCATAAGGACTCCTTAGAAAGCAGACTCTCATTTTTCTCCAGATCTCTAGTGCTTTCTGAGGAGCTCCTAGCCCAGCTTTTGGCTTTGGAGGGGAAGATCTCAGAGATCTTCCGGGTGTGAGGTAGGACCTCCCAGCTGAGGCATTGGGTCAGTCCTAGGTCTTTTGTAACCAGTCGAGGGTCGGGACTTGAGAGAAGTAGGTGTTGGTTGCATCTCGGTTTTTGAACTCTCGTTGAGGTCAAATTTGGCTTCAACGCAACCCTTCTTAGCTTTTCAAAACTTCTTGAAGTTGAAATTAGGGTAGATCTAGGCTGGAGAATATGAAAGACGATTCTTGATCCGGCTTCTCTCCACCTTCTGAATTTTAGCAGATAGCTTCTTAGATCTAACTTCACCAAATTTTCCTTCTTATCTTTTCTGAAGAGTTGATCCCTTTAAATAGGCTCTATCAAGGGTAACCGGCTGATCCGGTTAATAACTGACATCTGACAATTCTGACAGTTGTCAGAACCTCTGGCTAGATTTCTGCACTCAGGAAACAATTCTGCTTGAAGTGTTGAAACTTGACTGTTGGATGTGTCGACACCAGTCCTGGGTATCGACACTACTCTTGTAGTGATGTCGACATACTTCTGAATATATCGACACAATCTTTACCTTGTCTCGACACAGCTGATGTATAATGTGTCGACACAAGTCCTGAGTGTCGACATAGTTGTTTTCAGTCTCGACACTGCTTGTATAAAGTGTGTCAACACTTGTCCTTAGTGTCGACACAGTTGTTCCTAATCTCGACACAACTTGTGTAAAGTGTGTCGACACTAGTCCTGAGTGTCAACACAGTTGCTTCCTTGTATCATAGTGTCAACCCAAGTCCTAGGTGTCAACACAACTTTCTCTTTGACTCAGCACTTCTAGTTTAAGTGTGTTGACACTTGCCTAGTGTCTCGTGTAATACCCCAGATTTCAGACCTGGAGTCGCTGGAAGCTAACGCCCGGCGGTAGAGATATCGCTGGCGGTAGGTCGATGATCTTGACATTGGATATAACGCACGATCACTAGATTTAGTGCGCATGACCACTGGTCGTGCGCCACTGATCGTGCGCACTATTCTCCATTTTTCTAAGTTCTTCCTAGGGCAACCGCACGACCATAGGACTTAGTGCGCATGACCACTGGTCGTGCACTGCTGCTCGTTCACGTTTATCCCATGTTTTCTAGAGTTTTGCCATTGTTAATTGCACGATCATGGGATCCAGTGCACACGACCACTAGTCGTGCGCCACTGCTCATGCGGACGGGTGCAGTTCCGTTATTTTCTTTTGTGGCCTTCCGATGCTTCCCTAAAATTGATCCAAGGGCCCAGGATCTTCCGCCCAAAGGTATTTATTAGGGCTGAGAGTGTCTTTCCCCTCATTTCTCACCTTTGAGAGTGAGAGTTAGGGTTGGAGAAGAAGTTTATGGAGGAGGAAGGAGAGAGCTTCCTTCCACAATTGACGGAGCTTCAGAGCTCCGATCGTCGTTCCGAGACCAGATCCGTGGAGAGGGCGTGGAGGCACTCGTGTCAATCCGTTCAAAGCAAGGATTCCATGACTAGGAAGAGGGGTCGTAAGGTAACGACATTTCTCCTCTCGGTTTCTAGGATGCATGTATAGCATCTTTTTCTTTCTTGCTTTTCAAGCTTTTGGGCACCAAATCTCTCAAATGAGAGGGGTTTGGGTCGCCATGGTTCAAGAGAAACCACCGGGTCGATTGTGTTCGTCCCCAACATGATATTGCATTAGAGATCCGCTCCGTTAGTGGATTAGGCATTGTGGGTGAAGCCGTAGTCGCGACCGTTAGTCCGACCCGCTGATGTTGCATAGCGAGCCTTAAGGATTTTGTAGAAATCCGTTGCGGCAAGATGTCGTTTGTGATGTATGTGTTTCCCCTTTTTCCGAGTGAGTATGTGTAGCTGGAACCAGACAAGGTTAGCACCGCGTTGGCGGTAGATGGTTTCCTTGGAGCGCGGGAACGTTGCAGTACGAATGATGGATTAGGGTGGGAAAGGTTATGGATTGTGATGTGCTAAGGTGCGGCTTTTTCTCTGTGGTCGGTTGGTTATCCCGTGACGTGCAAGTCATGTGGGGAGAGTGTCCCAGCGAGACTAGTCCCCTTCTGTGAGACTGACGAGAATGCCAAGCATAGGATAAGCCCGGGCAATGAAGCCCATGAGCGGGTGGGGTCCAGCAAGGGTTCTTAGAATCGGTTTGTGTGTGAGACGGAATCCTGACGTGAGATGTTAGAGTTTGCAGGCAAGCCCGGGTCTAAGACCCACGAGCGGGTGGGGCCTTGGCAAGATTTCCGTGAGGCGGCTTGTATGTCGTTAGGGGAATTGCAGTACCCTTTTTGTTTATGGCTTGACGTCGATAGGGAAATTGGAAGTACCCAGTTGTTATGATGTGTGATAGATGCATACGCGATATGGTGCCTTGGGTGAAGCCCGAGTTTGCATACATACTGCATAGTAGGCCCCTTTGATTATATGTTCAACATAGAAAACATGTTTGTTATTTGAGACATCCAAACCTGTTTTTAAAGCTTTACATGTTTATGTATATGGCATACGAAGTGCTGACTTGCAGGTTGGAGGTGTACCCCGGGGTCCGTTAGGGGTGGCCGGGAGGAGATGTGTTGGTTACACAGTAGAGGTTAGCCTCTGCTGACCCACGTTACCATAAATTTTTACAAGGCAAGGATTGCAAGCGGGAGCAAGTGCGCCGGCCGAAAAGGCCTATGCCTCATGAAGTGATTACCATGCTTACTAGCTTGTTTTCTTCTTGACTGTGATGCTCTATGTTATTGGTATTTCAGGCTTGCATATCGAGGTAGCCTAGGAGTGTGTTTGCACGTTGATGTTTAACCTTGTGGTCATTCAGTTTTGGACTTATTTTGTGTAAGGCCTTAAGGCCATTTTGATACTCTTGATCGGTAGTGGATAACTTCTAGTTTTGTTGGTATGTTTCCGCTGTTGCTTTATTCTGAGTTTTGAGTTGGGTAGTTAATACCATCTTTTAATGTTAAAGCTGTGGCGTTCATATGTTGTGGGGCCCCGACCGGACCCATATTATATGGTCATTACAGGGGAGGTGTTACATCTCGACACTTTTGTACTCAGCTTTATTTGCCTGCACACATGAACTTAACATTCATCAAATACAACTATGTGTATATCATTGAGCTGGAAGGACTTCTTCAAATCAAGTACATTATGATCAATGTACCCAACAATCTCCCCCTATTTGGAGAAGTCATAACTCCAATTCAATGATATACAACATGATACCAAAAATATATTATGATTAAGACATTAAGAGTACAGTGCAGTACAATATATGAAATACCACAAATAAAAACACATATTTAAAATCAATAATGCTGAACAGAAAATAAGACAAACAATTGCAATCCTAATTAATAGCACATGAAATGTTGAGTAAACCAAAATTTTCATTAATTGTTTAATACATGGTTTACTGCTACAAGCTTTGGTTATCCAATAGTTACAGATCAAGTTTTTTATGAAATTTAAAACTAAGAACATTCTATGGCAGCTCTAGTTCTTTGATGACTATGCCTTTTCCAGATTGTATTTTTGCTTTCACCCCGGGCACCTTGTCATCAACAACCTTCTTTTCTTTGTCATCCTTAGCTTTAGCTTTTGCAATTGCTTCTTCTTTCATCCTTTGTCTTTCAAAATAATGGTATGGCTTTGGGAAATATTTATTGGGCTCAACTGACTTAGCAGGAAGCTTTCCTTTCTTCAGATCATATATGAACTTCTGGATAACTTGTTGCTACTTAAGATGTTTGTCTCATTCTTGTTCAGTGTACCATTTGCCCCTATCTATCACATTTGCATTGACTGCCTTCCATGCAGTGAGAAAAGGAAAAATGTACAAATTGCGCAATACCCTGTATAGTCTCAAACAAGCATCACATGTTTGGCATACTAATATTGATTCTTATTTCGTCAAAGAGGTCTTTACCAAATCCCCAAGTGAGCCAACTTTATATATGGAGAAGAATGGTAAAGAAAAAATTTATTATCAACATATACATTGATGATCTCATTGTTACAAGATCAGCCTTAAATTATACTCAACAATTTAAAGAGAAGATGAAGAAGGACTATGTTATGACTGATTTGGGGCACTAGAGACACTTCTTGGGGATTTCAGTGAGACCTTGAAGGACCATCTTGATGAATTTTTTCATCTTGTCATCGCATTTCCTTAGTGTTCTATTGAACTCAAAATGATGAAAGGGAACAACTTTTCCTCTCTGGTTCCGATGATAAAATTAGAAAAGTTCATTATAACCGAGTTTAATGACCGGAAGTTGAACACACAGTTCGGGATGAAGTATCTGAACGTGTTTTACACCATTCAGTCTGATTGTGTTGATGTTATGGGGACTGATGATGAGGCACAGTGGATTGATGATGAGGACTTCTGCAGAGGCTATTTGCTGAACTGCTTATCCTCTAGTTTGGCAAAAACTTACATGAAGATGAAGACTGTCAAGAAGATCTGAGAGGCAGTGGAGAAGCACTTCAAGTAGGAGGAGGGCCTGTCTAAAGCTCACTTGGTCGACAAGTTCCATTCATTCACGAGGAGAAAGCGATTCTCTCTCAGGTATCTGAATTTGAAAACCTAGTAGATTCTTTGTATAGTGAAAATATTTTTTCACTGGATTGCTTTGCTGCTGGCACGATAATCTATAAGTTATCTTCCACGTGGTATAATTTTAAAACTGAAATGTACCGCAAGAAAATGTAGGTTCGTCTGAATAATCTCAAGCATTTTATATACATTGAGGATGATAATAGGACCAGACACACATTAAAAGATGATAACAAGCATAAAGCTGCGGCTAACATAATTTCCAAGTCTAAATGCGTGTTTAACCCTAGAAAGACTAAACCTTCCCTCAGTAGTCCTTAAGTTGCAGACCCTAGTAAAATGATCAAAAAGTTCAAGGGCAAGTGCTTCAACTACAACAAGTGGGGACACAGTGCATCTAATTGCAGGTTAACTAAGAAGGAGAGGATCAGGGCACCACAAGATGACAACCAGGCCAATATGGTTAGTCTTGCTGAGCCATCCAACTTTGTTGCTATGGTTGAAAATGCGAAGGGCATCATTGAGTGGTACCTGGATTCGGGGGCAACTTGTCATATTTGCAATAATGCTAATATATTAATAAGGCTAACTACTGCAAAAGAGTCTGTGATAGTTGCAAATGGTGAAACAACAGATGTTTTGAAGGTAGGGAATGCAACACTACTGTTCTCCTCAAGTAAAACTTTAACTTTAAAGAATGTTAAGTTTATTCCTTCTCTAGCTGTTAATTTAGTGTCTATTAGTTTATTATGTGATGCTGGTATTTATTTAAATTTTTGAAGCGGTAGAGTAATACTGTCAGTTAACTCACACTATTTTGGGTGTGCATACGTCCAAGATAGAATGTACCGACTAAGTCTAGCAAATGAAATAGTTCAACAAGTGCAATCAAACTTAGTTAACACTAAGACTCTACATGAGAGATAAGGACACGTGAACTATAGAAAAATGTTCTAAATAGCTAGAACTCACCAGATCACACTAGACGCTAAAAACCAACTTGAAAAATGTGAAGTATATGCTCAGACTAAGATCATTAGGAAACCTTTTAGTGCAGTTACTTGGAGCACAACACCCCTAGAGCTAATACATTCTGACATCTGTGACTTTAAAAATTTTATCACCAGAGAGGGTAGGAATTAGATGATCACCTTTGTAGATGTTTACTCTAGATTCTATCACATTTACCTCCTTAAAACTAAAGATAAAGCGTTTGAAAAGTTTTTTCTTTTCAAAATCAGGGTAGAAAACCAACTTGACATGAAAATCAAAAGGTTTAGAAATGATAGAGGAGGAGAATATATGTCCAGTGAGTTTAACCGTTTCCTTGCCTCTCAAGGAATCATAGTAGAAACTACTGCTCCTTACTCACCCCGATCAAATGGTAAAGTTAAGCGAAAGAATAGAATATTAATAAAAATGTTAAACTCCATGCTCCTGACTATTGACATGCACATTGCTTATTGGGGAGAAGCGATTTTAACTACAAACCGCATTCTGAATAAAGTCACTCGTGCTAAGTTATAGGTTACACCCTATGAGCTTTGGTTTAAGAGACCCTCGACCATCAATAGACTTAAGACGTGAGGCTGTATAGCCTATGTTATGGTTTCAAACCCAAGGATGTCTAAGATTTGACCTAAGACCAACACATGTGTCTACTTAGGCTATGATGAGGATAATGCTGTAGATAAATTCTTAGACATTTCTAATAATATAATTATAAAATCTAGGGATGTTGTGTTCTTTGAAGATAAATTTCTTAAAGATAAGAACCTGTCACACCCAGGTATGTAAGCAACTATTACTGAGGAAGATCCTGAATCAATACCGAACACCTACTATTCAGTTCTAGTAAATAATAGTGGCTTATAGTCTAGGAGGACTTCTGAGAGAGAGAACTCCCAGAACCTTCGTTAGTGATTTTGTCACTTACCACGTTAAGGCTGATCCATCCACCTATAAGGAAGCGATGAGATCAAGGAATTCACTATTGTGGAAAAAAAATTGATGAAGAGATGAACTCACTACTTTAGAACAATACCTGGACGTTGGTTAATAAGCCAAAAAGGGATAAAACTATAGAGTGTAAGTGAGTTCTAAAAAAGAAATTAAATCTTGATGGTAGCGTAGCTAAGTATAAAACATGTCTTGTAGTTAAAGGTTTCACACAAGTAAGCAGAGTAGATTATTTTGATGTATACTCACATGTGTGTCACCTAGCAACCATTAGAATCCTCTGGTTCATTGCATCTATTGAGAATTTTATTGTTCATCAAATAGATGTTAAGACTGTATTCTTGAATGGAGATCTGACCAGAGAGATTTACATTAGCTAACCTGAAGGTTTCACAATAGAAGGTCACGAAAATAGGTCTGTAAGTTAATCAAGTCACTATACAGGCTAAAACAAAAACCAAAATTATGGCATGAGAAATTTGACTATAGTGTAAAGGACATGAGATTTATGTCGAGTCTCTCTGATAAATGTCATTACATACGTCATAGATTAAATAAATTCATTATAATATGCTTGAATGTAGATGATATGCTAATTCTAAGATCTGATCAATTCTAAGTGGATGACGTAAAGTCGGGTCTAATAAAAGAATATAACATTAAATACCTAGGTACAGCTGAAACTATATTAGACATACATGTGAGCTTTGGTAAAATGGCATTTCCTTAAGCCAAAGCCACTATAAAAAATCCATATTAGATACGTGGAGATACAGTGAAAGTAAAATAGTAGAGACACCATATGTCTACAATAACCGCTTAAAGCCCAATGAAGGAGCTGTGGTGAAGTAGTTAGACTATACTAAACTGATTGGTAGTCTCATGCACGCTATGGTCTACACCAGATCTAACATAGCCTTTACTGTAAATATATTAAGCAGATTTACTAGTAATCTTGGTCAAGACCATAGGAATGTCCTCGATAGGCTAATGAGATACTTAAAGCACATCCAAAATTATGCTTTATATTATAATGATCATCTTCCAGTCCTGAAAGGATATTCTGATGCATCATGGTGCTCGGAAATAAACGACAGCAAATCCACTAGTGGATTTATATTCACACTAGGAGGAGCAGTTGTAGCATGGAAGTCTAAGAGGCAGTCATGTATTGCACACTCTTCTATAGAATCCAAACTCAATGCTCTAGCTTTAGCTAGAGAAGAAGCAAAGTGGATAAGAGATTTAGTGATGGACATTCCACTAACGAGCTTGAAATTGAATTTTGTTGCAGTCTACTACGATAATCAGGCAACTAAAATAATAACTACGAACACTTTGTTTAATGGCAAAGGAAGACAATTAAGGATGAAACATCTGGCTAACCTCCCTCACAAGTTAAGAGATTATGACCATAATTGATGTGAGGTCAAAAAATAATATTGCAAACGCTTTGACAAAAGACTTAAATAGAGCTCTCACAATGAAAACATTAGGGGAGATGTGATTAAAATTTATAGAAATATGAAATTTTCTTCCTATGTTTATGTTTTGATAGTAAGAACCTATAATATCAACATTCAAATATCTAATAACAGACTGAAAATCTCAAATAGTTTCTTGATGAAAACCCAAGATGGTTGGATGCTGCTCATTCCACATTTGATGACTTAACATCTTTCTCATTGTAAGTTGATTCGAGGATTATTCAAATGGGAATAGATAGTCGTTGTAATGGTTAATCTAAACATTAATGATCATATCACATTATTCCACACTTGGTAATGTGGCAAATGATGGTGTGTCAAATCATTCCACATTTGATGATAAAGTACATAGTGATCATTAATGAGTAAGATAACAATGTTTGATTTATTAAGATCAAAACTTGATTGGTCCTAGTTAGACTGGATAGAGATGCTGACAGTGTTACTGAAAATCTTGATTTTAAGAACAACTAATCACCTTGGGGGGGGGGGGGTAAATAGGTCCAACTTAAAACTTTGGCAACTTATCAATTAAAATCACAATATAACATAGTACACAGAGATTTATAGTAGTTCCCCTATTGATGAGTACATCCACTTTCCCCCTTCGTCTATCTAGCAGTATACTAGATTTGGCCAAATTTCCTTCAATCCTTCTCAAATCCTCAGATCTTACAGCTCAGAGCCCAACCGGCTCTTATAACTCAGGCGCAAGCCCTACCACTCAGATCACCAAGATCCTACAACTCAAGTTCTTCCCAAGAACTCTACCTCAGAGTGACTCCACACTCCTATAACTTAGGCAATCTCGCCCTTCCTCAGTGTGAATCCACACACCTACAACTCAGGCAACTCCTGCCCTACCTCAGCCTTTATAACATAGGCTTACAACTCAGGCCTTAGCCTTACCACTCAGATTTAAAATGAATCTTACACAGAATTATTCAAGATTTTGAATTATAGACACCAGAGAAAATTCTTTGTGCCTGTCTACCTGGATCGAGTAGATGTCAGCCCTAACTTTGTCTTCACAGCAACAAGATGATACGATGATCTTGAAATGATGCTTGGCTTGTTCTGGAATAAACTAGCAGATGAATCTGCTTCTTATTCTTCAGGAATATCTCCCGATCTGGACTGTGCAGATTCCAGCCCTTCCTTCTTTTTTGATCCAGCGAATTGATCTTCTGATACTGGCTTGACTTGGATAGAGGTGATAACTTCAGTTAGGGCATGCCTAGGCTGATTTGTCTCTCTCAGAGGATTACTCTGAACCTGCTGGAGTGGATGTTGATTGCACCAGCTAACTCAGAGGCCCTTCAAATTTAAACTTGATGTTCTTGGCTTCTACAATAAGGCGGATGAAGACGACGAACTCCGCTTCCCGTTTTCTCAGAAAATTATTTAGTAATTAATCCATTATCATCTTATGCTATTTATAATCCCGTCACATTGGAGAGATGATCGACACGTGTCTCAGTTTTAACGGTGGTTAAAACCTCAGCTTTATTAACTTGAGATCCACTGTAGACTGACGACAACGTTAATGTCGATTTGCATCGAATCTGAACTTTGTTGACTTGTTGACTTTTCTGAGTCAGGATCATTCTGGACTTAGCCAAAATCAACTAACCTTTCTGAAATTCTGCGTTCGACGAACTTCAAGCTCAGCTCGACGACATCTGAGCTCAGCTTGACGAAACAGTGAAGTTGAGGTTGACGAAATCTCTCAGCTTAGTTCTTTCTTTAGGTGAAGGCTGAGGTCGATGAACTTCGAACTCAGTTTGAAATCTGAGCTCAGCTTGACGAAACAGTGAAGCTGAGATCGACGAAATCTCTCAGCCCAGTTCTTTCTTCAGGTGAAGGCTGAGGTCGACGAACTTCGAGCTCAGTTCAAAATCTGAACTCCGGTCGACGAAAGCTAAGCTCAGCCTTTCTTGATCCTTTCTCCATCTTGAACTCTGAACTCTGAACTCTGAACTCAGGTTGACGAAATCTGAACTCCGGTCGATGAAAGCTAAGCTCAGCCTTTCTTCTTCACAGTTGAGACTGTCTTCTGTCTCAACGATTTAGTTGTGACCAACACTTCTCTCAATGTTTTGTGTTGAGCTTCTCAGCTGTCTCAGCTGTTATGCTGAGACATTCTCCTCAGCTATCTTAGTTGTCTCAGCAGTTATGCTGAGACATTCTTCTCAGCTGTCTTAGCTGTCTTAGCTATCTCAGCGATTTTGCCTTAGTCAAATTTTCTGACTTCCAGCTTCCTCGTCTGTTCACCTATCCAATCAAGGATAACCTGCATGCAAGAACTCAACCATACATCAAATACAATTGTCTATCTCATTGACACATTTGACATCATCAAATCAGGATCATTGGGATCAATGGGCCCAACAATCCCCCCATATTTGAAGATGTCAAAACCATTGATCTCAAAACCACTAATCAATTATCTTAGTCAATGAGATACACATTACACAGACAATAAAAGCATATTCATATTAAATTCAGTGAAATGAATTTTACCTACTCCCCCTGGATTGCTGCAGGGTGAGTTACACCTTAGAGGATTACCTCTTAGCTTGATCCTTTCTTGCTTGATCAACCTTGTCTCCCCATGACTTTCTCCCCTTGTGTTTCTGTCATGAAGGAGCTTGATCCTTTCTGATAGTCATCTTCTATCTCTCCCCCTTGAGCTTGATCAACCAAAGGTAAACATGACCTCTATCTCTCCCCCTTTTTGACCTCTTCAGATAGTCAGGAAGGAGTATCAGGTATTTTTCTCCTCTTGTGCTCTCCCCCTAGCTGATGTAGATAAAGCCAGGATTGCAACTACCAACATGCCCCTTATACAGGGCTGACTTGTATATCACTTGATACCACTTGACAACACTTGCAATTCAGTATCACTGGAAATTCTCAACACCACTTTGAGAAGACTATCACTTGAAAGACTCTAGTCCTACAGCTGCTGATACCTCTTGAGAAGAAGCATCTTCTCTCATCTTGCTTTCCACTAGGTCTACAGCACCTGCAAAAAGAACAAACCTGTACCAAGCATAATACCTTAGGGAGTACCTGAAGTTATTCTAAATTCAACATACCCAAATCAATTTTGACGATGTTGAACTTGACTTCATCTAGTGACTTAGTGAAGATATCAGCCACTTGTTTGTTAGTGGAGACAAACTCCAGACAAATGTCTTCTTTCTCAACATGCTCCCTAATAAAATGATATTAATTTCTATGTGCTTAGTCTTGCTATGTGAAACAGGATTCCTAACAATATAAATTGCACTAGTAAAATCACAATATAGAGTTCTACTTATCTTAATGTCATAATCTTCAAGCCGATGTTGTATCCACAATAATTGAGCACAACAGCTACCTACTGCAATGTACTCTGGCTCTACAATGGAGATATCAACACTAGTCTGCTTCTTGCTGCTCCATGACACCAGTCTTCCACCTAGGAATTGACATGTACCAGTGGTATTTTTCCTGTCTTCCTTGCAACCTGCAAAATCTTTATATGAAAATCCAGTTAGCTCAAAATCTCTAGTCCTAGGGTACCATAGACCAAGATCTGGTGTCCCCTTAAGATACCTTAAAATTCTCTTTATAGCAGAATAATGAGATTCTTTAGGGCATACATGATACCTAGCACAGACACATGTAGCATACATGATGTCAGACCTACTAGCAGTCAAGTATAGAAGGGAGCCAATTATCCCTCTATACAATGACTCATCAACAGGTTTCCTTTCCTCATCTTTGCCTACATGCATACTTGTCTCCATTGGAGTTCTCATGGTGGATGCATTCTCCATACCATATTTCTTAATTAACTCTCTTGTGAACTTAGACTGGGATATGGACAAGCCATCATCAGTCTGTCTTACTTGGAGCCCCAAGAAGAATTTTAGCTCACCCATACTGCTCATCTCAAACTTCCCTTGCGTAAGTTTGGCAAAATTCCTGCAAAGGTTATTTTCGGTAGATCCAAAGATAATGTCATCGATCGACATATATCTGGACTAGGATGACATTGCCCTTAGATTTCCTTAGGAATAGGTTCGTATCTATTTTCCCCCTTGAGAATTTGTTCTCAATGAGGAAAGTAGATAATGTTTCATACCATGCTCTAGGGGCTTGCTTCAACACAAATAGAGCTTTCTTAAGCTTATAAACAAAATTAGGAAAGTGAAGATCTACAAAACCTGGTGGCTGATCCACATATACTTCCTCTTTTAAGTCTTCATTCAGGAATGCTGACTTCACATCCATCTAGAAGACTTTGAATCCTTGATAGACAGCAAAAGCAAGGAATAACCTTATTTTTGACAATAATATCATTCTCATCTAGCTTGTTCCTGTAGATCCACTTTGTTCCTATGACATTATGTCCCTTTGGTCTGGAAACCAGCTTCCAGACTCTACATCTTTTGAACTGGTTCAACTCTTCCTGCATAACTTCAATCCAGTAAGAGTCTTTGATAGCCTCTTTAAGCTTCTTGGGCTCTATTTGTGTTAGGAAGCTTGAACATAGAGCTGTGTTGATGCTCTTTCTCCTTGTCTGGACACCATGTCTTGCATCACCAATGATTTGGTGTGCTGGATGGTCCCTCAGATGTATCTCAGCTGGAGGCATTCTTGCTTCAGCTTGTTGTTCTGCATTATTCTCAGCTGGCTGAACTTCATTGTCTTCAGCTAGTTGTACTGCATTGTCTTCAACTGACTGTTCTTCATCTTCAGCTAGTGAGTCTTGAGCTCCCCCTTGACAGCACCCAACTTCTTCCTTATCTTGTCCTGCTGGATCTATTTTCCTAATGGTAAATTTGTCCATCACATCCTTTAAACCTACAGAACTAGAAGAGGTGCTTGGCAGCTCATAGTTAATTAAGTTTGACTCATCAAAGACAACATGCACTGATTCTTCTATAACTTGAGTAGTCAAGTTATAGATCCTATATCCCTTATTATTGTTGTTGTACCCAACAAATATCCCTTCTTGGGACTTGGCAGCAAACTTAGTCACATAGGATTTACCATTATTTAGAACATAGCACTTGCTACCAAAAATCCTGAAGTAGGATATGTTTGGTTTTTTGCCTTTCAGAATCTCATAGGGAGTCTTCTTGTGGCTTTTGGTGATGGAAGCCATGTTAAGGACATGACATGCAATGTTTACTGCCTCAGCCCAGAAATATTCTGGGAGAAATGTGTCACTTAATAAGGTTCTACCAGCCTCTATGAGAGTTCTGTTTTTCCTCTCAGCAATTCCATTTTGCTGGGGTGTTCTAGGAGAGGAGAACTCTTGATGAATCCCAAGCCTTTTACAGAATTTTATCATGCATTCAGACTGAAACTCAGCCCCATGGTCACTTCTGATTTTGACCACAGTACTATTAAGTTTATTCTGAATTTGCCTAACAAATGTCTAGAAGACATCAGGGGTTTCAGATTTCTTCCTTAAAAAGAACACCAATGCAAATCTGGAAAAGTTATCAACAACCACAAGGGTGTAGACTTTCCTACCTAGACTATGAACTGACATATGACCAAATAGATTCATATGCAAGAGGTATAAATACCTCACTAAGTCTTTTGTGTCAAGGCTCTGGAAGGAGGTCCTGGTCTGCCCTTTTGGCATGCTGAGCAAATACCCTCCTTAATGCACTTCACCTTAGGACCATTTCTCACTAACTCTTCATTAAAGAGTTTGCCTATGGTCTTGAAATTTATATGAGCTAGGCTCTTGTATCATTGGACACAATGTGAAGCTTTCTCATCTGCAATTAGGCATATAGGAGAGTCCTTACTCTCACAAACAAAATTGAGACAATAGACATTTCCTTTCCAAGTGTCTATCAAGATGACCCCTTGGTCACTTGACCTCCTAATTTGGCACTCATCCTTGAAGAAAGAAATGTCATAGCCAAGATCATATAGTTGGCTTATGCTTATCAGGTTATGTTGCAAACCTTTAACATAAGTTACTTGTGTGATAGTGATTATGCCATTAGATATCTTATCAAATCCTTTGGTTACTCCTCTTTCTGAACCACCAAAGATGACTTTGGGTCCATTTTCAACTGGAGTGAACTCCTTCAGCATGCTCCTTGTTCCATGTCTGGAACATCCACTGTCCAAGTACCATATAGGGGTATGGCCATTTGGACTCACCTGTACCAAATAAACCATCTTTCTTTAGGACCCCAATTCTCATTGGATCCTAGGTGCAGGTTAGACTGGAATTGAACATGTCTACCTGCAGCTCTTCTGATAGGTAAGCTGACATTTTCTCTCTGGACACTCTTATTGTGCCAACAATCAATAATATAGTGGCCCACTTTGCCACAGCACCAGCACTCATAAATATTGTACCTTCTTTTAAGGGCTGGCTTTACAGTATAACAATCAACAACTCTCATTCCAGCAGGTACAATAACCTTTTTCTTAAGTCTTCTAGCCACAGCCTAATTTGGGATTTGTCTGGCAGCAGAGGTACTAGGGATATCTTGAACCCTATCAGCAGCTATCTTCTTTTCAGAGTGCAAGCTCCTGATAGCTTCAAATATACCCAAGTCTGGTGTGCTGACAGACTTTCCTTTAGTCTGATTATGGACTGACAGACTTTGAGAATGGGCTGCAGCCTTATTTTTGAGTGCTGGGGCTGTTACACCAAACACAAATGGTCCAGGATATGCCATTTGGATTTCTTCATGGGCTATCTTATAGGCACTAGCACCCTTGCCATTCCTAACACCATACTCCCAATGACCATAAATGCTCTCATGGTCTTACCTGTTAGATGGTAGCTCCACTTTCTTGAAAGGAATTGGAGGCTAATGACTGCACTAGAGCTTTGTCCTTCCTTTTGGAATAGACAACTCTAGTTCTCCCTTTGAAGCCTAACCCCTTCTTACCCTTTTGGGAGGAGAAAGAATCAATCAAAGGCAATACTGAATATGGCTTTGAGAACTTAGCCACTAGCTCCTTCTCCTTTTGGAGTTTACCTTCAAGATTCCTAATGTGATTATTTTTGAAGATGATTATGCCCATCTGAATAACATTGATGTTTTTCAGCTTGCTGACTTCTTTTGTCTTCAGGTTCAATATGTTTGTTGAGTCTGAAACAGACAGCTTTAGAGAGGCAATTTCCTCAGTCTGTTTTTTTGGTAAGAGTCTGCTTCTCTTCAGCGCTTGCAGAAGTTCACCATAATCATCAATCAATTGATTGACATCTCCTTTAGATTCAGAACCATCTTCATCTCTTGATGCAGATGCTTCTGATTCTGGACTAGTTTCATAATCTGACACAAAAGGTGTAGAATGTACCTTACTAAGGCCAGGCTGCTCCTGGCTAGGTCCTTCATCAATCAAAGACATCAGCCCAAGGCAATGGCTGACTTCTTCTCCTTCAGATCTGGCAGCATCATCAACTTCTCCAGTGATTTCAGCCAGCATCTCTAAGAAGTCTGCTTCTATAAAATCTTCCTCAACAGTAAATAGCCCAATATAGGCTTCAGCTTCATCTTCTTCTTCTGACTCTGATGATGAGGAGTCAGTCTAGCTCTTTTGCTTCTTGGCAATAAAGGACTTCTCCTTCTTGCCCTTCTGCTGATGTTCCTTCTTTCCACCAACATCCTTTCTTTTGACAGGGCAGTCTACTATGACATGCCCTGATTTACTGCAATAATAACATACCATTTTAGAAGAAGTATGTTTACTTAGTTTAGATCCATACCTGTCCTCTTTAGAGGATTTCTTTTTGCTCTTGTAGTAATCTTTCTTGGAAAAAGAAGAAGAGGATGGTCGGGTTTTCCAATGCTTCTTCTTCATAAATTTCTGAAATTGCCTAGAGAAGGCATCAAAGTCTTCATTAGAAATGTGGCAGTCTGATGTGTTGGTTTCTGAGCTTTCTAACTCATAATCAGCAACATTCCTAGTTGTAGAAGGAATCTTTCTCCTGCTCTTCCTTGTGGCTTCAGCTTTGAAGGCCACTGACTTGTCTTTAATTGTAAGCTTGTTGATTTTCTCCTCCTCTTTTCTAGCATTCAGCTGCATTTCATAAGACAGCAGCTTTCCAAACAGGGTTGGTGGTGGAGTGTCTGCAAGTCTGGTCACTTTTATGATGGCACAGATTTTTGTGCCCCAGTCTTTAGTTAAAGATCTGAGGAACTTGTCATTCAATTCATAAGTGTTGAAAACTCTGTCATATGTCATCAGCTCATTCATAATTCTGAAAAACTTCTCATAGCACTCAGCAATGCCATCTGACTTGTTCTGCTTGAAGCTTTCATACTCTTGATTTAGCATGGACTTCCTGTCCTCCCTCACTTCTTCAGTCCTCTCCATATAGACAACTAGTGTGGCCCACATCTCCTTAGATGTCTTGTAGTGGACTAGGTTTTGGAAGGTTGAGTCATCTATGACACTAACAATAATGTTTTGTACCCTCTTATCCAATGTAGCTAAGATGATTTCATCTTTAGTCATCTCAGAATACTGCTTTGGAGTCTTCAGATTTGCATCAAGGACTGATGTCTTCATTGGGATGAAGGATCCTTCCAGTACTATGATGTATATCCTAGGATCAGATGCTTCCATGAAAAGTCTCCCTTTCCTTCCATATGCCAAAGGTCTCCTTCCTGCAAAGAGGAAGTTTCATGGATCCAAGTTCTTTATGATTCTCACTTGAACCCATTTTGTCCTTCTGATAGCTGCCCTTGGAGATCAACTCAGACTGTTAAGTCTATCTTGAGCAACCTCCCTCTGATACCACTTGAAAGTCTTGATTTCAAGAACAACTAATCACCTAGAGGGGGGGGGGGTGAATAGATCCAATTTAAAACTTAGGCAATTTATCAATTAAAATCACAACATAGCACAGTACACAGAGATTTATAGTGGTTCCCCAATTGATGGGTACATCCACTTTTCCTCTTTGCCTATCTAGCAGTATACTAGATTTGGCCAAACTTCCTTTAATCTTTCTCAGATACTCAAATCTTATAGCTCAGAGCCCAACCGTCTCCTATAACTCAGGCGCAAGCCCTACCACTCAGATCACCAAGATCCTACAACTCAAGTTCTTCCCAAGAATTCTACCTTAGAGTGACTCCACACTCCTACAACTCAGGCAATCCTGCCCTACCTCAGTGTGAATTCACACACCTATACTCAGGCAACTCCTGTCCTACCTCAGCCTTTATAACACAGACTTACAACTTAGGCCTTAGCCTTACCACTCAGATTCAAAATGAATCTTATACAGAATTATTTAAGATTTTGAATTACAGACACTAGAGAAAATTCCATGTGCTTGTCTACCTGGACTGAGCAGATGTCAGCCCTAACTTCGTCTTCACAGTAATAAGATGATACAGTGATCTTGAAATAATGTCTGGCTTGTTCTATAATAAACTAACAGATGAATCTGCTTCTTCTTCTTCAGGAATATCTCCCGATCTGGACTGTGCAGATTTCATCCCTTCCTTCTTCTTTGATCCAGCGAATTGATCTTCTGATACTGGCTCGGCTTGGATCGAGAAGATAACTTCAGTTAGGGCACGCTTAGGCTGATTCGTCTCTCTCAGAGGATTACTCTAAACCTGCTGGAGTGGATGTTGATTGCACCAACTAACTTAGAGACCCTTTAGATTTGAACTTGATGTTCTTGGCTTCTACAACAATGTCAGATGAAGACGACGAATTCCGCTTCTCATTTTCTCAGAAAATTAATTAGTAATTAATCCAATATCATCTTCTACTATTTATAATCTCGTCACATTAGCGAGATGATCGACACGTGTATTAGTTTTAACGGTGGTTAAAACCTCAGCTTTATTAACTTGAGATCCACTGTAGAATGACGGCGACGTTAATGTCGATTTGCATCGAATCTGAACTTTGTTGACATGTTGACTTTGCTGAGTCAGCATCATTCTTGACTTAGCCAAAATCAACTAACTTTTCTGAAATTCTGCGTTCGACGAACTTCAAGATCAGCTCGACGACATCTGAGCTCAGCTTGACGAAATAGTGAAGCCGTGGTCGACGAAATCTCTCAGCTCAGTTCTCTCTTCAGGTGAAGGCTGAGGTCGACGAACTTCGAACTCAGTTCGAAATCTGAGTTCAGCTTGACGAAATAGTGAACCTGAGATCGACGAAATCTCTCAGTCCAGTTCTTTCTTCAGGTGAAGGCTGAGGTCGACGAACTTCGAGCTCAGTTCGAAATCTGAACTCTGGTCGACGAAAGCTAAGCTCAGCCTTTCTTGATCCTTTCTCCACCTTGAACTCTGAACTCTGAACTCAGGTCGACGAAATCTGAATTCCGGTCGACGAAAGCTAAGCTCAGCCTTTCTTCTTCACAACTGAGACTATCTTCTGTCTCAGCGGTTTAGCTGTGACCAACACTTCTCTCAACGTTTTGTGTTGAGCATCTCAGCTGTCTCAGCGGTTATGCTGAGACATTCTCCTCAGATGTCTCAACTGTCTCAGCGGTTATGCTGAGACATTCTTCTCAGCTGTCTCAGCTATCTCAACGGTTTTGCCTTAGTCAAATTTTCTTACTTCCAGCTTCCTCTTTCTGTTCACCTGTCCAATCAAGGACAACCTGCATGCAAGAACTCAACCATACATCAAATACAACTATCTATCTCATTGACACATTTGACATCATCAAATCAGGACCATTGGGATCAATGGACCCAACAGTTACTTCACTACTGCTATAAGGACTAAGCTCATTTAGATAAAGCTAGTTTACTTTAAATGTCACTACATATGTTTATGAATTCATAGAGTCTAAACTCATGAAATTTCTTGCAGACACTAGTGAAGATGGAGGAAAAAAAGTAGACCTTGACGTAGATGATGATGATTTACTCTCTGAGTAGAATTGTTACACGTTTGATCCGTTTTTACTATGTTTTAAGAATTTTATTACTGAGATGCACTTAATGTTGGATGCTTGTTTTTTCTGCTTATGCAAAACTCTTTTATGTTCAATTGTGTTTTTTTTTCTTTGTATAATGTTTAAAGTCTGAAACTTAGTACTCTCTACTTTCCAGCACTCATAAGCGTAAACGTTATATACCACAAATATATGAGGAGATGGTTAATGTATATTTGGGTACATAACAGGTTTAGAGGCTTAACGAGTCTGGTTCAGATATTAGGATATCCGATACCCGTATTAAACCTAGGGTTTACCTATAAAACCCAAGCTGGGGGCAACAGAGAGGGAGTTCCACTTTGACCACCACCCGGAATGCTTCAAGCAACCTAACACAGACATCACTTGTCTGATAATGAACTCTGCCCTTGGGGATGTCATGTTATGGAATCCATCTTCCACATTTATGGCAATTGCAATTTTTTTTTCTAAAGTTTAGAAAAAATGTTCAAGTAACGGCTTCCCCATAATCAACATTGGCGGTAATGTACTGGAGCGACTGTACTCAGAAGCTGCTACCAATCGGAGGTCATCCTCGATAGTCTACCTGGCCTCTATCACATACAACATTTGGAAGGCAAGAAATTGTGTGGTCCATGGTAACCCATATATGCAACTTCCTGCTATTGCCTTAAACACCACGCTCGACACCGCGCACAAGAGCTTGAATGTCCACCGTAACCGACAGACTTCTTGGACTTCCCCGCCCGTCGGTTGGCTGAAAGTAAAATTTGATGGCTCGGTCCATGAAAACAATAATGCTGGCTTGGGATGTGTGGTGCACAATCACCTTGGTACTCTTTTTGTCGTAAAGGGTACACAATGTTTTAGCCGTACTGTTGACATGACCAAGTTCAGAAGTGCTTGCACGGGCTTTCACCTCGCGAGTCTCTTTTTCAATGAAGCCATTGGACTTATTCTCGAGGGAGACTCGACCATTGCTTGTACAAGGGCCAATCACATCTTGATGGGAAACTATACTGGAGACACTAAAGCCGCTTTTGCCAAGCTGTTGAAGGATGCCCCAAAGGTGATTATCTCACTCGTTGACCGCAATGCAAATGCCGCAGCCGATCATGTAGCCAAACTTGCTACCGTGAGTGATTTTGTTTGGGAAAGAGGTATGTCTCAATCTCATGAGCCTTTTCATATTATTCAAGAGGACAATGCTGTGTAGGTTTTTCCTATTTTTTATTTTAAATGCATAGTCCTATGCCAACCTTCAAGGAAAAATTTTAGGTGCGTTTCTCCTACCTAAAATCATTGATATGTGTAAAAACAACGATTTTTATCAAAATACTACAATATTTTTTCAATATTATAATATTCCACAAAAATAACTCGATCATAGAATTTCAGATAATACCGCCGTATTTAATCTGAGAAACATACCTTAATTTTTTTTTTCCAAAGGGCTGCTCGCTTTCCTAGGAGATATATTGTCGGTCTCGTAGGGATGGAGTTGGATATCTCTCTTATCTGAAGTAATTCCCGTCGACGACGAAGAACGGGACATGTGATTTTATCTCGTCGGAGATCGCCGGAGTGAAAAAAAACTTCGATTCGGATACGGGATGTAAAAATTTGGCCGCGCTGGGACAAATTTTCACTCGATAATCCCCAAATAAGCCCCAAGAAAGTCTCCATATTATCTGAACTTCGGAGCTTACAGGAAGGGAAGGAAGGCAAGGGAAGAGGAGAGGAATCCTCTCTTCACGAAATCCACACCATCGTTTTTGTCAGCCAGGATGGCGATGAGGGACTTAGTTACCGGCGGTGCGGCCTGCGCCGTTCCCGGAAGTTCATCGTCGTCGAATCCGTTCGGCGCCCTTGCGAACGCCATCCTGGGGTCAACTATGAAGGCTCAGGTGCTGTTCCGATTTTCCTTTCCTTTTATATATCATTGAGAATTCGTGTTCATGGGTCTATATCCGGATTTTGCTACTTTCATGAGTGGTAGTACTACCTTGTAGTTCTCTACACAATTTTCATGTTGCAATTCAAGTTCTATTTAGGTTTTTTTGCAGCTAAATTGTTTGTTTTAGTTCTACTGGCTGTTTCTTTTTCATTCTTAAATACATGCCCTTTTTGCTGAAGTGCGCGACATATGTTTATTTGCATTACCAAAAAGATGAGTGCTAATAATTTATGACCAAGTATCCATCAGCAATTCAAAAAAGCAGGTTTAGAATCTGGCTCCAGACAAATAATTTTTTTCATTCTTAAATACATGTGTTTTTTGCTGAAGTGCGCTACATATGTTTATTTGCATTACCAAAAAGCAAATTTTTCATATGCTTATTTGCATTACCAAAAAGATGAGTGCTAATAATTTATGACCAAGTATCCATCAACAATTCAGAAAAGCAGGTTTAGAATCTGGCTCCAGGCAAATAATCTTTTTCATTCTTAAATACATGTGTTTTTTGCTGAAGTGTGCCACATATGTTTATTTGCATTACAAAAAAGCAAAATTTTCATATGCTTATTTGCATTACCAAAAAGATGAGTGCTAAAAATTTATGACCAAGTATCCATCAACAATTCAGAAAAGCAGGTTTAGAATCTGGCTCCAGGCAAATAATCTTTTTCATTCTTAAATACATGTGTTTTTTGCTGAAGTGTGCCACATATGTTTATTTGCATTACAAAAAAGCAAAATTTTCATATGCTTATTTGCATTACCAAAAAGATGAGTGCTAAAAATTTATGACCAAGTATCCATCAACAATTCAGAAAAGCAGGTTTAGAATCCGGCTCCAGGCAAATAATCAATTTTCCTCGATCCCAAAGAAATTCAACATTCTATCCCAAAGCAAAATCTTTATATGCTTATTAGCATTACCAAAAACGATGAGTGGTAATAAGTTCTCACCAAGTATCCATCAACAATTATGAAAAGAAAGTTTAGAATTTCGCTCTAGGTTTTTTGGCAAGCTTAGTCATAAGTCGATTGATTTTAGATAGCTAGATATTTTTCTGATTACTTATTTGGAATTGCTTTGGGGAATTGAAGTTGGAGTAGAGAAGGAAATTCATTATTCGGGGTTTTGGGAGAAAAGAAACTGGAGCAGCGGAGGTGGAAATATCTGAATGTCAAGTTGATTTGGGACCTAGGGCTTTTTGTGGAGCATCGAATACCAAGCACTGAAGCGTAGGAGAAGTCATCAGAGAGTTCAAAGTCGACGGGGTTTGAGGTGCTCCCGACAACAATCTCAGTTGGCGGGGGCATCGATATATTTTGAGAAGGACGACGTTGACCTCGCCGAGGATGCCACCGCCATAGAGGAGAATGGCGACATCGACCTTGCCGAGGATGCCACCGCCAGAGAGGAGAAGGGAGAGGAATGTGAGAGAGGAGAAGCGCTTGCGTTGACTGTCATCTTAGAGGAGAAGGCGAGGTCGCTGAGGGGAGAAGCGCTAGAATCGTGAAGGACGAGGTTTTCGCCGTCTGAGAGGAGCCCGACAAGGAGAGAACGACGCACGGTCCTTATCACGCGATTTTTTTCGAGTGTAGGTGGCTGCCCACGCTCGCCATAATATAGATCCGTCCATGCTTGGAGGGCATTTTGGAGATTTGTTTTGAGGAGGACGTGAAGGTGCTTGTTGTCGGCTAGGTCTTGGCCGAGGAGGATATCTGAGGAAGTATCATAGATATTTTATGAAATTGTTGGTGGGTAACATCTGTTCAATGCTTTGAATGGCAATATACATGCTAATTAGTGCTAAGTTATGATGTACTAAAGTTCTGCCCAACAAAAAAAAATGCCCCCATTGGTGGGGACTGGGGGAGTTTTCCATACATAATTGCATAGATATTGTTCAAATCAGCGATTGCCGACCTCAGCTTTTTCATCGGTTTGATGGTGGTAGGAGGGGCTTGTTTTTAATGTCGCGCCTTAAAGTTTGAGTAATGTATGCCAGAAGAAACTGCCTAAAATTGTGTCCTGACCACTAACTATTCTTTTCGGTAGACTGTAGTTACAATGACCGATTGCACAAATATGTTAACGATGAGGTGGTAGATGACAAAGTTTGTTGTCTTGCGGAGTGAGTTATGGAGGTTGGTAATGCATTCTATGGTTAGATCATTCTAGACTTATGCCAAGATGTTCAAAGCAGCGTTTGCCAAGTATGTTGTCTTGCAGAGAAGTCATTGTGGAGAGTGATATGAAATGATCAAATAGTCTGAAGTGGGTTTTTTTTGGGCGGGGAGGTGGGGTGGAGATGTTTGTGATATGGAGGAACTCTGCAACAATGGGGAGGGAAAGGGACACTATAGCTTGATTATCATGACCGGGCTTGTAGGGAATTTAGTAAATGTAACCATTGAGTTTGTGAAACCCAAAAAAAATGTTGCTTAGTGGATTGGATTGATTGCTAAAGATGTTGGAGCTTTGGTGTTTGTTGTCGATGATTAACCATTGGACAAGAAGATAATGACACCCTTTAAAATGGATTCAGTGATGGCATATATTTTGCAGACTTACGTTGAAGATGACTGCATGTGGGGTGAGAGCTTGTGGATGTATAAGAAGAGTTGGTGGCCATGTTGGGAGAAAATAATGAGGTGTCTGTAGCTAGTTAGAATGGTGTAATGGGGAGTTATACGTCAAGAAGTTTGGTTTGTGTTTATCTTGGGTTATTAAGGCGAGCTGTGTGTTATGATCAGAAGAAGGAATCTTTCCCAAGAAGCTCAATGAGTGCCTGAGCTATGCAGTGTAATTTTGGATGAGTCATTGCTAGTATTCAACGAGGTCATAGAGTGTGCACAAATTTGTTTGCGCTAGTCCACCTAGTCATACCGCTCGATCTGGATGCTGTTGACCTAGATTAGGTGGCCTAGATATATTGAATTTGCTGGTGAGATAAAAAACATTGGAAGATTTGATGCAACAATGTGAGTTGAGGAGTAATTGGGTTACTTGGGCTAGGTTTAATTGGGTATTTGGGAGTGGAGGTCCCATTGGGCAGCCCAGGATTGATTGTTGATGAGCATTTCATGAAAGAAAATCAAGAAAAAATGGAGGAATGAGCAAAAGATTTTGTTCATCAATACCTAGCATGCCAGAGGCATGTTGGTCTGAAGGGATGATGAACTTGTGGTGGCTCTTGTGGATGCGCTAAGCCGTTGAATGCACGCGGACCGGATGAGCGCTGATTTTATAGAAGTTGAAGTGAAGGTTGATTATGGATAAATTTTAGTTGGCATGAACTTTGTGAAATGGTTTATTGGCCGAAGGGACGAGGATGTGATCTTTGATGGTAATGACATTAAGGATACTGTAGTGGACACACAAGTGTCCGGAATGGGGTGGTACTTGGGCCAAATAATGGTTTCATTGAGCATAAGCGCAACCAATTGTTCAAGCTCTTGTTTTTGGAAGTAGGAGTAGCGATTGATTGCGCCGTGTGGTGGTGGGTTAGGTTGGATGGAATGTAGTGTTCATTGTGTCGACAAGGAGGGTGGCCATGCATTTGGTGAAATTGGTTTGAATTTGGGAATGAATCTGAGTTCTTAGTGTAGATTTATGTTGAATGACATGTAGTGGTCATAATGTCTATGAGGTGGGAGACCATGCAGTTTGGTGAAATTGTTTGGTGGCGATAATGATGAATATGAAATTGATTGTAGAGTTTGTTAAGTCACAACAGAGTTGTGCAGAAAAGGTAATATGAAGGGCTGCTATAATAGTGAATTATAAGGCCATATGTTTGGATTGTTGCAAAAAAATTGATTGTGTGATTGTTCACCAAGGAAGATGTCGGCGCCATAAAGGGTTGGGACATGGAAGATCTAAAAATATGTGGCCAAAGATGTTTAGGAGAAGTTGGGCTCAAAGGCCATTGTAAGTATCTTTTTGTCATTGCAGACCATGACAATAGAGGGTTGTAGGCTGAGGTGAAGATGTTTGTCGACGCATGCCTTTATTATGTTGTAGATGCTGCTACAAACTATAACGACAACAACTGAGGTGTATGAATGATGCCAACCATGCCTATGGTGTATATTAACGCATGCCGAATAAGATAGGAAGTAAGTTATCTGATTGAGAGTGTAGTGGCAGTCGAGCTATTGAAGGAAGCTCAAGGGGAACCTCAATAAAATTATCATCTGGGAAATGTTGGTCATCATTGTCATGGTCATCGGCAAAATATAAGAGGAATTTTCGAGTTTTGTAGCTGCAAAATCTATGTAATTTTTCATCGTAGTCAAGCAAGGACCCTATTTACAATGTTGTTGCATTTCGGCGGGTGTGAGATTGTGTTGAATATAGTCGAGGGGATATGTTGAGGCACCGGTATGTTTGTGGGGATTTGAGGTATGAAGATGTTTGTTTGTGATGACGTCGTTAATGGACAGTAGAAGGTGTGGGAAGTGTGGGCGTCATCTGGTTTACCTAGTATATCCTTAAGTTTTTGAAACAGGTATCATCTGTCATCAGAGTGGGAGATGAGCTACCAGTCAGACTATGATAGGAATTTTTTCGAGTAAGAAAGTAACTCTTAATGAGAGGTGAGATGGCATGAAAAAAAGTGTGGAAGAGTCTAGTTCTTCTGTACCCTTCTGCCCTTTTGGTTTGAAGGATTTCTATTTATATAGTGTTTATAATCCATTTTACAAAGAGATAATAATTTGCATCTGACATGAAAAGTATAAAAATAGGTTAGAAATTGGTGAAAATCTACTCAACAATTAATCTCGACAAGGTGTTATCATGTGGCAATACTTTTAGGGGTGGGAGGAAGGAAATGAGCTCACAACTTCACTATAACATGAAAAGAAGATAGAATTAGGAGAGAACTCTCACACAACTTTATACTAATTTCCTCTCCATCGGAAGAAATCACAAAAGACTTAAGATCTAGAGATGCTTCATGTTGAAGCCGGGAAAATCCCTACTCCAAAATCCGGATCAATGCAACCTAAGGTTCCTGGTCCAGCGATCGAGCTCGACGGCTTGACAGACTCGAGCACAGAAACAGTGAGACAAATAAAAGGATTCCAGGTGCTGCGGCAGGATGGGCCCACCATGTACTCGAATGCTTAGAAAAAGCTTCCCCTCCACAACTAAAGATGACCGAGCATGGTACATGGTGGACACTAGCTGACGACTATCTTTAGATGGCGACCAAGGGGATGATCACTATCTCGCGGCTAAAGTCTTGATAGCAGGATCCAAAAGCCCAGCTAAAAGTCCAGAAAAAAGTGGTCGGGATCTTTTGCGAGATTCCAAAGTCCATATTCTTGTACCCCTGGGGTATTATTTATAGTCGAATCCAATGGGCGGGGCGGGGGGGGGGGGGGTCTTATTTATAGCCCAACCCCCACCGACGACTACGCGACTTCTGGGGGAACTCGCTCACTTGGGCGAGTAGCTGCTTTACTCGTCTACCCGGTGAGTATGCGAGGGGAGCTCGCCATACTCGCCCAGGCCTTCAACTATCTTGAATGCTGACTCTGACTTCTGCCTTGACCTGTTGACTTTGCCTTCTTGCTGACCTGACTTTGAGTGGGTCTACCCTCGACGAATATGGGTTGTACACAATCCCCGCTCTTTGCGAGCGATCTAAGAGCTTGGAAAGAAACATTCAACGCTTATTCGGCGAGCTGCTTCTGGCGAGTACCTGGACTACTCGCGACCTATGGATGCCCGCTGAACCCTATAAATAAGGGGGGTGACTCATCTTTAAGGTACACATTTTGAACTCGCACGCGATGTCGCAATCTGCCGCGAAAATCTACAATGCGAGCATCGTTGTTTTGTCGGGATTCTTGCAACCAAAGAAGCCGAAGAGGCCGCGGGATGGCGATGATGCCACCGACCTCCCTTCGTCGAAGAAGAAGAAACTAAAGAATAAGAAGTCGCTAGCCTCCAAGAAGGACCATCCTCCTCTCGGTGCCGAGGATGTCGCCACCCCGGGCGACAATCCCGAGATCCCTTGCCCAAACCCAACAGCTCCTCGACGATCTCGGGCTGAGCGACATTCCCGAACAGCCGACACCTAAATCTTCTCGCCCTCCTCCGCCGATTTCTCCCCCTGCTTCGAACCTCACCGGGTCCCAGTTTCAGATGCAATCGGACCTCGCAGACTCGCGAGGTTAGCACCTTGTCGCCGCTTGCTTCGAGTTACTATAATTTTTTGACTTGCCGACTTACTGATGCCTTTCTGATACTCGCAGCTCCACTGACATCAACTGAGGCCTCCGACAAGCATCTGTCCATTCCCCCTCTGCGATCCATCCCTCTGGTCGCGCTCGAAGCCCCGCAGGGGCCGCGACCTAGTCACTCTGCCCGGATCAATCTCGGCTCCAAGAGACGCACGAAGAAACAAGTTCCCGGAGCGAGAACCGAGGGTCTTCCTGCGGTGAAGACCTCGCAACCAGGGGCAAGCAAGGCCCCTCCCCCTGCGACAGGATCGTCGCAACCTTTAGCGAGCACTTCCCTGCCGCCGCCTTCGCCTCCTTTGCCGTCGATTTCTACAGCACGCCCTGATGTCCGCCCTGAAAAGACTCCGGCTCCTTCGAACGCCCTTGCGAGCTCGTCACACGATCTGGAAGGAAGGCACCCCGCCTAGTTCCCGCCGAGGACCGGAGGGAGAGAATCCGGGGGTCGCGGCCAAGGGCAAGACGAGCGCACATGAGGCTTGTCTTCGGGCCAGCGAGGATCAACTCGCCGCAGCCCTTCCCCCCGCCGATCTCGGTCTCCTCGGCCTGGTAACTCGCTTGTTGCTTGATTGGCTTGCTGCTGATTTTATGCGGGTTTATCTGACGCGGCAACTTTCTCTCTATTTTGACAGGTCGCCCTGCAACCCCGGGAGCGTCTTTCATCGATGCACTCCGCCTCCCCACTTACGAGTATTGCCAGGCTGCTGCCCGCGCATACATGGAGTTGGAGGTGAAATCGATCAGCTCGCTATCTGCGAACCTCATTGACGGTTTTCTTCATTAGAGGTTCAAATGGCTAAGATGGAGCTGTCGGAGAGGCTCGCTGGCTACGAGTTCCGCTTCCACATGATCAACGAGCTGGAGCGGCAACAAACAATGACCGAGCTTCGCCAGCAGCTTCACCATGAGGAGCTGGCGGGGATGCGGGCAAGCATGAGCACTGCGGGACAGATGGCGATGATGGAGGACCAGCTGTGTCGAGGCGACAATGCGCTGGCTGTGGCGAGCGAGCACTACCGGCGAGCGCGCAACATGGGCTAGGCCGGGCGATATCCACCTTTTATAGAGCAGCGGTCTCCGAGGATTTAGGATTTTCTTAGTCTCTTTCTTTTTCCTCGCCCTTGCCGATATTGTACTGGACAATTTCTGCGAGTGTTCTTTCAATATAAGTGGCGAGCTTCGATCTCGCGCTGAGTTTGCGACTTTCTTCTCTTTCTTCTTTTTGTGTTGATGTTTGTCTTATTTATTCCGCGACTTCTTGGGCTAACTGTGCAAGTTCTGGCGAGTTGGTGATTTTCTGATTGAACACACGTGAGATAGAGTTTTGGCGACCTTCTAGGTTTAGACGAAGAGGTAACGACTTAAATTGATACTCGTGCGAGGTACCCATACCCCTGGCCTCTTCCTATAAATAGAGGGGGTAGGTGCGTCTTAATTACGCCGTTGTGAAATTCCATCCGTGCTCGCGAGTATCTCCAGGCTGTCTCTTTCTCGCTCTCTATACTCGCTTTCTTCCTTCTCGCTCTTCTTTCCGCTCGTCTTTCGATGGTTGGGGACGATGCTAACGCTCGCCGCTTAGCCCACACGAGGAATTTCACTGACGCCGTCATCAAAAAGTCAGTCGTCGAAGAAAAGGACTTTGAGGATTTCAAGAAAAGGCTCCTGCCTGAAGGATACTCGGCCAGACTTCCCACTAAGGCCGAGCGACTTAATACCACGCTAGACAGTGAGCACGTCCTTCCTCTCCGCCACTTTGAAGTCGGTCTGCGACTTACATTATGACCGGAGTACTGCCAGATCCTGAGGTACTTCGGCATAGTCCCCTCCCAGATCAACCCAAATGGAGTGGCGATGATCATGAGTTTCCTCTGCTTCTTGCGATCAGAGAAGATCGCCTTCGATCTCTCTTTCTTCCGGAAGATCTTCGCATTCGCGACGACTAGCGAGGGTGTCATTTTCTTCAGCAGCCACGTCTGCACCCTTGTCGGCACAACGAACAAGGTCCACCGCTGGGGCGAGTTTGAAGGGGTTCCGCGCAGACCACACCAGCTGCCAAAGGTCGCCTTCTTGCCGCCTCTCTTGGAGGGGCCGCCCGAGGAACTGGTCGAGGCCTTCCGAGGCCTTCTGAGGTCGAAAATTTGTTGTCATCCATTGGCGACTGAACGTCAATGAGCTTGGCAAAGTCTTCTCCGGCAAAGGTACATATTTGGGCGAGATTCTTCTATACTCGCTTCTTTGGTGCTGATCGATCTTTAGTTGCGGCGATTTTAGTTGTCTTCTGTTTCTTTGCAGCTAGTCGAACCCTTCTGCGAGAACCTCTCCCGCTGGCGAAGGAGGCCGCGCCCTCGTGCCAAAGCTCTGTCATGTCGCCTGACGACGTCGAGGAGATACCTGCTCCTGCGGCTAAAGGTCGGCAACGAGCTGGAGAGAAAAAAGCTCCTTGCAGGTGAAGCTGGACAAGGGGAAGGGAAAAGCTAAATCCCCGGAGCATGCGAGGAAGCGAGCAAGAGTCGCCCACGAGCTTTTCGACGAGAAGGAAGATCTCGTCGAAGTCGGCGAGCTCTGTTTCCACCCGAACTACAACCAGGGGCGCGACAACAAGGACATCTTCGGCTGCCCGCTAGTAATATGGTCCGAGGACGAGGACAAGGTGACGCTGAACACCAACTTGCCCGCCTATTAAGAAGATTGAGAGGATAAGGGCGAGGCGTACGACGTCGCCTTCGCCTTCTATGGTCGCGCGGATGCCGAGTCGCTGCAAGAGATCGGCGCTGAGGAGCTCGTCAACCATATCGCCTGCTCGCTCCTGCGATCTACTGAGTTGGGTCACTACACCGCGAAGAGGCTGTTCGAGGACCAGAACCAGCTCAGGGTGGTGACAAAGTAGATGTTCGAGCTGGGGCTTCAGGTCGCTAAGTGCAAGGATTTTTGAGGTAATCTTGGCTTGGACGCGCGATTTTGGCATAGTCGGTGCTTGTTTCTTGTTTCGTTGACGATTGTTGTTGTTACTCGTAGGAGGCCGAGGTAGAGACGACGAAGAAGGTGTCCGCGTTGGAGCAGGAACTTGCGGATACCAAGGTCGCGCTGGGGACTGCCCAGGTGCGGATCGCCGATTTAGAAACTCGCCCGGCTGAGCCACAGCCGACAGGGACGAGTACTTCTAGAATAGGGAAGAAGATCCGTTTCCATGACGACGAGATGCCCGCGATCCGTCGCGGCATCACGTGAGCTACGGGGGACGCCGTACTCGCGAAGCTGAGGATGGACGGCTATCTTGGCCTGGAGGCCGACCATTTGACGGTGATGGATCTCATCCCTGGGATGCTCGCCGAAGAGTCTAACTCTCCTGATCGCGTCCTGTCCTTTACCTCGGACTCCGACGAAGATGAGGACATCGATGACGATGCCGACGATGACGATGATGACGGCGAGGATGAGGAAGATGATGGCGAGGACGATGCCGACGAGGAGGAGAATGTCATGATCGAGGATGAGTACAAGGACGATACTGGCAATGATGAGACTTAGTCGGTCCGCGACCTCCTGCATGCCTTCATGTACATTTTATGTAAAATAGTTTTAGGAAATTTTTGGACGAACCTTTATATAAGGCGTCATTGCCATTTTTGTGATGTAATGCTCGCCAATTCGATAAGAATATTGTCCCGGCTTTTTCTTTTGTATGCTCACTTATCTTTGATACTCGCTAGACTCATAGGCACGTGGAGATTGAGTGCTCGTTACGTGCGTCTAACTCTCCTGATCGCACAAGAGTCTGACTCTCTTGATCGCGTCCTGTCCTCTACCTCAGACTCCGACAAAGATGAGGACATCGATGACGAGGACGACGATGACGATGATGACGTCGAGGATGAGGAAGATGATGGCGAGGACGATGCCGACGAGGAGGAGAATGTCATGATCGAGGATGAGAAGTACAAGGACGATACTGGCGATGATGAGACTTAGTCGGTCCGCTACCTCCTGCATGCCTTCATGTACATTTTTTGTAAAATAGTTTTAGGAAATTTTTGGACGAACCTTTATATAAGGCGTCATTGCCATTTTTGTGATGTAATGCTCGCCAATTCGATAAGAAGGATAAGAAGAATATTGTCCTGGCTTTTTCTTTTGTATGCTCGCTTATCTTTGATACTCGCTAGACTCATAGGCGCGTGGAGATTGAGTGCTCGTTACGTGCGTTCCCGACTCGCATACTCGCACGACGTTGCTCTCCCTCATCGTTACTCACACTTACATACTCTCACATCATTGCTCGCACCTGCATGCTCACACATCATTACTCGCACCTGCATGCTCGCATAAGGAACTTCATCATATTCGCTTGTTTGCACACTCTCGAGGCCTCCATACTACTACAGATTCTCACCTCCTGGAATGCCTTCGTTTAGTCACTTTCCAAAGCACGATGAGTTATCCAATCTAGGTAACAACAAAGAGGGCTAAAGATGCTAAGAGGGGGCCTTGAGTCTCTTCAAAGACCGAGGACGCCTTTACGCAAGGTGTCACTTTGTGAGGTCGACCTTTCATCGAGCTTGGGAGGTTGGCCTCCAGATCTGTCCTGATAGTTCCTCTAGTCGGAGGAGAGGTGCAATCGGAGGTAGCTAGACCAACATACAAGGGGGGAGCTGATCTCGACCGACAATGTAGGGCCTTTTGGTTTTATAAGAACGCCTTAAGTCCCGACACACCGTCCCATCGTTCGCCCTGGGCTTTTTAGGAGAATTAGGTCGGATGCATGTTTCCCAAACCGATCGCGGGGGTTGACTTCACTACTTCTAGCTATCTTGAGGCAATGTTCGAACAAAGAAGACAACTCGCTCAATCCCGTGTTTCAGGGGGGGGGGGTGAGAATTTCATTAAAAATATGGACAACTTTTACACACAGGTAGTCATACACTTGACTACTAGGGATAGAACTTTTTTAGGTCATCACCGCTCCAGGTGCTTCCCAGTAGCTCATCTTACTGGTTTTGTAGGCGGTATACTCCAATAGCTAGAGTTTTTTGGACGATAAAGGGCCCTTCCCAATTAGGGTTTAACTTGCCGATGACAGATGCCCTTCCTGCTGTGTCCACCTTCTTCATGACAAGATCTCCTGCAAGAAATTGCTTGATGCAGACGTTTTTGTTGAAGTGCTTTCTCATTCGCCTCTTGAACTCCTCTTGGCGGGTAGATGTTAGGTCTCGAAGCTCTTCGATGTAATCCAGAGAAAGCTTTTGAGCATCTTCGTTCTCTAGGCGTCATTCTTCACTGCCTTCTCCGGCCACCACGACTCTATAGCTCCTGACTTTGAACTCCACTGGGATGAGAGCCTCCGACTCGTGGGATAACTTGAAAGGTGTTTCCCCATGGCTGAGTTAGGAGTGGTTCTTAGAGCCCATAGGACTGAAGGAAGTTGCTCTACCTAGTTCCCCTTCAGGTTGGTGACCTTCTTCAGGAGGTTGATGATCAGCTTGTTGGCGACTTCCACCTGCCCGTTGCTCCGAGGATGGTGGACAGATGGAAATCAAAGATTCGTCCCTAGTTGCTTGCAGAAGTCTTCCAGCTTCAAGCTGTCAAATTGCGGACCGTTGTCGGTGATGATGACGAGAGTAATCCCAAACCTGTAGACAATTTCTCCCCAAATGAAGTTTTTCACGATCTGGGACGTCGTCTTGGCAAGAGCTTTCGCCTCGATCCACTTGGAGAAGTAGTCGATCATGACGAGTACGAACTTCTTTTTACCGCTGGCTTGGGGGAAAGGACCTATCAAATCCATTCCTCAGATGACAAGAGGCCAAGGGGCGGTGATCGAGCGAAGTTGCTGGACTGGCTGTAACTGGAGGGGAGCGAAGAGTTGACACTCTGGACACTTCTTTGAGAAGGCCTCAACATCCTTCAGAATGGTTGGTCAGAAGTAGCCATGCCTGAGTATTCTCTGCTCCAGAGTACGAGTCCCATGCTACACTCTCCTGAATGAATTTCTCCAAGTACCCGGGGAATTCAGCTATGACGGGTATCTGACCAAGGGGCCCGGATGGTCTTGCGATATAGCTCTCCTTCATGCAACAGATAATAGGCTGCCTTGTATCGAGACTTCCTTTGGTCACCATCGCTAGTGGTAAGCCAACCTATTGATAAAAAAGTGACAAACGAATCCTTCCAAGAAGCTCGTTGTTCTTTCTCCATCATGTCCCCTTCTTCGATGGACAGTCGAAACAACTCTGTTACCATTCCACCGGCCCTCGGGCCGTGCATGGCTAGGCGGTCCGCTTCTGAGTTCTCCTCTCGCGGCACGTGCTTGACGAAGAAAGATTGAAAGCTCCTAATAAAGCCCTTCACCTTTATCAGATATCTTTGCAGGATAGGGTCGCGCACTTCGAACTCTCCCCTGATTTGTGACGCGACCACCATTGAGTCGGTGAAGGCCTTGAGATCTTGAATCCCCAATTCCTTGGTGAGACACATGCCTGCCACTATGAGCTCGTACTCCGCCTGGTTCGTGACGGGGAAGAGGATTTCGACAGCTTGCTCGATCCTTGTTGCTTGCGGGCTCACTAGCACGACGCTTGCTCCCACCGAATTCTTGCCTGAAGCTCCGTCCACGAACATCTTCCAGGAGACTGGGCTTGAAGAGCCCTCGTCTTCTCCTGCCTCTGCCGAGAAGTCAGCCAAGAAATTCGCCACTGCTTGAGGCTTGATTGCCACCCTTGGTGAGAAAGAAATGTCGAACTCGCTGAGTTCCACCGCCCATTTCGCTAGTCTATCCGAATGCTCCACTCCATCCAAGATACTTCGAAGAGGATGATCGGAGACGACCTTGATGGAGTGGGTTTGAAAATATGGTCGGAGCTACCGCGCTGAAATCACCAAGGCGAACGTCAGCTTCTCCAAGATGGGATACCTCGTTTCGGCTTGCCTGAGAACCCGACTCACATAGTAGATGAGAAGCTACCTCTTCCCTTCTTCCCTATCGAGCACCGAGTTGACCGCCTCTTCTTCCACTCCTAGATAAAGGAGGAGATCTTCTCCTTCCTTGAGACCTTGGAGTAGAGGAGCTTGAGTTAGCTACTGCTTAAGCTTTCCAAAAACCTCCTCGCACTTCTCGGTCCACTCGAAATGTTGATTGCCTCAAAAGAGTTTTGAAAAATGGAGAACACTTCTCACCCGCCTTGGACAGGGAGCGGGTAAGACCCACCAGTCTTCCTGTCAACCTTTGGGCTTCCTTGGATGGCATCAACATCGCGCCACCACAAGTGGGAGATCGCTGATAGGGTACCACTGATGGCCTTGTGCGAGAGGGCATATGCTGCGGTGCTCGCGGTCTACACCTTTTACTTAATGAAGAAGTGGTAATCCAGGAGCTTGGCGATCCACACCTGCTGTGCGGGGGTCGTGACCTTTTGACCCCAAAGGTGCCGCAAACTGTGTTGATCAGTACTGACTACAAATGGTCGACCAAGGAGGTATGGTCGCCAATACTGAACGACCAAAACTAGTGCCAGTAGTTCACTGTTGTAGGCCGAGGCCGCTGCTCATCGATCTGTAAAGGCCTTGCTGAAATAAGCGATGTGTTGATTATCATGGATGAGGACGGAGCCTACCCACTTCTCCGATGCATCACACTCAATGATGGACTTGGTGAAGTCAGGCATGCTGAGGACGGGGGAGGATACCAAGGCATGCTGTAAGGCATGGAAAGCTTCCTTGGTCGTTGGGCTCCACTCTAATAACATCCCCTTCTTGAGGAAGTTGGTAAGCAGACATGCAATCGCTCCGTAGTTGCGAATGGAGCAGTGGTAGTATCCCGTAAGGCCCAAGAAGCCCCGGACCACCCGCGAGCAGGATGGTATTGCCTATTGGAGGACGACTGTAACCTTGACTGGGTCCATGGCTAACCTGATAGATGAAATGATAAGGCCAGGTACTTGATCTATGTCCGACCAAAGAGGCACTTCTTCTGATTAGCCACGAACTTGTGCTCCGCGAGTAGCTGCAGTACGGTCGCCAAGTGGTCGAGGTGGAATTGCTAGGAAGAGCTGTAGGCCAAGATATCATCAAAGAAAACTAGAATGTACTTACACAGGTATGGGTGCAAGATATCATTTATGGTAGATTGGAATGTCACAGGAGCATTAATCAGGCCAAAAGACATGACTAAGAACTCATAGTGACCATCATGTGTGTGGAAAGCCGTCTTGGGCGCATCCGCAGACCAGGCTTGAATCTGATGGTAGCCCGATCAAAGGTCCAATTTGGAGAATTAGGTCGCGCTCTGCAGCTCATCTAACAGCTCCTGAATGAGAGGAATAAGTACTTATCGGGGATCATGAACTTGTTCAGCTCCCGATAGTTCACGCAGAATCTCCAGCTCCTGTTCTTTTTGAACACCAACAGAATAGGGCTCGAGAATGTGATGGCGCTCGACTAAATGATACTTGCACGTATCATCTCTGCCACCATGGTCTCCATGGTGGTTTTTTCAGCATGACCATATTGGTACAGGCTAACTGATGCCGCGGTCGTCCAAGCCAATGGACGATGGGGTGGTTCGAGACTTTGTTTGGAGGAAGCTCATGGGGATTGACGAAGAGGGAAACATGTTGTCCAACAAACACTGGATGTCTGGGTTCCCCCTGGTCGCGGAACAGGCGCATTTGTCCCCATATGCCATAGATGGACGCAAAGATTAAGGTCCACGGTCTTGAGGATAGTGCGCAGGTCGGCCGATGAGTGGGCTAAGGACGGGGTCCCCTTGTAGGAGGTGGGAAACCCCTAGTTTCTCGATGGTCGATCCTAGTTATGCTTGACGTCACCCCGAGTACGCGGCCAAGCCACGCCGAGAACGGCATCCAAACTGCCCAGTCTGAAGACATAAAAATCCGTAGACATAAAAGTCCTCCGTGCCCGTATACGCCCTATGGAGAGAGAAAGGCCTATGCAGTGGTTTGTCGTGCGAGTGCGACGACCATCAACGAGGAACACATGAATTTCCGTGGGCTGGTGTCACTAGAAACTGTAGCTCAACTACGAGGTCTTGATATGAAATTGTGGCTTGCCCCACTGTCGATCAAAAGCACCGCTGAGCGGCCACATAATGAAGCTCCTAACCTCATAATTATAGTACAGAGACTAGTCATCCCGCCCACCGAATTGCATTAGACATTGAGGCGGTTGAGTTGAGTTGGTGGAGGGGAAATCAGATCTTCCTCATCTAATTCTAAGGCTCAAAGTCGACCAACCCAATTTCGTCCCCCCTTCCCCCCTAGAGCATTTTGAAATCCTCATCAGGGCAATCATACGTGGGGGAGTAGGGGATTTTGCAGCAAAAAAATAGGCCTTTGTTGCGGAGGTCTAAGTACTCTTGGTGAGAGATCTTGTGCATTGACATCTTGGGCCGGGGGGTGGGGGGCGTCGACAGTGGCCGCGGTGGGGACTGTTCCGGGGAAGCAGGGGGTTCGGCTAGAGGACGACCAGGAGAAGTAAAAGGTCTGGGCGAGTAGTGATGTCGAGGAGCGTACGATGTTCCGCTAGATCGCTGAGGACAACTAGAGAAGGTGGTGAAGTCCTCCTCGGCATAACGGGCTTGCTCCATAACCAGAGTGATGGTAGTCCGGTCATGCAGGTGCATGCGTGCCCGAATATGTGGTCGTAGGACAACGAGGAAGGTGCTCAAGTACTGGGCCGGTGTTAGGCCAGGGACATGCTTGGCCACTTCAATGAACTCATCAATATAGGAATCGACGGTTTTCGTCTAACGAACATTGCTCAAAAGGGTTGCTGGCATGACGTTTATCGTAACGACGAATCAACTCATCCTTGAGGCCCAATCACGAGAGGGTAGGATTGGATTGACGGATTCGACGAAGCAAGTGGACGGTGAGCTCTCCATGTAAATGGTTGCGAAGGGACCTTCTATAGCTCAGGAGTGCCCTGGAGTTCGAAATACTTCTCCGTACGGGTCAACCATTCCATGTGGTTGGCCCCTTCGAAGACGAGGATGTCAAGTCGACGTAAGTGGGCTATTGAGGGGTCCCACATGGGTAGAGTCTGAAAGTGTTAGCGGTGTTGCTGGCCAAGGCGACGAAGGGGGTTGGAGGAGTTGGAGGCAACGACGTGGCTTGCTGATTGGAAAGAAGGGAGTGGATGTCGTGGATGGCGATTTGGAGGTTGGAGAGGGTGGTGTCGACGCGATCAATGCGGTCAGAGAGAGCTTTGATTGTGGGAGGAGCTTCCTTCTCGCACGCCATGCTGTGGGTCACGGGCATGTACATGCTGGAGGCGCTGGCCGAAGGTCGAAGGGTTTCACACAGAGGGGTGGTGGACGTCAGGCTGGAGGAACCTACGTGTTCTGCGTACATGAGTGGAAGCGTGAAACTCCACAAGTAATGAAGTCGCGATGCGGCGCCGCAGGAACTTCTGTCGGGCGTGCGGTTTCCGCGAACAACACAGACCGACATCGGAGGAGCACGGAAAGCGCGGAGACGTGGCAAGAAACGCGATGAAATCGCAAGGGAGGCAGGCGTTATAAGGGGCAAGCGTACCAAGTTGATATAAGTGTCCGAAATTAGGGCAGAATGTTGGGTCGTTCTCCCTCCTTTCTATTCAATTTCCAAAATCAAGATACAAAAAAACATGCAAATAAAGACATACTCCTCTGTATTAGGAGGGTCCCCAAAAAATGGAAAATACGTAAAAACCTAAGTATGGTAAATCATTTCGCCGCCATGCTCGAGGCGCGTGCCCACCATGTATACACACCCTCATATTGTTGGCTAGGGACTGGATCGCCTGTGCTCGTATCTGTTAATAATAGTGATGAATTATGAATTTTAGGTATGATAATTAGTCGTCCAAAAATGTGGAAAAGAAACTCTTGGAGAGGGTTTTTATTAGGTAAGATTACAGCTGTCACGGTTCTGGTTTTACTAAAATCATGAACCAAACCACTAAAGTAACGGTTTTTCAAATTAGAACCAAAATCTTATTTAGTTTGACAGGTTCTGGTTCCGGTTCCTGTATAATTTTTGGAACCTTCGTGTCAATGGTTTCGGTTACGATCAACATAAACAAAAATCAAACTGGCCACTAACGGTTCAGTACGGTTCTATGTAGTTCGATTCGGTTCCAACCAGAATCAAAACCAAACTTGGCTGAATGAATGAAAAAGATCAAAAATAAAACACCGGATGGGAAAAGTAAACCTGTTCGTTTTTTTTGCAAGAGAGACTTCGAAGTCTGGGGCCCGAACGCATGAATTTTGCGTTATACCAAGAGGGAGTACTTTTTTGTATAATATAGTAAGTAGGAATTAAAGTTAAAAACCGATACCGCAAAACCACAAAACCACACCAGACCGCGCCAATTTTAAACCGCACTGGACGGTTTGGTTGTGGAGCAGTTTCATTTGTTGCAAAATCGCATAGTTTGCTGTGCGGTTATTGGCGGTACAAAACCTACAAAACAGTTCCACACTACTATTATCGCATAAATTTTTTATATTATTGTAATATTTACATATTTTATTTAAGTTGAAAAACATCACATCTTCCATCTACATCAATTTAACATGCTCCAAATTCAATATTTCATGCTCCAACACTATCAAACTGTCTTTTATTTGAGTCTAACTTATTTTTTCCTTCTAGCTAGGTTATTTTATAGTTTTGTTTACTTATTTTATTTGACCTATTTGTTGAGAGGGACTCACACTCTAATTATTGTCTTTATCCTCTTTATCGAGAGGAACTCACATTCAAATCATCGTCCGTACCGTCTTCGAGAGAGAGCCTAACATTCCAATCATCGCCAACGAGTACAGGTTACATTCAGTCTTCCGCGGCTTTGTCGTCTCCTCTTCAGTTAGAGATTCCTTCCTCTTCATCTCTACCTAAACAGTGATTGCAAGTATTCATGTTAGAAATCGTTTTGGTATTATCCTTCCTCTTCGGCCTTTCCTTGACAGGTATTAAATAATATTAATAATTTGATTTTTTGACTCCTGAGGGGTGAAGTGAACCGTGGACCTCCAATCTCCATTCAAAAATTCAAAGATCACGATCTTGTAATAAAATATTATAAAAAAAAATAATAATAAACGGGTCGCGGTTTGGTTCTGCTTTGCTCTAGTTCGGATCAGGTATAAATTTTTTGAAGTCGCTTGAGACTTGTATGTTGCGGTTCTGATTCTGGTTCCGATCCGAATAATAAAATGAAAGAACCATACCCAGACCAATGTTGTTCATGGTTCCAAAATTCAAACCGAAACCTGAATAATTCGCGAACGGTTCGATCCGGTTCTTTGCGGTTCCGGTTCAATTCCAGTTCGGTTTATGATTTTTGGTTTTAAGCGACAACTTTAGGTAAGATGAGGACCCTAACAATTGGTTAAAATGTCTTCTGACATGTCCGACATGCCTCCCAACATGTCATTTTTAAGGGCAAAACGATATGTTTTTCTAAAAAAATAAATTATGTCTTTTTGTAAAATATAGACCGACATGTCCGATTTTTTCCGATATATCATCCGACACGACTTTTAAATATATCGTCCGTTATTTTATTTTATGTTATATTAGCAGTCTAGCAACATATATTTAAATTGCCTATATATTATATTATGTATGTTTAAATCAATTAGACTTATTGTTTCGATTTATTCAACCTTTTATCCTTACAACCAAATTTGTATAATTGTTTCACAATGTTTTAATTCCATATTAAAAAAAATATGAAATTATTTAATATATTTCTTAGTTGATTGTTTGTATGTTTTTGATATAAATTTATGAGTTTGAAAAGACTTATAGTCAATCAAGAATTTTAACATTTAAATCTTTTTTATTGGCAATACACTTATTTTTATCAAAATAAAATTATTGTATACTATTAAATATATTTTACAATATATCATTTTGTATTTGTTAATAGTATTTTATCTTAGATACCATTCGATTTTATTTCGTATAAATGACTCATTTTTATCTATTTATTATATTATTTTTCTATTGTTATAATGTATAATTAGAGTCTGGATACATAAAATAAAAAATTTATTTATAAGACATGAAAATCCGATATTTAAATTATTTCCGACATGTCTCCGACTTCCGACATATGACATTTAAAAACTCAATCTGTTATGTCGCTGACATCCGATATTTACAACATTGACCCTAACACTCTGTTTTACATACCATAAGTTAAAAAATCTACTTTCCTTAAAGTGCTAGGTTACTGACCTCAAGTTCAGATAATCATCTTTCTAACTTGATAACAATGCTTTTCTATGACTTAGCATGTGATTGGCCAATCTAGTTTGTCTATATCGCGGGAGACCCCTTCACTTTTTTTGCAGTTGAACAAACTGCTTAATGTTATCTAAAATAGTGATGGTTCATATTCACATTCCTTGGTTTACCCATGGAAGACTTAGTTTACCCTGTACTAGAGGTGGTATGATTGATGACAAGTTATTTTTTTGTACCGCCTTATCAATAATACTTTTCAATGAGTCTTTTATCCACTAAATTAAACTTTTAAAATTTGTTTTCTACTATTTTTTATTATGGATGTCTCTAAGCAGGATTTGAAGGGGCTTCCGGAAAGCGGGGTTACTGTACCTACTGCCTCTTTAGATCTGAGACCTGAAGCTCAATTTGCAACCATTCCCGGTTCTGAATATGAGAATCAGTTATATCAACACGCAGACTCTCAGGCAAATTCTTATTCTACATCTGTTCATTCTTGTTCTTCTTGAAATCTTCTAACCTCACTAACGCATGACAGAGCTCTGAATTTCTTCGTGGCTTTCGCTCTGCTAGTCATGGTAGTTTTGAAGATGCCTGGGGTGAAGTTCACCGACCTCCAATTCTTCCCCGTGCTGGTGTTAGGGAGATTGAAGGACAATTTAGTGAATTTGAACAGATCTACGATGGTGGTGTGAATTCCAATATACACCAAATTTGGGATGGTAGAATTTCTTCTCCAATTTTCAATTTCTCTTTAATATCTTAATTAAAAGATAGTTGACTCAAATTTACTTTTATTACACCTTTAGATGGTTTCTTTTTCGTAGTTTAATCTATGTTTTTTGACTTGCTTGGCCGTATATGTCGTCTGCGCCTTATGTTTAGGCTTAATTTTTTTTTTAATTAGAGGCACATGCTTATTTTTATTTATTTATGGTGCATGGAGGTCATCAATATTGAAAATGTATGTAATTTTGCCTACGATAGAGATTGTTTTTTCTGCAGCTGATTTTACGGGGGAGGACTGCATAAGAAATGAAAACTACTTTACACATAAAAATCATTTTTTTAGATCAGATATAGCTGTATTTTTAATAATTCCACCATATTTAGCAGAGAACATATCAAACCATTGGCTAGATGGATTGAAATTTTTTGATGAATAACCAAAGGATGAGATTAAGGATTGATAAGGCATTTACATAATCCAATAAATAGATACTTTTGAACTTAAAGAAAACAAGAGAGAAAGTTAACAAATATAAAATTCACACCTTAACTAATCTAGACACTCACCAAGATAATACTGAATTTTCGACAACATCAAAAGAACCTTACAACTAATCTTAGTGACTTCCTACAGTCTTTGCAATTATGGCATAACCATCTTTCCAAATAACATTATGCCAAATGCAGAATCTTGCATTTGCTGGATTATATCTATCTATATATTTATCTCTCTCTCTCTCTCTCTATATATACACACACACATATATATTCTCTCTCTCTATATATACACATATATATACATGTATATATACATGTATATATACATGTATACACATATATATATATCCGTATATACATACATATATACATACATACATATATATACATATATATACACATATACACATACATCTATAGTAATATATAAAGATATCCACTTATGGTGTAACCCAGTCAACTATCAAGTCAATCACGACCATTCGATTTAATTGAAATCAAATTTAATTATCCGATTACTGACATCTTTTGTACTAGAGCTCCTACACCTACTGTGATATGGTGTTCTAGGCTTATATTACAGTGTAGGGTACCCTACAATATGAAATTACGATTTTAACCCTAAATTTATTGAAAAGAGTCATATGACTCGATTTTTAATATCACAAAAATTGTCAATGGTGGGAATTGAACCTAGGTTCCCACTTAGCCAAGCAAAGATGACAACCATCACACCATATGGTTTTTGCTGAACAATATTGAACTACGTTTTATATATACATATATAAATGTGGGCCGCCCTTGCCTAATATTGTCACCCACGCCGAATGTCGTCTCCCCCGCAAAATGTCACCGCCGCCAGATGTCGCCGCCCCCGTCGAATGTCGCCGCCCCCGTCGAATGTCGCCGCCCCCTTCGAACCCCGTCGAATGTCGCCGCCCCCGTCGAATGTCGCCGCCCCCGTCGAATGTCGCCGCCCCCGTCGAATGTCGCCGCCTCCACCGAATGTCACTGCCACCGATGTTGCTGCCCGCACGAAGCACAACACACGGCGGAGCGCTGTCTCACCGAGACAATATCGTGGTCAGGGTACTGTCGCGCGGGGCACGGGGAGCTTCTCGTACACTATAACTCGTGTGTGTGTCTATATATATATATCAAGGTTGTAGATGTCGGATATCGGGGACACGTCGGTTTAGGTTTTTCATGTCGGTTTTAATATGTCCGGGGGTATATCGGAGATATTTTGTATATCAAATTTTAATATTTAATTATTTATATGTGTAATTATTTATAAATTTAATCCTTTATATATATATTAATATATTAATAATTTGATATTTATTGAACTCTTAAATTTATCAAACCAATATAAACATTTTATGTTACACAAGTAATAACGGTATAACGCGTGAAATAAAATAGGAGAAAGCAAAATGTCGGGAAGTTGTCAATGACAATGGAAGATAATGGACCTTTAGTTCATAATTCAAAGACCATGCATAATTGAAGTCGATGCCGGACTTGAGCAAAGAAGAAAGTCAGAGGAAGAGGAAAAATAACCTAAACAATGAAACAATTTTGGTATATTGTCTATTATACCATACACACTAATTAAAATAAATTGAAAAAAAATCAGTCAATAAAATGTCTGGATGTATCAGCCGATATGTCGACGAATATATCAGTCAATAACAAGCATATCAGAGAATATAGTACACAAGGATAATTTGCAAAAAGATATCAGAAACATGTCGTTTTATCTATGAAACTTTTATGTCGGCCGACATGTCGGCCATGTCGGAGGATATCCACAACAATGATATATATACAAAAATAAAATTCACACCTTAACATCCCACACTCCCTTTAAAACAAGCTTGTCCTTAAGCTCGAACGAAGCTTGCATGACTTGATAATCTAGCTTTTTGATTTCACACCAGAAGAGCATCTGAGACCGAAAGTCACACTAGGTGGGGAGAGTATAGGAGAAAAACCGTGAGTTGTTGGTCACTGCGGTTAGAGAGGTGGATTGCCAAAGTGTCCCGAAGTCACTAATTTATGGAGTGTGGTGTTGAGGCGAGATATGGAAGTCTGAAATGACTCCAACATCTTCCATAACTTTGAACAAAGGGCGGCTTCTCCCGCGACATTTATTTTTTTGTCACGAAGTTGCATGTCCATCGTATTTAATTGATTACAAATAAATTCAATTAAGAATTAGTTGAACTAATCAAGTAATTTTGAGGGCCGGTTGATGAAGAGGCTGATTGATGAAGAGGGTCAATTGATGACCAAATCCTGTGAACGGGGTTGAGGGGCTCGAGGAAGATATCATCGTGGGCTGCACGATATGAGTAGGTGAGCATGCAACCTGAGGCTTAATGGGAAAGGGGTGCAGAAAAAGCATGCGATCCGGGCGAGCAGAAAACAACGGATGACCTGCTCGAGAAGATGGACTGAACGGAGGGAGCGCGACAAACGTCGGTGCTGGGATGGACTGATCACGACTTTGTTGTCGATGATTCAGAGATACAGATACAGGAAGTAGATGGCTCGATGCTGGGAGGGATTGGATCGACGAAGGGGCTGGATGTGCTTCCTTCACGGGAACGAAAGGAGTCTGCTGGCGGCGGCGGCCGTGTAGCTCGTTGAGGACCATCATGCCATAGGTGACTTTGGTGTAGGTGTTACCACCCGAATTTTGATTTGCGGAGACGATCCCACAAGTGGGATCGAGCGGCTATGTTGCAGAAGTCGATGGAGGTCAGGCAGGGGCCGGATTGAAGATGGAGAAACTGCAGCTGACGGCTGACGACATCAACAGAGATGCAGTGGAAAATCCGAAGCAGTGACTGAAAGGAGAATCCGATCAAAAAGAAAAGGGGAAGAGGACCGGAGGCTTTGATACCAAGGTATTGTAGGCTTCTTTTGTCGGGGATCGATGGGGGCGGGGATTCAAGAGCAAACCCTAGAATAGAGGTAGAGGAGAAGTTAAACAAAATCTTGGGGAAGAAGAAGAGGAAACCCTAGAGGGGAATAGGGCTTGAGAGAGACAGAGGAATTTTAGAGAGATAAAGAAAATTTGTTATTTCATTGATTAATTATTCATACAAGACTAAGGGCATATATATAACAAGCTCCCGGGGGTAATCCCACAATTACATTAAGCTGCATAAAAATATAAAAATACATGGAATATTAAACGACCTAAAATACGCATGTGATTCAATATGATTCGACTCATACAGTCATACAATAAAGACTCGATATAATAAGACTCCTAATACTAGATAACCAACGTTGTGCGGTCCATAACAGTAAGCTAGTTTAGTTTCCCAACCAACAGACAATATCACACCAGTTCATCGTAGATCTCCTCTTGATAAGGTGTAAGTTTCGGTGTTGGGTCCATATGTGAATCATTTGGCTTTAACTCTGCGTTCTGGCTTCCTCCAATATATTTAAAACCTACTTTCTCTGATAGAAATGTTTTGTTTTGTAGCCATCCACTTCAATTCTATAAAGTGTTTCAACTTTTCTAGATTCTTGATTTGAAATTGTTAATGTAGATGTCTTTTGAACCGACAGATATTACTCTCACCATCACCAACAATAAATATATCATTAACATGCTGTTAGGAGGAAACTAGGAGAGAAAGCAACTAAGAGAGATCTAGAAGGCTAAAGGAGAGAGTTAGGGTTTGAGGAGGGAGGAAGAAGCTAACCTGATAATACTCTGCATAATCCCCCAAAGGGGGGCTGCCCGGATATAAATATATCCGGGCACCAAGGGGCCGGCCGGCCCCACCCAAGGGGGCTGAACCCGCCTGGTTCAGCCCCAGGCCGGCGGTTCATTGAGTGGGGGCTGAACCGGAAGGTTCAGCCCCGTTGTTTAGCACGTCCTTGCTCCTCCGAACATATTGACGACCCGCAAAGCGTAGCGGGGGCGTAACATTCCCCGCCCCATCAAGAACCAACTTGTCCCCAAGGTGGTAGTCCGGATAGAGCTCCTTGAAATCGAAGAAGTCTACCCAAGAGTTGTGTGCTGGCGACAGGTTCTTCCATTTGACCAAGAGCTCGGGCCGGTATTCCGTGCCCCGGTTCTTCCACCTGTGCCCCAAAATATCCTCTGGAAGCGGCCGCAGCTCACCCGTAGTAGTAACTGCAGGCAACAAAGTACTGGGCTGGATATGCGGACCCAATTTCCGTTTGAGCAAGGAAACGTGGAATGTAGGATGAATGCGGGAACCTTCCGGCAAAGCCAAAGTATAAGCCACCGGCCCCACCCTGCTGATGATCTGAAAGGGGCCGTAATAGCGCGGGGACAGCTTCTGGTTGCCACGATGAGCCACCGACAGCTGCCGGTATGGTTGGAGCTTGAGGAAAACTTCGTCACCCACGGCGAACTCCCGCTCCGTGCGGTGTTTATCCGCCTGGGACTTCATGCGCTCCTGGGCTAGGCGGAGATTCTCCCGAAGAGTCACCAACATGCGATCACGATCCAGAAGAGCACGATCCACGGCCGGAAGAGCGGTGCTGCCCGGCTCATAGCTGGCCAAAGTCGGAGGCGGACGCCCGTAAACCACCTCAAACGACATCATCCTGCTGGCTGAGTGATACGCCGTGTTGTAACAGTACTCGGCCCAGTGTAACCAATCCGGCCAACTCCGAGGCTCATCCATAACAAGGCATCGAAGATACGTCTCGACACCCCGATTGAGCACCTCCGTCTGGCCATCCGTCTGCGGGTGATGTGCCGTGCTGAAGTGTAAGCGAGTACCCTGTAACCTGAACAACTCCCTCCAGAACCCGCTGACGAAGGTGGGGTCGCGATCAGAAATAATGGCACGAGGAAGGCCATGCAGTCGGACGATTTCCCGAGCAAAGAGAGCGGCCACGGACTCCCCAGTATACGGATGGCTAAGGCCCAGAAAATGGCCATACTTGAAGAGCTTATCCACCACAACCAGAATAACTGACTTTCCTTTGGACTTAGGCAGCCCATCAATAAAGTCCATAGACACCGTGTCCCAAATAAGCTGCGGAATGTCTAATGGCACGAGTAGCCCGGCAGGAGAAGAAGTCTCATATTTTTGTCGCTGGAAGATGTCGCAGTGGCGAACAAACTGCTGAATGTCCCGGCGCATGCCTGCCCAAAAAACGTTTGCTCTCGCCCTCTGGAGAGTCCGGAGGACCCCCGCATGCCCTCCTGTGGGAGACGAATGGAACTCGTGCATTAATACCGTCTTCCAAGCTGAATCGGCGGGTACGACCACCCGGCCCCGATAATAAAGCCGGCCATTACACAAGTGATACCAGCCGGCCCTGTCTCGCCCCGCTGTAAAGTGTCCACCAACGGCCGTAACTTTGCGGAACGAAGTACCTCCTCCTGAATGTCCTCCAAGGAATCGACCAACGGCCCCGAAATATGAGAGAGAGCAGCCTCTGGGAGACGAGAAAGAGCGTCGGCGACCACATTCTCTTTGCCGCGCCGATAAACAATCTCATAGTCGTAGCCCAGAAGCTTGGTAACCCATTTCTGCTGCAGAGGTGAAGAAACCCGTTGGTCCAGAAAATGCTTCAAGCTCTGGTGGTCTGTTCGGATCTTAAAGTGCCGGCCCAACAAATAGGGCCTCCACACAGCCACTGCGTGAATGATCGCCAACATCTCCTTCTCGTAAGCCGAGAGACCCAAGGTACGAGGAGCCAAGGCCTTGCTGTAAAAGGCTATTGGCCGCCCCGCTTGCATCAAAACCGCCCCGATGCCGACCCCCGACGCATCGGTCTCCAGAACGAACTCCTTCGAAAAATCTGGTAGTGCAAGCACTGGTGTGGTGGTCATTGCCCATTTGAGAGCCTGAAATGCTTCCTCCGTCTCCTCAGTCCAAGAAAAAGAATCCTTCTGCAGCAGCTGGGTCAATGGTCGGGCTATCTTCTCATAGTCCTGTACAAACCGCCGGTAATACCCTGTAAGGCCCAAAAAACCCCGCAAGGCACGAACTGTAACCGGTCGCGGCCAGGACTGCATACTCTGAATCTTCCGCGGGTCGGCCCGAACGCCCTGACCAGAGACCAAATGGCCCAAGTACTCCACCTCTGCCTGCCCGAAGGAGCATTTGGAACGGTTGGCATAAAGATGGTGCTGACGAAGTCTGGCAAGAACCTGTTCCACGTGGTGCACGTGGTCCTCCCAGGTCGCGCTGTAGATGAGGATATCATCAAAGAATATCAGGACAAACACCCGCAGGAAGTCTCGGAATATCTCATTCATGTTGGCCTGAAATGTAGCGGGACCCCCAGTCAGCCCATTGGCCATAACCAAAAACTCATAATGGTCGTCATGTGTCCGAAAAGCCGTCTTATGGACGTCCTCCGGTGCCATCAAGATCTGATAATATCCGGAACGAAGATCCAGCTTGGTGAAATGCTGCGCTCCATGCAGCTCATCCAGTAACTCTTCTATGTGAGGAATCGGGAAGTTATCTTTGACAGTAGCGCCGTTCAAGGCCCGGTAGTCCACACAGAATCTCCAGGACCCATCCTTTTTCTTGACCAAAATAATAGGAGCCGAGAAGGAACTCGTACTTGGCCGAATGATGCCGGCCTCCAGCATCTCCCGGACACTGCGTTCGATCTCCGCCTTCTGAACGTGCGGGTAGCGGTAAGGACGAACATTCGTAGGCTCAGCTCCCGCCTTGAGCGGGATACGGTGATCCCGAAACCTCGGCGGTGGCAAAGTGTGTGGCTCCTGAAAAACGTCAGCATAATCAGTCAGAAGTAACTGTAACTGAACCGGTACCTCATAAAGTGTGGAATCGCCGGCCTGGACCTCCCGAAGGACGGCCATGATCTGCCCATCCCCGCTCAACCGCTGCAAACTGCGAAGAGAAACCTCCTTGATAGGAGAGGACATGATACCCTTTAGGCAAAGCTGTTTTTCCCCGTGCACAAACTCCATAGTCATGTGCTTCCAATCAAAAGTCACCCGCTGTAACTGGCGCAACCACTGAACTCCCAGCACCATGTCTGAACCCCGAATAGGCAATAAGTAGACGTCAGTCCGTCTCACATAACCGTGTATCCGCATTTCCACTCCCTTCAGCACCCCCTCGCACTGCAGCTTGCTGCCATCCGCAACCATAACGTGAAAGGCAGCCCCCTTGTCAACCACGTGTCCCACGCGCCGTGCTACGTCAGGATGTATGAAGTTGTGGGTGCTCCCACTGTCCACCAGGATAGTAACCCTCTCTTGGGCAATCCGGCCCGCCAGCCTCATGGTCAGCGGGGGAGCGCAACCCTCGAGAGCATGTAGAGAAACTCCAAACTCGGTCTCCTCCAATTCCTCCCCCAAATCCTCGTCCGGAGCCGGCCCGTCCTCATCCTGATGCAACATGAAAACCTGCAGCTTTTGGCATTTATGACCTGGCACAAACTTCTCGTCGCAATTAAAACATAGGCCCTTCTCCTTCCGAGCGGCCAACTCACTCCAAGACAACCGAGTCACCGTTGGTTTGGTACCCGTGTGCTGCTCCCGTCGTGCTGCTGTGGTCGGGGCCAAGGCTGTCCGACTCGTGATGCGGGCCCGCTGTCTGTTGAACTTCTCCTGGATACGTGCCAAAGTAATGGCGTGGTTCAAGGAACGAGGCATGAGTGCCTGCACTTCGTCACGAATGTGCTCCTTGAGACCCGAGATGAAACAGCTGTAGAGTGTCCTCTCCGGCCACTGAAGCCCTATTGGCCAACTTCTCGAACTCAGTGCGGTACTCCAGCACTGATCCTTTTTGACGAAGCTTCTGAAGGAGGGCCTCAAAGTTGTCGTACTCCAGTGGACCAAATCTGGCCGTAAATCCATCCACAAACTCCCCCCAAGGCACGTACTCCCGTCCCCGCAGGAACCACTGCGTCCACTGAAAAGCGTCGTCCTTCAAGTGAAAGGACGCCAACTGCACCCACTGTCCGTCAGGCACCTCCTGGTACTGGAAAAAAAATTCCGCCTTTTGAATCCATTCCAAGGCGTCACCGCCCTCGAACTCCGGAAAGTACATACGAGTTAATCCGGGAGTCAAGCGTTGTGTTCCCTGACCTCCTTCCGGTCTGGCGGGCTCACCTTGCTCGAAATCGCCGTAGCCATGATGCTGACCCGCTCCCCAAGGCGGAGGTTGCGGCTGGCCGCCCCATCCTGGGCCAAAACCGGCCACCCCAGGAGGCCCAAACCCGCGGGGAGGAGGGAGGAGCCCCCCTCTTTGCTGTCCCATCGTGTCCGGTGGCCGCCGGAACCCAAACGGGTCGTCACCGCCCCGGCGCCACTGTCCTTGGCCGAATCCAGGCTCGCCCGCCCCGCTGCTGCAGATCCCGGCGGAAACGAGCCCGCCGCACCCCCGTACGCCGCCGCCGACCCTCCGGGAAGACCGAAGGCCGTCGAGCCAACTCCGCCCGTCCCCGGCCACGCCGTGCCCGGCGCGATCCCGCCCGATACGCGCATCCGCTCCGTTTCCGGGATCCGCACGCCGACGCCCTCCGCGAGCCGCACGCCCGTAGCCGCTGGATCGGCCCCCGATCCGGCCGAATCTTCGCTCGCCGGTGCCTTACCTTTCAACAACGTCTTCAACTCCTCCATCCGAGCGTCCAACCGCCCTTCCAAAGCCGCCATCGAATCAGTTAACCCAACAACGTTCTCCTCTAGGGTTTCAATCCGCGAGGACTTCTCTTGCGTGCGAGTGGTCACCATTTCGGAGAGACGAACTCCTCTGATACCAAATGTTAGGAGGAAACTAGGAGAGAAAGCAACTAAGAGAGATCTAGAAGGCTAAAGGAGAGAGTTAGGGTTTGAGGAGGGAGGAAGAAGCTAACCTGATAATACTCTGCATAATCCCCCAAAGGGGGGCTGCCCGGATATAAATATATCCGGGCACCAAGGGGCCGGCCGGCCCCACCCAAGGGGGCTGAACCCGCCTGGTTCAGCCCCAGGCCGGCGGTTCATTGAGTGGGGGCTGAACCGGAAGGTTCAGCCCCGTTGTTTAGCACGTCCTTGCTCCTCCGAACATATTGACGACCCGCAAAGCGTAGCGGGGGCGTAACACATGCACAGTAAACTTAATGCAATTTTTTGATTCAGATGTGTATCAAAAAATGAAATAACCTGAGATACTCATCAACATACCAAACTAAATAAGGGCAGAGCTGAATCTGCTGAACTAGAGACATGGTGATTATTATAAACCATACTGATACTTCTTGATCTTGCAGATTAGTTTAGACGAGAAAAAACCCAGAGGTTACTTCATATACATCTCTTCAGCTAAGTTACCGTGTAGAAACATAATTTTGATATCCAACTAATGAAGAGGCTAATTGCAAATGGCTGCAAGATAAAAAAAATCTCCGAAGAGAGAATATTCTTGAGAGTAAGTGTCAAGACAGATATATATAAAAAAATATCAAGCTAGTCAACACTGATCATCTTAGTGTAGCCTTTAAGGACCATGCAAGCATTCAACGAGTCAGTTGTCACATTTAGGCTCCGTTTGGCACGGTGGTGGAGTTCATGAACATGGGGATTAAATTGTCATTCGCTAATGCTCACCTAAGAAATTTTGGCACTTTGCACCTCCAAATTATCCTATTTTGACACTTTACATCCCGAATTTGGCACATTGCACCCCCGAATTACAGATTTTTGGCATTTTGCACTACAAAACTAAAATTTTACGGGTATTTAGGTCCAAGCACGGCCCAAAATACTCATTTTGCCACTTTACAAATATCCAAAATAAGATAGTTCGGGGTGCAAAGTGTCAAAATGAGCATTTTGGATGGTGCGCGTACCTAAATACTCTTAAATTTTTAGCCTTGGGGTGCAAAGTGCCAAATTTCAATAATTCGGAGGTCCAAAGTGCCAATTTTAAAGATTTAGGGTGCAAAGTGCAAAAATAGGATAATCCGGGGATGCAACGTGCCAAAAAGCCTCCACTTTTATGTTCAAACGGATGATGTTTGTTAGATGATCTTTAACGAATGACCGTTTAACCCATGCGTTTACGACCGCCAACCACCGTGCCAAACGGAGCCTTAGAAACCATTTAACTGTGTAGTACTAATAACTACCAATTGTGAATTTTCCATATGGTAGACAAATCAAATTCGATGTACCATTCAAATAACAATTTTTTTTTCCTCAATCATAACTTGTCTTCATCGAGAGTGAAACAGACCAACAAATGATGTCGTTGGTACATCAAGTGAAGAGTGGCGCGATAAAAATACCATTACTTCGATTGTAAGAAACTAAGTATGATATGAGGTGATGATTGGTACATGTGCACTAGACTTACAAACGACAATTGAGTGATCATTATTATATTAAGAGATCATCTTCATAAGCTGTGGAGTCGTTGACCATAGAAGTTATTGGTGCTTGTGATCTCCACAGATGCTGTAATAGTATGTCACATGATAATGTGATCGATGATTTGATACCCAATATCTTCCTTGATATGGGGATGCTATTTCTAGCAGTAGGGACAGCATGATCAAACACATAGTCAAGAACAAGAACAAGAACAATGATCGAAAGAGGGTGCTTACTAATTGCAATTATGGATAAAAACATACCAAACGAAGTTGTGCTTTCGAAGAAAATAACATCCATAGATATGAGGGCTCTTCGAAGTGTGGGTGAATAGCTGACAAAAGGTCGACTGTGAAAGTTGACCAATACTAATTCAAACTGTAAGTGATTTTGATTAAACCAAATTAAAATCAACAACAATGAATTAATTAAAATTAGCAGCACTGCACGACATTCATAACACTCTCAATTGGTTGAACAATACACGTCACGTTCACACAAAGGGCTTTGAACTAAGACTAGTGCAAATGAGTTTTATAGGATAGTAAGAAAACAAAACAATTGTACAAACAAGTCAAAATTCCTAAACAATTATGCAATATTCATCCAATATTCTATAATAAAAGATAAAACACAATACAAGATATTTGAGGATAAGAAGATTCTACGGTGGGAAGTGATGGAGGGCGGCTGTAGCGAGTAGGGGGTGGCTCACGCGACAACAAACAGGGGAGCGATGGTGCTAGTGGTAAGCTGGGAGGGGCGGCGACGCTAGTTAAGAGAAGGGATGGCCAGTGATTTGCTGGTAGGAGCAAAAAGGAGCGTGCGGTTTGCAGTAGGAGTCAGAGACGGAGGTTGTGATTTGCAACATGAATTGGGAATGGAGGTTGCGGCTTGCTCCAGGAGTCGAAGATGGACGTTTGCGTCTTGTAACTGGAGTCAGAGTTGGACGTTTGGGATTTGCAGTAGGAACGGTGGATGGAGGCTTGCTCTTTGCAGTAGGAGCATGTGATGTATTTTGCATCTTGAGCAAAGGAAGACGTCGTGAGGCTTGCTGCAAGAGCTGAAGAGCGCGTCTGTGGTTTGAGACATGAGTGAAAAAAGAGGCCTGCAGAGTGGCTAGTGTTACAGGAAGGGATATGGGGTGGATGCAGGAAATACACGGGACGTCGCACCCCATGATATCGCGGTGTCGCATTAAGCTGATTGCTGACTTTAGATTTTTCACAAGGCTCACAATGTTTGACTACTATCTCCCCTTAATATAATAAAAGAGGGCTAGGGCATCCGATGTGAAAGACTATGATTGACCGTTACGCCCGGTGTCAGATTATTACTAAATAAAGATCAAAAAAATAAAAGAGAACACATAAAATTTGAAAACGGTGCTCCAGAAGCGCTTGTGGTCTCAGATTGCTGATTTGATCAATGCTTTCTACGCAAGTACATATTAGCGGTCCCAGCCAAATGGTGACCCAATCTCCATTGCCGATCCTGCAACTGATCTCTATCAACTCTTCCAGACTGAAATGTATTCATCTCCAATGAATGGTGATGATTGCACTTACGCCGAAGATCGAGGGCGAGTTTATCAGGCTCGGTCGACGATATCCTAGTGTCCTCAAAGATGAGGTGTCCTCTCCAGTACACCTAGTAACGACAATAAAAGCCATCCGGTCCATCCGGTCCATCCGGAGTGGTAGTGCACTTGTGGGCCACAATGTCAACAATACTCTCAGCTCTCAACTCTTGTGTTGGTGGGTCCAGAGGAATCTACAGAATCATAGGTGGTGCGAAAAAGTTCGTAGGTGCTCGTCCCAGATGGCTTGAGTAAAGGTCAAGATGTAACTGGGAAGGGGCGGGTGGTGACTCAATGTAAGGTCCCTATGCTCGAGAGGCTCAAAGTAAGGTGTCAAATATTACATATTAAATATGAGGCATATCCATATATATAGGGAGATCAATCTCGTAGAAATTTGTTCCAATTTTCTGTATAATCCTATAAGGTTCCTTCCTCTTAGGTTTTAGCTTTTTAGCAGCTCTTTTTGAAAGCCTATCCAGACGAATCTTGACCATGACCTGCTTGCCCACCTGAAAATGTTGCTCACGCCTATGCATGTCTATTTGCGACTTATATAATTAATTGTTGCTAGCAATTTTCTTCTGGAATAATTCATGCAGTTCATGTGTGTGATGTATGTAGGACTTAATGAGCTCACTAGGATGCGTCTCTAGAGCAAATTGGCTCATTTACTAACATTATATGAAGTGAATTCATACCAGTAGCCCTATTGACAAAGCTATTATATGTGAATTTGGTGACTGACAACACAAAATCCCCATCTAAAGGGTGCTCACCAACTAGTCACCATAGCAAATTCCCCAAACTTTATTCACGACCTCAGTTTGGTTTTCAGTTTGTGGGTGATAAGCCATCAAAAACTTCAAGGCCGTACTTGTCATATGTCATAATGCCCTACGTAAATAACTCATGAAACACACGTCACAGTAAAACACTATGGACTTGAGCAATCTGTGTAAATGATAAATGTCTCGAATGAAGAGGGCCACCACGTGGGCTGCATTTTGCGGTCTTGCGAAAGGCGATAAAATGATCTTCGAAAACTGGTATGCCACCACAAAAAATGGAGTCATGCTTCCTCAAAGTGCGAGGATAACCTAATATAAAATCTATGTTAATATCGACTAAGACTGGTGTGGGACCGAGAGGGGGGGTATAGAGTCCAGAGTTTTTTTTTGAACTGACCACAGTTTGGCAGGTGCCGCAGTAATGTATGACCCGTGCCACTTCCTTCTTCAAGACGGGCGAATAAAAACGATCCCTGACTAAAGCAATCTTCTTGTCTCTGTGGAAGTGGCCAGCGACGCCACCCGCATGCATCATATCCCGCGACGATATCAAATCTCTCAGCGGGTTCATGGAATATCTTAGGAATTCAGAATAAATCGTACCAAAATCTGCGTAGTTGGAGTAATCTCTCGGTAGTCACTCAAAACTAGTTGTGCTACTGCTCAGTGTATGGAGGAGGGTGATATGGCCACTAAAAGCGTCAACAGACTTGTTCTCAACACCAACACAATGTTTGAGAATGTAGTGAACATCATGCAAGTATTCAACCCACTTTACATGCATATGCCCAAATTTCTATGGGTCAAAATACCTCAGTGCCAAACATTCTCACTGAAATAATAAAATCAGTGACCCTCCTGACTCAATATTCCACCAATGCCAACACTAGATGCATTACAAGCTACCTCAAACGCCTTAAAAAAACAGGTAATCTCAAGACGTGAGCTGCCATCAGCCTCTTCTTGATTTCTTCGAAATCTCGTGTGGCTGTTTCCATCCACTGAATGTCTCTCTATCGCAAACAGATCGTGAAAGGGGTTATGATGATACTAAAATCTCGGACATACCTCCGATAGAAGCTGGTTAGTCCCTGAAATCTATGAGCCTCAGTGATGGTGGAGGGAACAAACTTTGTCCGGGTTAACAGACATGTCAGACACAGATATGATAACCCTGAGAAAGTGAATAGAATCGCTGAGGAAGGGGCATTTTTTCAGGTTCACAAATAACTTTTCCTTATAGAAAACCCCAAACAGGAGCCTCAGATAGCTCAGGTGGTCGACATGATAGTGACTATAAATCAAGATGCCATTAAAATTAGAGCTGTCACTTAAAACCGAAAACCGTAAATCGAACCGAAACTGCAAAGAACCGGACTGAACCATTCACAAATTATTCGGGTTCCGGTTTGAATTTTGGAATCGTGAACAACATTGGTCTGGGTGTGTTTCTTACATTTTATTATCCGGACCGGAACCAGAATCGCACCATACAAGTCTCAAACGGTTTCAAAATTTTTAGACTTGATTCGAACCGGACCGAAGTAGAACCGAACCGCAACCCGTTTATTTTTGTTATTAATATTATCATAATAATGTTATTATTTTATAATCTATCTATAATATCTATATTTACTATCATGGGTGAAGCTGATGCAGTTTGAACGCAAACCGCAATCGTACCAAAGAGGGTCGATTTTGGACCGAACAAAATTGCACCGCACAAGAATCATGTGGTATGATTTCACATTGAAGCGATTTGGAGTCGATTTTTGCAGTGATCTTTTGATTTTTATATAGTTATATAATGTATTTTCAATTTTAGTCGCATATTTTTCTGAAATATTTTATTTTAAAAATGGGAGTTGCGGAGATGAGAATGCTTAGGTGGATGTGTGGACACACGAGAGTGGATAAAATTAGGAATGAATGTATCAGGGATAAGACAGGAGTAGCAACAATTGCAGAGAAGATGCGAGAAGCTCGACAAAGATGGTTTGGACATGTATAAAGGAGACCATTAGAGGAACCTATTAGGCGTTGTGAGAGTCTAGTCACTAGACACGTTAAACGAGGGAGGGGTAGACCAATAAAGACTTGGAATGAAACTATAAGGAAAGACATGATGTACTTAGGCATTAGTGAGATTATGACAAAAGATAGGGCACAATGACGACAAAGGATCCATATAGCCGACCCCACTATAGTGGGATAAAGGCTTGAGTGTTGTTGTATTTTATTTTAAAAATATAGAAGGTATACAACTATTATTTATTAGTAGTCATGAAGACAAAACTAATTGTAGCCGATTGCTACGGTTGCGCATGCTGACGAGACACGCGTAAGACAACTAGACGTCATGACACGTCTACACACGCAGGAAGGCGACAAATACTAGCCCACCGATTATGGAAGAGACCATCGAGGAGCGCACAACCTAATTAATTCTATTTCGATGTTGTTTTGAGTTTTACTATTTGCAGCTCGCTTTTATTTCATTCCGCCAAGTTTAGTTTTGGTTTTAGTTGGAACCGATTGGAACCAGACCAAACCACATAGAACCAGACCTTACCGTTAGTGGCCAGTTTGGTTTTGATTCTTGTTGAACCGTAACCGAAACCGTTGACACGACGGTTTCACAAATTAAGCTGGAACCGGAACCAGAACCGGAACCAGTCAAACCAAATAAGGTTTTGGTTCTAATTTGAAGAATCGTTACCTCATCAGTTCAGTTTTTGGTTTTAGTACAACCGGAATCGAACTGAAACCGTGATAGCTCTAGTCAAAATGGATGACCAAGAACTTGTCCATGAAAAGCTGAAGGATCTGTTCCATGACCCAAATTAAAGTGCTCGGGGAGTTTGACAACCCAAAAGGCATGACCAACCTTTCATAAAGATCATCTTTGGTCTTAGATGTCGTCTTCCACTCGTCTCTTTCGTGAATTCTAATCTAGTGGTATCCATTGCAAAGATCAATCTTCGATAATACCTGAGCGCCAGCTAGGGAATAGGGAAGCATTACTTGATTGTAATCTTGTTGATAGCCAGTCGAGCAGGTCTTAGTGGTTTGGCAGGATCGCCCACCGTCGGAGGATATGTGGGTGGACCGATTAGATTTGCGCCACCAATTTCCTGACTTTTGCTTTGAGCACGAGACAAATTTCCCAGCAGTTGGTATTGTTATGAACATCGACGAGACGAAAGAAGGTGAAGGGCATCTGCCAGTGTGGCGAGTGTATCGACGTCGCTAGCATCATGCAAGTAATGTTTCGGTTTAGCCGGACGTATTGGGTTACGTTGTTATATCTCTTTTATGCACTTTGAGCATGACACCTATATATTCGATAACTATTGTATTTTGAGCATCTAGTTTTTGGAATGAAAAATCTTGGGACTTCTCTCTTCTCTCTCCTAATTTCTCGTCTCCCTCTCTCTCTTTTCCCTCTCCTAACATGGATTATCCTCACTGATATGCAACTAATGGATGTTGAGATCCAATTCAAATGTCTTGCATAAGGAATGAATAGTCGATGGTGAATAATGGGCCAACACAAGGTTTGCCTAAAGTGTATGTGTGTCTCCATTATCCTTAAAAAGACATGGTATTGCCAGCCCAGTTGACCCTAAGGTTACTGAGGATCTGCAACCACTTGACTCCGAGACTGACGTCCAAAATGCCTAGGCCGAAGACATAATTGTTGATGCTGAAAGAGTAAGAGCATATCACTACTGGCAGTGCTTTTCAGCGCCCGACGGTGGTGTAGCTGCGGCTTTCGCCTAGCTGCACATGGAATCCTGGCGCCGATGCGACACTCGACTGTAATTTGTCCATCAGGGCGTGGTCCGTAGGAGTGGAAATTGTGGTTGAAGCCATTGTGAAAGGGAAGCTAAAGTCAAGTAAGGTGGGCGACCTCCACATGTGGTGGTTCTTCATCATTAAACTCGAAATCTTCATAATCATAAAGACAAATGTCATCATCCCCCCACCAAGGAGTATTTGTAAATCCTACTTCAGACTGTCATGTGTGTGTGTGGGGGGGGATAAGGTTTCTTGTAGTTGAAGCAAAGACCTTGCTACATAGCTCGACGTAGGCTTGATGGGAAAAACATTGTGGAGGGGGCTTGGATTTCTATGATAGGGGTTGCGACGAAAATGGGTACAAGGAGTGGCTGGAGTGGAGGTAGTTGGTGATCCGGCGAGGGACGATTGGAAGAGTGAAAAGTGCAAGAAGAGAAAGGGTGATGTGTTTGGGGGTGGCTGATGAGAATGACCGATGATGGGGAGCTACAGGGTGGGCGGCAAACTCTTCTTTGACGAATCGTGCTTGCTCCATAGAGAGAGAGAGTTGTCAGATTATGGACTTGGAGGCGCACACGGTTATGCGCTTGCAAGCCGATGAAGAAATAGCTGAAGTAGTCAAATCTTGGACCTGCAAAGCGATTTTGATGAAATCATTAATGTTGGTGTTCACTGACTTTACTTGACAGATCATACTTAGTCACTCTAAGGTATTGTCGACTTGTCAATAATCGTAGCAACGAATGAGTTCCTTCCTTGAGGTCTTGCTAAGAGATAACGACTTTGGATTAGCGAATCCAATACATCCAATGGAAGGTTGACCCTTTCATGTAGATGGTGGTGAACAAAATCTTCTGGTTTTCGAGAGTGCCTTGCAATTCGAAGAAGTGTTCCACACTAAAAATCTACCCCATATAATTGGCCCCGTCGAAAACCATAATATCAATGCGACACAAGTGGGCAGGTGGAGGGCGATTGATGCATTGGATGATGTCAGCGATTGAGGGACTGGTGTTGGGTGGTGGTTTAAGAGCTGGTGTGGCGTAGAGGGGGGGGGGGAGATTGTTGTGTCCATCACCTCCCTTTAGCTTGAGTGGGACTAACCACCTAGCCCACAACACTTATGACGTAACACCTCATGTCCACCCGACACTTAGTATGATGATTTGTATTGTCATTTGTTTGAGGGAAATAGTTGTGCCTTTTCTATAAGTTCGAGTTTATGGACCAATTGTGTAAGCGCTTCCTCAATGGGCCATACTGCAGGTCACCGACATACAAGAGCAGGGTGCAGCACGGAGGTAGACCAACGAATCTGCACTGGAGAGAGGATGTGTAGCCGAGCTTTATCATGGCATGACTTATTTTTGGAATAGGTGTGCAGAGTAGAGGAGGGGCTGATCGTAGGCCCCCACACACGAGCAAGACATTGGTGGAAGTGTCGATGAGGATCCTACGAGCTCGAGCGGCGAAGGGAAGATACTGGAATGCAAGTTTTTTGGCATTGGGCACTGGATGGATGACTGACGAGATGCTCGATGAAAGACGATCGTGAGGAATCATTCCTTCAAACACCAGGAATAGAGGCAGACAAACCAATTGATAGTTCCTTACTCTCGGGAGAGGGTGGATCGAAGGATTGACCACATGAATAGATTCCTCTAGAGCTGAATGCTGGGTTGTCAAGAAGCCTTAGTCAGTTCTTGAAAATATCCTAAGTGACAAAATGAAGATATCAATCGGTGGCCTCCCCTTATATGCTTGCGATCTCAGTCGGAAGTAAAAATACAACACAAAAATTAAAATACCACTACATAATAATAAGGCGGCGTGACTGTTCCCTTAGAGTAATGCCTGGTTGCTTGATCCACATTAGTAAATGTGTACATATCATCCTCTTGGTGCTTTGCTTGCACCCGCATCCGTATCAAATTTGTGGATGTGACAGTCAGGAAGATTCATCGTCCCCACTCAAGACTCCGGGCTTCTTATTTTTATCCGATTTTCCCCAAAAAAACTACAATATTTTTGAGGCGGCGGTAAGTATAACATAACATACAGTGTCTTGTCGGCCTTGTGTGAATGTGAGTGAACAATCTTCATGGCATTACGTAAATGCAAAATTTACATACAATTCTAAAAAACCGTTGATGTGATTCTGGAAGAATTTTACATAAAAATGTAAAATTGGGCGTACAATTGTAGGAATATTACAATAACAACAACAGTCAAGCCTTTATCCCACCATAGTGTGGTCGGCTATATGGAAAATTGGCCGTACAGTGGTAGGAATATTATACATGCTATTTCAGGAAACTCGTACATATGATTTTAGAAAAACTATACATGCTATTTTAGGGAACTTGTACATGTGATTCTAGGAAAATTATACATTATTTTAGGAAATTCGTACATATGATTCTTGAAAAATTGTACATACAATCGGAACAAAATTTTCATTTAAAATATCAACTCAAAAATCCAATAACTATATGGGTTTTTAAGGGCACTTGGAATTGTAGTTTTGTAAAGGATCATGATGATGCAAGCTGCTTTATGAGAGTTCAGGTGGCCGACTTGTCCAAGAGATGTTGTGGCAATATAGTTTGTTGCATTGCCAATTTAACGAACTTTTTTTCAAAGAATCATCTTGCAAAGAATTTATCGACTAAAGTCCGAAGTTCGATGAGCTCATTATCTGTATTCTTAGGTTAAGGTTGAGCTTTGAGGGCAAACATCATACTGTTTATTGAAATGAAGCCAAAGATGTTGGTGGAGTGAAGCTGTGTCCTAGTATCCATTTAATTTTCTGCAAAACCTATTTTTTTCTTGTATATCTATCCAAGATTGAATAATGTGGATTGTCCTTATTATGCCTGCTGAGATTCAGGAGCTATTACAAACTTACAATACCTTACAGGCCAGGGGATTATGTGACCATATTTCATCTCTCTGTATTGTTTTACTTCATATTGTTTATTTATTTATTTTTTCTGCAGGACCACCACAAAGGGTTCTATCTAGTTACTTGCACTATTTTGTGAATAGTGATCGTGACCGTACTGGTTTCCGGCCAACTGCTCTTCCTGCTCTGGGTTTGTCAGAAAGTGACAAAAGATGCATACGGGACCGAAGCTGTATCATGGCAAGGCATATTTTTGCCGATAAAAATGAACAGTATATAAATGAACAGGTTGGTTAGTGCTCTTAATTTCATTGCAGATTAATCTCGCCTGTAAACTCTTTGGGTGTAAATGAGCTGGGCATGAAGAAGTTGGTGGCTTTGGTTGAGTTTTTAACGGTCAGGCTAAATGTGAATGGGCTCAAGTTCATTTATAATTGAAAAGTTGTTTTTATGTTCAGCTCATACTTTTTAAAACCAAATAGGAGACAACCACAAATAACATACCAAATTGATGGCCATAATATGTATTGAGAAGGTTGATTTATTGCTCCAATTACACGAATTGTTAATTTTCGTAGGTCTTTTACATAACTTAAAAACAAGTATAAGTAAAAGTGAAATGTTAATATATCTGTTAAATTTACTATTTTGTATAACTATGAAACTATCTACTGATATATGCACATACACATACGTTGAAATGTATATTGAGCGTGCATTGAGCTGAGCATATTGAGTTTGATTTTATTCATCTTTGGTAAATAAAAAAATACATCAATCTTGTTCTAGCTTGGTTTACATTAATCTTGTTCTAGCTCGGTTTACAGAGTTTGATTTTATTCATCTGTGTAAATAAAAAAATACATTAATCTTGTTCTAGCTCGGTTTACATCGAACAATTCAAACTAAATTTGTTATCAAGATTTAACCTGCACGCATCTGACTTTGTTTTTGCGCCCTTAGTAATCAAACAAGTTGTATTTGTAGATTGTCTGTTGAGTGAGCCTCACTGTTTACTGTTATCATTCTGGGAGACTGGGAGACGTTTTTCTTAAATATATCTTTTTTCATTATTTTGGCAGGCGGGCACGCGCGCGCGCGCGCGCACACACACACACACATAGATATATATTTATATGTATATGCTGCGTGTGCGCGCGCGCGCGCACATATGTTTGCCTGCATTTCACCCTTGTGGGGGGATCCTTCCCCAGACCGTCGTTATGTGGGGATGCTTTGTGTATCGGCCTTCCCTTATATATATATATATATATATATATATATATATATATATATATATCCCAGAACGTCGCTATGTCGGGATGCTTTGTGTATCGGCCTGCCCTTATATATATATATATGCCTATTTTGGGTATATGTTTGACATTTTTCTTCTCTTCATTCTGTGCTTTGATGACACCAGGTAAGTTCATTCCTCCATTGTCTAGACATTGACAATAATCACCTAATCAGAGGGCCTATGCAAGGCCCATATGCTGAACTTGAGGAATATTGGAACAATTCTCAAACTGTTTTAAGACCCACAGCCCCCCATCCGGCTGATAGTTGGATTTCAGAATTTAGTCAACAAAGGGCAAATGGAGACCCTGAGGCTTGGGCACATTCTTTTGAGAAACAACACGGTGCTAATGGTTGGGTATCAGAGTTTGGACAGGTATATTATCTCACTGCATGTAACATGTTTTGTCAAGAACCTTTTATACTATTATGTGCTTATTATCCTTCTGTCTACATTTCGAAACAAGCTTTCTTGATATTAATTCTGCCTTTTGTGTAGTTATGTCATTCGTGATAATGCAATAATGACCAAGGGAAACTTTTTCCTTGACATTTATAGACTTTAGACAGGTGTGTACTTAATTCTTGGTTTAAGTAAGAATATACTATCATCTTTTTCTTTGAAACCAATTTCTTTTTCCTTCTTACGACAAGTACTGTGGTACTACACAGATTTTTTATGCAGTGTTGGTACTGTTGTTTTCCTTGTTATTTTTCTAGGGTTTAAGCATTTGCATCTATGAAGCACCGATACTTCCTTGAGGACCATGCACCCATACCAGATACGTATCCGGTACTGGTACTTACCCGATACTCGACGGATACACCTGTTACTCTAGTCTATAGATACACTTGGACTTGTGAGATCGTTCTGCATAATGTGATAGAGTATATTTTTCTAAAGCAAACAAAAAATTTCTGTGCGTCTTTTAGAAAGGAAAAATTTGTGAACCATAAATGCAACTAACGGTGTTTCTTTATTACAATAACAAAATTTGCTTCAGATTTAAGTATCTATTTTTTCGTTAAAATTATAAAGAATTTGATTTAAATTTTATTATTTATTTGTTTTACTATATACATGTGCATGCATATATATGTTGGGTTTTTCTATACAAGGGGTGGAACAACACACCACATGTGTGCAAACGGAATAAATAAACAAGAGCAACCCAAAAGAGTAAAGGATCTTGCGATCTCCATGAATCAAGAAATAAAAGTATACAGTAAGACATTGTACCTAAGAGGAATTGAGTCTTTCCTCAACAAAGATGCTCCAATGATCCAGTCCAGAAAGTAGGCTGCTGAGTCCACACAGAAGTATGTCTGCGACTCTACAGGTATCCGCACGAGCAGTAGAGAGCCCCAATGACTTCTCCCACAAGAACTGGGTTGGAGAAGGACTGCGCTCCACGTCTCCACGAGTTGCTAGATTCGTTTCCAGGAGAGGCAACAAAAAGAACAAGTCACGACGGGATATATGGCAAGTGACGGCTTCAGAAGCACACACTTCAGTTACACACACCCAGAAAAACCCTTTTCCAAGTCTATTTATATCCAAGGATAACAAACAAACAAAAACCCTCTTAGAAGTCCGCCAAAACTCGACTTGCGTCGATATGCGTCGACTTGCAGTCGACGTGCGTCGATAAGAACTTGACACAACGTCGATAAGCAGTCGACGACACTCGATGCAACTTGTGTCGACAGACAGTCGACGCACTTGCGTCGACAGGCAGTCAACGCACTTGCGTTGAATAGAAGTCGACGTAACGTCGATATCTACTCGACGTAGCGTTGACTAGAGGCCGCAGACACATCGAGCTTGCCTGCGCCGATAGAAGTTGATGTGCGTCGATACGCACTCGTTGTGCGTCAATACGCACTCGACGCAACCCGTCAGTAACATTAATGGCATAGGATTTATTCTCTACTCATATCCCATATGAGTGAGGCCACACAATCGTTCATCCAACTTCTCTAAACACTCTTATGTGCGACCCTATATGTTCAAATCGCGTTGGCAGTGAGACTAACTGCTTGACTAATTCCATATCACCATAAAACACCAACAATATATAGACACATGAACATGCATATACATGTATATGCATAGGTATATACATGGACATATTGCACGCGTATTTATTTAAGTCAATGATAATTATGCTGTACCCAAACATACCCGTTTAGGTTTTTTATTTTCACGTATCACCGTACCAGATACGTATCGTGTCCGGTACTCGTACCCGTACCGGTGCTTCATAGATCTGCAATAATCTTTCTAAACTTGAAAAGTCCTATATTGTGTCAGTTAGTGGTGAGCTTGTCATAACTATATGTCTTACCCGATGTAGGTAGACTATGAGAGTGGAATTTAAATAAATGCAACCCTAGGTTTTGTGCCAGAGAAATCAAACCCTAGGAGGATACATGTACGAAATGAGTGATCTGACAATCAATTGCAATTCGGTTTTTGGCTTTTATATGCTCAAAGGGACAATAGTAAAATACGAAGAAGCTAGTAAATCCTGCAAGATGTGATCAATTACAAAATGAGTACACTAACAATGCAAAACACCTACAATTGTAAAGAATTCTATATCCATACAAAAACACAACAACAACACCACACAAGCCTTTATCCCACCATAATGGGTTTGGCTATATGGATCATTTGTTGCCATTGCGCCCTATCTTTAGTCATAATTTTACTAATGCCTAAGTACATTATGTCTTTCCTTATAGTTTCATTCCAAGTCTTTTTTGGTCTACCCCTCCTCGTTTAACATGCCTAGTAGCTAAACTTTCACAACGCCTAACAGGTGCCTCTAATGGTCTCCTTTGTACGTGTCCAAACCATCTTAATCGAGCTTTTCACATCTTCTCTACAATTGTTGCCACTCTTGTCTTATCCCTGATACATTCATTCCTAATTTTATCCAGTCTCGTGTGTCCACACATCCACCTAAGCATTTTCATTTCTGCAACTCCTATTTTTTGCGCATCCACATAATTTACTGCCCAACACTCAGAACTGTAGAGTATCACTGGTCTAATTGCAGTACGATAAAACTTGCCTTTAAGCTTTAATGGTATTTACGATCACAAAAGATCCCAGACACGTCTCCACTTCAATCAACTGCTTGGATTCTATGGATCATATCTTTATCTGCACCTTCATCTTTTTGAACTATCGATCCTAGATATTTAAAGCACTTACTGTTGGAAATATCTTGGTCACCCAACTTAATGACAAAGTCATCCACCCTTTTTGCACTACTAAAGTTAAGCTCCATTTATTCTGTTTTTGTTCTTCTCAACCTAAAACCATTATTTTCTAAAGTGTCTCGCAAAGATTCAAGTTTTGCGTTTACACCCTCACATCTCATCTACCAAAACAATATCATATGTAAATAATAAACACCAAGGTATTGCTTTGTTGGATATGTTCGGTGAGCTCATCTAAGACAAGGTTTAAGAGATAAGGGCTTAAATTGTGGAGGTACAGTGGTCATAGATATAGGGGTCATTGATGAATGGGGCTCTATTGGTCATAGGAGCGGTGGTGGATTTTTTGAGGGAGGAGGATTGTGGAGATGGGGGTGGCTGGCCAGGGCTGGATACAATGCAGGGGGCTTGCTGGAAGGAGTATCCAGTGTAGGGCTTGCAGCTGGGGAAGGATCTGGATTTGGTATGGAATTGACGGTGCGTGGTCGGCTTTGGATGGATGGGAGGGACTGGTGGCTGATCTCAGGGAGGTTAGGGAAGGATGACAATATTTAGGAGGAAGAGGGTAGGCCTACCGTGGTGGTAAATGGTATAGGAATAAGCGGTTTCGAGGGATATGTGATGGATGAGGGTATGCGGCTTTGGGAAGGGTTGTTGATGGTCTACAACATCAGGGAAAATGATAGGGTGGTGACTGAAGGTTTAGTGTTATGAGAGATCGGCGACAAGACTGGGAATAAGATAGATTATACAAACCAAGGAGTTGGCTCCCTGAGGTCTCGTGGAGTTGGCACTATGAACGATCATGGATTCTGGGATGTTCGATCCCGGGCCTCAACAACCTATCGTTTCCTGGTGATGGGAGGCGGGGAGCTAGTTGGGGTGTACAGCTGCAGTCCTTATGAAAGCCACCTTGGTGAGATGCTATGGTGGGCCCACTGGTGGAACTCCAGGGTGGAGGGCAGGTGTGACGTCTGTGCCGCATCAAAAGGACTCGCTGATCCCCATCATTACTTCAAAAAGAATGTTAATAGGGATCCTTAATGTCTCGCTGGATGTTTTCTTTGCATGAACTGTTTACATTGTGGCTTAAAACATTGCAAAGGAAGCTGTTTGTATGTAAAACATTATCCAAGAGTTGGAGGTAGTTTTATCTATTGTTGATCCAGTATTTTATACTACGAAGGAACCAAGATCTAATCAAAAGCCTGAACACATTGAGCAATACCATCTGATTTGGGAAATCATTGGTAGAGGTGACATCAAAGTGGACATGGTTGCCTCAATAGAAATTGGAACAGACCTTCTTACCATCCTTTATTATCTTTGTGAGAGGAGACCTATACATGCTCTCGTACAAGTGGGAGATTGTCAAAGTAATGCCCAACGAGCCAACATTAATTGTCACCGAAATGCTTTTGTAGTAAACATTCTTATTCATTTATTATCCATAAAGAAACTTTTTAATCTCTATTTACTTTAGTCATCTTTCTAGTGTTAAATGTTGGATGAAGTCCTTAGGTCATGTATAACTATGGGTCATGGCTACACAATTGATGGTGATCCTGAAATATGTCTCTAAGGCTTGTCCTTATGTCCCGCATCAAGAACCATTGAGAAAGGACATTAGTGGTCACAATGCATACTTGTAGAGGGTTGCCTTATTTCACGGAAATCGATGTAGAGACACTAGTGCTTATTATGTAAGGATGATTGTTATGGGACAGTACATTTGAACGACTCCACAGGAAATTTTTAATGGACATTTATTAGTCAAAAATGAATTCATTAATTGCTATAATATAAGATTAGTCTTTAAACTTGAGATAGTACGAGCAATCTTGCATATGTTTCTATTTTATTTAGATTTATTATTTGACCACAGGCCGGTCACATTGGAATATTTTTGCTATTATGTGAACATTTGCGAAGGTCTATAGTACCATTATCTCCGTCACCTACTTAGAGTATGAGATTTCTTGTGTTTTCCAAAATGGAAATTATAGAAAGTATTTTCCCAATCAATCAAAAACTAAGTTTGAATGACTACTGTTAGAAAAGAACATGTAAAGACCCATGTATTGGCCCATTTAGTATAGCTCCTTCTATTCTTGTATTAGTCCCACACCGTGTATATGAGACTCCTCTCACTCTCCTCTCCCTATATATGTGTACTCATACATTGTATTTACATACTCAACAAGGATATACAAGTTTTACTGTTTTTTCGTTCATCTCTCGTGCACTTCTCTACATGGGTATCAGAGCCAGCGATCCCTCTGGGCGGTCTCTAATTCTCTAACCGCAACACTCTGTGCGGTTTGCTATACTGCACCTCCTCGACGGATAGAATTCTTCTACCTGCAAACCTCTGTGCGACTTTCTATCCGCATCCCTCAGCGGATAAAAATTGTCTGGCCGCTTGATTATCCCTGTGCTGCTCCCTCCTTTTTTGGACTCGCTCCTCCTCGATTTTATAGATTTCGCTGTTGGGACCCACCGTGTGGCCAGTTCTGTGTCCGCCACGATCTGCTTCCTTGCCGCGAGCTTTCTTGCCGCTTGCTACCTTGACGGGAGCTTGATCCCTTGCCGCGGTTTGTCTCTTTAGTCACAGCGCGACCTCCCTTCAGCCCACCGCGGTCTTCTATCTATTAGTCGCTCAGTCCGCCGCGGTTTCATCTCAGCTTGCTGCTCTTCAGCCCGCAACAGTCTCTTCTCTGCTCGTTGCTCTGTCAGCTGTGCCTTGTCGGTTGCTGCCAGATTGTGTTCGCCGTGCCTTGTCCTCTGCATTGCTTGTCGGCCTTCTGCTCTTGTCGTGATCTCCACTCTGCTCACTGCTCCTCAGTCTGCTGCACTCGTGGATTCCTGTCCGCTGCTCGCCGACGGTTTGTCTTCTGTTCGCTGTTGCTCTTACAACCTGTGCTGAGTGCTTCTCCAAACCTTGCTGCTGCGACCTCTGTTCTAGTCCGCAGTGATCGGTCTGCTGTGCCTGCCTGTCCGCTTCTTCTAGCCGCAGCTCCAGGCCGCCTATCTCAATCGCTTCTTCTGTCCGCTACTGGCTTCTCGCAGCGGGCTCTTCGCCTTCAATATTCTTATCCGCGCGGCTTCTTCCTCTGTTCGCTAGTCGCTGCTGCGTCCTATCTTGGCGCGGCCTCAGTCCTATCTTTCTAGTATCCGCGGTTTCGTCTTTGTCGTTGTTCGCAGCTTGAAGTCGCCTCTCCAAATAGCCAAGGTCCTGTCCGCTATTCTTAGTCGCCAGGTCGCCACGCCATGGGTTCCTCTACTGACTCTTCTTCTTCAGCCCACTTGGTTCCTGCTCCTGAGCTGCGCGACGAGTTGTGGATCACCACAATCTCCTTACTTGGAGGAAGAACTTCATTGAATGAGTGTATTCTGTCAGACAGGTATTTCATTCCAAGGGACTTCTACATCATCTCACCAAGGAACCTCCTTATACACCTATTGATGATTGGTTGCGTGACGATGGCCGCGCTCAGACTTGGCTTCTCAACTCCCTTGATGCCGAACCTTATCGCATGACCATGTATCACGAGACAGCCAAGGCGATGTTGGATGAGCTCCTTTCCCTTTACTCCGGCAAGGAGAGTCTCCAGCACCTGTATGACATCATCACAGATCTTCAGACTCTTGACACTGACAGTGCTGCCGACTTAACCTTATTTATTGCTCGGACCTAGTCACTGGTTGAGGCCTGGATCCAACATCAGCCCCCTACTACAGATCTCGCTCCCCAGCGTTCTCAAAAGGAAGCAGTCGGTATTGCTATGATGATGATACATGCCCCGCCTCATCTTCAAAGTGTTCGGGCTTAGAACCTCTCGTCCGCTGCTTCTCCCTCATTATTTGATGTGTGTTCCATGCTGCTAAATGTCCCCCCCCCCCTCCTGATACTACCGGACCTCCCTCGTCGGCCCTTCTCCAACACTCTTCTGTGCTATTACTACCTCTCCCTCCCCCCTGCTCGTGGAGGGCGTTCAGGCTATCGGGGAAGGGGTCGAGGTGGTCAGCCACGGCCTAAGTGTTCTTTTTGCGGTAAGGATGGACACCTTGAGGCGACCTGCTACCGCAAACATGGTCTTCCTCCTCGTCCGACTACTTTTGTTGCTACCCACAGTCCCTCTGCCACTCGTGCTGATCTTGACGAAGTCCTCCACCAGCTCCAAGCCTCCAACAACTGCACGGGATTCTCATCCACCCTCCTGCCTCCGTTGCCTCCATCTCCAATGAAGGTATCGCTTGTCTCTCCACTATTCCGCGCTGAATAGTGGATTCAGGCGCTACTCACCATATCACCTCGCTGAAAGCCTGAAACCACATCAATACTTGGATTCTCCACATCCTAAGTGTATCACAGTGCCCAATGGTGACACCATTCCTTTCTCCGGCTCTGCTGATATCCCTCTCAATTCCTCTATCTCTCTCCTCTCTGCTCTTCATGTCCTGGGCTCCTCGTTTAATTTACTTTCTGTTAATCGCTTCACTGCCGATTTGAATTGGTCTATCACATTCACCTCTTTTTCTTTTCTGATGCAGGATTGACGGACGCAGAGTATCATTGGTAAAGGACGTCTACAAAATGGGCTCTACCTTCTTGATGTTTCTCCTACCATCCTCTCTTCAGCCTCCTCTGTTGATTGGTATCAGCGTCTTGGGCATGCTCCTCTTCCGGTCCTCAAGAAGGCTCTTCCTGATATTTCTCTTCCAGATTTTACGTGTGATTCATGTATCTTGGGAAAACAACATCGTTTATCATTTCCTCCTCATTGTACTCGGAGCTCTGCTTCTTTTGTTTTAGTACATTCTGATGTTTGAGGCCGTACAAAATCATTAGTGTATCTGATTATCGTTATTTTATCACTTTATTGATGATTATTCTCGAACAACATGGTTAGCTTCCCCGTGTGTTTCTGACTTTCGTTCTTGAGACTCGCACGCAGTTTTCTGACAAAATTAAAACTCTCCGAACAGATAATGCTTGCGAATATACTAGCCATGAATTTGCTAATCTCTGCTCAGAATTTGGAATTATTCATCAGACATCGTGTGCCTATACCCCCCAACAAAACGGAGTTGCTGAATGTAAAAATAGACATCTTCTTGATGTTGCACGCTCTCTCATGATTCAAATGCAAGTACTCAAGGCTTATTGGAACTTTGCGCTTTCAATAACATGTTATCTCATTAACCGTCTTCCTTCCTCCGTTTTATCCAAAATGCTACTCCGTTTAGTCCCCTCTTCCCTTCTACTCCGCCATTCTTTCTCACACCCCGCATATTTGGTTGTACCTGCTATGTTCACTTACTAGGTCCGTCCACGGACAAGTTGGATCCAAGGGCGGCCAAACACATGTTCGTCGGTTATTCCCGTACTCAGAAAGACTATGTTTGCTACTGTCCTACTACCCGCAAGGTAATCGATTCAGCTGATGTTACCTTTCTGGAAGATCAACCGTTCTTCTCCACTCCAAACCTACCTTTTCCACCACAATCCTTATCAAGGCCTGTCATCCCAGTTACCACTCCACTACTCCTTGATCCGGCTCCCGTCGTCCACAAGCCCCATCTTATTCGTGTCTACACTCGTCGCCCTCCTCGCTCCGCAGCCCCGATGTAGTCTGCTTCGTCCTCTGACACTCTGCAACCTGCTGATCCGACACCGGCCTCCACCGCTCATCCCATGGCGAACTATGTATCTTTACATCGCATGTCCTCAGCGCTTCGCACCTTTGCTACTTCATTACCATCTATTTTCTGTCCCTAACTTTGTGCAGGAGGCTCTCCAACATCCGGGCTGGCATGCGGCCATGGACAAAGAAATGACAGCCCTCTGGGCTAACCAAGTGCGGGATCCAGTTCCTCTCCCTCCAGTCCATAGTATTGTTGATTGTAAATGGGTCTTTGTCATCAAACATGCTCCTGATGGGACAATTGATCGTCTTAAGGCCCGACTGGTGGCTCATGGCTTTACTCAACAACAAGGTCTCGATTTTGAGGAAACGTTCTCTTCAGTAGTCAAGCTCAACACGGTTCGTGTCCTCCTCTCAGTGGTTGTGCATCGCCAATGACCCTTATATCAATTGGATATCAAGAATTCCTTTTTAAATGGCGATCTACGAGAAACAGTCTACATGCAGCAATCTCCTGGGTTTGAGACCACGGGGGAGTCCTGGGTTTGTCACCTCAAGAAGTCGATTTATGGTCTCAAACAATCCCCTCGGGCATGGTTCCACAAGTTTAGTCGGGTTGTGCGAGAGTTTGGTTTCACAAGGAGCTCGACAGATTTCTCTCTGTTTACTCGACATCACAAAACATGCATCGTTCTCCTTTTAGTCTATGTCGATGACATCCTAATCACAAGTGATGACTTAAAGGGAATACAAATGATCACACAACACCTGAGCTCTGTTTTTCAAACAAAAGATCTGGGGAACCTTCGATACTTCCTCGACATTGAGATTGCAAGACATCCTGATGGTCTCGTCCTATCTCAATGGAAGTACTGTCTCGACCTCCTTCAGGATGCCGGCTACTCTGGATGCAAACCGACCAATACTCTGTTGGATGTCAATCATAAGCTTTGTGCACATGCCTCCGATACAAATCTACTTCTTTTGAATCCAGAATACTATCGACGTCTCGTTGGAAAACTAATTTACCTAACAGTCACGAGACCAGACATATCCTTCGCTGTTGGGGTTGTCAGCCAGTTTATGCATTCTCCTCGGATGTCTCATCTGCAGGCCGTCGAACGCATTCTAAGATATCTTAAAACAACCCCTGGTCAAGGACTGATATACAAAACCTTTTTCTCTACTCGAACGTTGGTTGCATATTCAGATGCAAATTATGCTGATTCCTTGGATGACCGACGCTCTACCAGCGAATTTTGTACATACTTCGGAGGTCACTTTGCTACCTGGTGCAGTAAGAAACAAGCTGTGATTGCTCGATCTTCAGCTGAAGCTGAATACCGTTCGACGGCGTCTATTGTATCTGACCGTACATGGCTTGAAAGTCTCCTCGCTGATCTAGGAGTAAAACTTCTCTCACCAGCTACCTTACTATGTGACAGTCAAACTGCTATACACATAGCTAAGAATCTGGTCTTCCACGAGAGAACGAAACACATCGAAGTTGATTGCCACTTCATTCGGGAGAAAGTTCAAATGAAGAAGTTGGAATTGAAATATATTTCAGGTATTGACCAAGTTACTGATCTTCTCACTAAGGCCCTACCGAGTACCCTGTTCTATCAGTTCTTGTCCAAGCTTGGTGCCTACGACTTGTACGCTCCAATTTGCGGGGGAGTGCTAGAAAAGAACATGTAAAGGCCCATGTATTAGCCCATTGAGTATAGCTCCTATTCTTGTATTAGTCCCACACCGTGTATATGAGACTCCTCTCACTCTCCTCTCCCTATATATGTGTACTCATACATTGTATTTTCATACTCAACAAGGATATACAAGTTTTACTATTTTTCCTTCATCGCTCGTGCACTTCTATACAACTACATATTTATTGGGTTAATAAGGTTTCGACTTGTAAAAACCATACCTTAGATCCAATCGGAAAATTGATTGGATGGAAGGTACTTGAACGATACTCATTTTATGAAAATGTCCACCACTTTTGATGTTTGACTTACTTCATTGCTTGTTGGTAGTCACTAACAATTACTTACAGGTACTTGAATACTTTGATAATTAAAGAGTTAATATTCAAGAATGTTATATTAATTGTATTAATTTACAGCATTCCACAAATTGTTGTGACTACAGCTCAGGGAGAATCTAAATGGTCACACTTTCTTGAAGTTCATTATTAATCAAAATACTAATTTAAATGTTGCACTAATGTAAGAGATTAATTGATCATTAAAGTAAAATTTAGTTCAAATAGCAGTATTAATTCTGATTAATTAAATGTTTATTTAATTAATTTTAGACTAATATGGAAGCTAATGAAATAATTGGATTGATTCAATTTGTACTATTGAATAAAAATTAATCATTTTAATTGGATTAATACGAGTATACACTGATGCCCAAGATGTCTGTTTAACTGGTATAGTTGAAGCCACCATTATCAGAGTTTATTTCACTTCTCAACGGCCATCAAGTTTTTTAGGACCAGCAAGCCATGTCGTAGCCAGTTCTAATTCAAGATGGTGGCGAATCCCATTATGAGAGTACTATTGTTCTCAGATGATTATGGTTAGGATGTTGATCAAGTAGAAGAAATAAAGGTTCCTAAACAGCAAACCGATAACAAAGAAATATTCAAGGAAATTAGAACGACAATTTCTTAGGAAAGTTCTGAGAATGCAAAGTTTGAGTTAATGGCTCCTGGAAGTGATGAGACAAGATTTGTTTTGTTGGAACTTGTAAGTTCACCTTTTTGGTTGCAATAGAGATACAATTGTAATAACCCATTCAACAATATGTGAGGTATTGTCTTTTTATCAACCCAACCCATAATAGATTAAGGCTCTGTTTGGTTGGGCCGTTGCTGATGGAAAGCTATTGATGAAAAGCTGTTGTTAGAAAAAGTGTTGTTTCTGAAAAACAGAGTTTTGTTAAAAAAACTGTTTGGGTGAAATGAAGTTTATAAAACAGAGTTTTTGAAAAGTTGTTTGGATACAAAATAAAGTTTTGAGTGAAATTTGTTTTTTCAAAAAAGTAATTGTTTAATTCAAAATAAATACCTAACACAAGAAATATTGTTTACTTCATGAATAAAAATATCTTTTCAAACCAGTTACATATCAGCATAAAAAAACACCTAACACAAGAAATTAGTAAATAGTAATACATATCAACATAAACATAAACTTAAGAAGCCTATATTGACAAGAAAAAAAATCCAAAAAATAAATAAATAACTCTTGCCCCTTGTTAATGATTCATGAACTAAAAAAGACAAGAAGAACCAAATCCTTGCTCAAATCCTTGCAAATAATCACTGAACTACAAATCTAATTACCCCACAAATCTCCTTCTAAAGCATTAAGCAACCAAATCTCTACAATAAAATTCATGAAATCCAAAGCAACCAAAACAATTTTAACAGAATTAATCGAATTAAAACAGGACATCAACATTCACCTCCACGCCCTACTACTGATGCTCCATGATTGCCCTACTACTGATCCGGCGTCGGGATGCTCGGAATCTGATATGAAGGATGGCGGACGGAGATTCACGACCCCGATGGATGGATCTAACCTGGAGCGATCTGGGAGACGAGAAGCTCGTAAGGGACGACATTTCTAGGGCTCTTTCTGGAAGAGGAGAACATATAAGTGCAACAAGTAGGCGATTCGCGTGTCGTCGTCGTCGGGGAAGAAGGATTTCCGCTCACGCTAGGTTTTCTTCGGGAGAGAAGGATCGGGAAAAAAGCTGCGGTTGAACGAAAAAAAACGTAGTTAGGTTTATACACAAAATCGCGGAAACAATTAAATGCGGTTTTCAAAATCAGCCGCGCCAAACGCTGCTTACTCGCAAAATGACGGTGCATTTCCACCACACCACAGGTAAAAACCCAACCAAACGCCACCTAAACCTCATAGTTCTACCATTTTTCCAAGTTGTCCTGTGAGAGCATTTCAATAGGTATCTTGATGTCACTTCCACTTGAGCATGCTTGACTGCATAGTTCGTAATTAAACTCACGACATGCTCTCAAAAGGTGCCTCGCGTATTTGAGATCTAAGCTATTATTTATTGTACAACAATTTATCCTTCGATCCGTGATTTTGTTCATTCCTACACCCATTTTCTCCTACGGGCTTGCTATCTTAGAAGCTTGATTGGAGTTGCTCCTTGTTCTGGCCATTGTACCCGTCAACGGTTGTCACCTCCTCGCAATGCTTTAATCAGAGTCGAGTTGCTACATATCACATGCTTCCTTTTAGTTCATCCTTGAACCACATATCATTGAAAGAGGCCCCACTCTGAAACCATTTTTTATGATCCAACTTAAAGTTTGTGATATGTTTTCTTTGGCCCTGACGAGCCTATACTAAGCTGAGCCTCAAGGTTTTACCCAATAACTTCTCAGTCTGTCACCAATCATGGTTGTTTTCTCACCTGCACACATTTAATTATGGAGTTTATATAGTTGGCTTGCATATTTGGGGTTTTATTTATTACTTATAATTTAATAACTTTTGTTATAATTTTGTTGTGAGATTTTATTTATTACTTATAATTTAATAACTTTCATTATAATTTTGATGTGAGATTTAGTTCATTTATGCACCCATTTTTTTTGAGAAGCCTACTAAAAGATGTTCTTCCTTCTACAATTGGCGAGATTGCCTCAGCCCTAAACCAATCCTCGTGCTTCACCTTCTTTAGCCCACTCCGTCCACTCCTCCCACTTCACCCACTCCAAGTCCTTTGCTACTTTACTAAGCCTGCATTGGGCCTACTTTGACCGTGCCACCAAGCTTTTACCCTTGACAAGCTCGTCACCACTTCACCAAGTTTTGGAAACACCTCGCAGTCACACAATGTGCCCAGTACCACACAATGAGGAGCTCATGCTTGGGTCCTCTCAAACACATCGTGAAGGTGCTTGATAATTATATGGAAGGGTATGATGCCAACTTTTGATCCATTTCTGCTACACTCCAAATACATCATTCCATAGAGTCATTCCACATGGCCTCCCCTGACATTTTTCCACATTCTACCTCTCAAGGCGACTCCTTACTCAACTCTGCATGACTTTTCTTCAAGGGAAATTGATGTAGGATGGAGATCGCTAGGGTTCGCCGGGCCAAACCCACAATTAAATAACCCCCTTTGATTCAAGCATAAAATTAAAGTACCAAGATGTATGAAAATAAAGAATTTCTATAAACTGCACTTAGAACAGGAGAGAGTTCAAATCCCATGTTACTTAAGAGTGCAGTAAAAGCATTCTACAGTACGAATCAATCATGCATTATTCAGCGGAGTCAAACCTTTCCAATCACTTTGAATTGGCATAGCTTTAACAGGAGTGCTAATGAATTTAACTTTTCTTTTGTTATCTGCAGGGAGGCTGGCCGGCTGCAGGAAGTGTCGGAGAGGGCGGCTGCTGCTGCGGTGGCCAAATCTGCAGGCCGGAGGGCTGTCGGGATCTGCAGGGCTGTTTGGAGGTTGCTGCGGCTGGAGAAGGGAGCGGCGGTGGCTGCGGGAGCAGGGGACGCAGGGAGGAGCCGGCGGATGAGGGATTCCTGCGGGCGGCTGCCGCGGCTGGAGAAGGGAGCGGCGGTGGTTGCGGGAGTAGGGACGCAGGGAGGAGCCAGCGGATGTGGAGATGGAGAAGATGACGGGTGAGGAGATGAAGATACAAACCTCTCTTGGAGTCGGCACCAAGGAGGGCCTCCGACGTCGGCATCGGTGGCGTGACCGAAGGAATCGGGAAGGAGCCGGTGGCTTGTTCTTTCCCAAAATCTCGATGCCCTTTGCTGCAGCCCTAATCTCTTATTTATAATAAACTTCATCGCATCCAATGGTCCAGATTTGTCCGGATGGGAGTTGCATCAAACCCTTAAAATATACTCAAAATATATAAACTAATATATCATTTCGACTCGCGGCGACCCACCGGACGCAACCGCGGAGTCGGATCGGCAATACGATCAACGGGCGGGGCCCGTTCCCCATCATTTTCCCCATGTTGGAGAAGATTTGCCCTCAAATCTTTAGGGCTTCCAAGGAGGCTTGGCGGGTGGTCTGCACTGTTTCCCACTGTCACCAATCATTAGATAAAAGCTTCCAATCCCAGATGCTGGTCTCGCGATGCTGCAATTAATGTAACCACTGCCTTTGGGAGGCTTGGGCGGCGGCCTCAATCTCAAAATCTGACGGAAAACTGTAGCAACTGGTAAGGGGGCAGCGCTCTCTAATCCTGCACTGGAAATGATCATATCGATCGACGGTGTGAAAAAAGATATATCGATCTGTGTCTTAGTATCACTTGGGCCCCAATCAATCTGATCAAACGGCAACAAGTCATCACCATGTCCTACCCAATCTGGGCTCATATCCAAACCAACTGATTTGCCCTCAGGGGCATTATCGAACATCAGAAAAGGGTCCCTAGCCGAGCTGAGAAGTGACTGATCAAACCACTGTGACAAATCAATAAAAGTGAGCAAACGGCGCGAAGGCTCGTAGGGCGGTACTACCACCATCAGACTGAATGTCCTTCTGCGTTCAATCCACTGGCGGGCAAATCTCTGAACGGTAAGAGTAGCTCTCTGCACTGTCTGGTACCACTGTCTCTGTAATAATCCTCACATGCGTGACCGAATCACGAGGACTGCTCTGGTGATCTTCTTGAAGGATCGACGCTGAATAAACCCTCGGATGTGAGACTGTATCAAGACTGCTGCTCTTCTCCGTCGCTGCTCTAAAATCTCCTTAGCATCATTCTCACGCCAATTCTTCACATAACCTGCCCAAATGGCATCTTCTTTCTCTTCCCTTTCCCTCCTCTGCTTACTCTCTTCCACTCTAGCTTGCTTGTTTCTTCCAAGCTCAACCCAATGTCTCTTTCTTGGGGAAGGTGACGGAAGATCATACGAGTAGGAGGAATGGCGGACTGAAGGATATGTAGTAGATGATGGAGAATATGAATCGTAGGCATGGGAGGGGACTCGCCTCGATTCATGGGAATAAGTGATGGAAGAAGGGGAATATGAATCGTAGGCTTGACGAGAGACTCGCCTCGATTCATAGGAGGGGTATGCAATGGAGGGGACATATGAAGATTTATGCAAATAATAAGTAGCACGCGAGGAATTGATATTTGAGTGGAGGGAAGGGGGAGGAGCATAGGAATCATAATCCTCGGAATTATCAGAATCATAATAATAGGAGAGTCATGGGTGTATGCAAAAGATTTTCGAGAACAGGAGAAGGATTGAAAAGTTTGAGGAAACTTTTTAGGTTCCTCTGATACCAATTGATGTAGGATGGAGATCGCTAGGGTTCGCGGGGCCAAACCCACAATTAAATAACCCCCTCTGATTCAAGCATAAAATTAAAGTACCAAGATGTATGAAAATAAAGAATTTCTGTAAACTGCACTTAGAACAGGAGAGAGTTCAAATCCCATGTTACTTAAGAGTGCAGTAAAAGCATTCTACAGTACGAATCAATCATGCATTATTCAGCGGAGTCAAACCTTTCCAATCACTTTGAATTGGCATAGCTTTAACAGGAGTGCTAATGATTTTAACTTTTCTTTTGTTATCTGCAGGGAGGCTGGCCGGCTGCAGGAAGTGTCGGAGAGGGCGGCTGCTGCGGCGGCGGCCAAATCTGCAGGCCGGAGGGCTGTCGGGATCTGCAGGGCTGTTTGGAGGTTGCTGCGGCTGGAGAAGGGAGCGGCGGTGGCTGCGGGAGTAGGGACGCAGGGAGGAGCAGGCGGATGAGGGCTTCCTGCGGGCGGCTGCCGCGGCTGGAGAAGGGAGCGGCGGTGGCTGCGGGAGTAGGGACGCAGGGAGGAGCCGGCGGATGTGGAGATGGAGAAGATGGCGGGTGAGGAGATGAAGATACAAACCTCTCTTGGAGTCGGCACCAAGGAGGGCCTCCGGCGTCGACACCGGTGGCGTGACCGAAGGAATCGGGAAGGAGCCGGCGGCTTGTTCTTTCCCAAAATCTCGATGCCCTTTGCTGCAGCCCTAATCTCTTATTTATAATAAACTTCATCGCATCCAATGGTCCAGATTTGCCCGGATGGGAGCTGCATCAAACCCTTAAAATATACTCAAAATATATAAACTAATATATCATTTCGACTCGCGGCGACCCACCGGACGCAACCACGGAGTCGGATCGGCAATACGATCAACGGGCGGGGCCCGTTCCCCATCAGAAATTCTATAGGCTCCCCAACAACATGAGGACACCTCGTTCAATGGCTCTGATCCTATAGAATGGATTACTATAGCTGAGGAGTTCTTTGATCTTTGTCACACCGGTGAGGAACAAAAGGTTGTTGCTCTCCTAGGTGTGGAAGGACCAACTCTCCACTGGGTCCATTTGCCTCACCAAACTACTCCAACCATCATCTAGTTCACTCTCACCCAAGCATTGATTCAATGCTCTGACCATTGCTATTTCGATAATGTCATTGAGAGTCTTTGCAATGCACGATAGACTGTATTGATTGACACCTATGAGGATGAGTTCATTGAGCTCGTTACACATGACCAGATATCTGTCTGGACCGTTTCTTAGGATACTTCACGCATGGGTTACAACTTACAACTCTACATTTGAGCTCACTGATACTTCATTATTACATCATTGTTTTCTTGATGACATCTTTATCTACAATCAACCTTGGTATAATCACTTTGAGCACTTATCCACCACCCCAGCGATGTTGCATTCAATATCTCCAGCATGCTAACCTAAAAAAGGTCTCATGCAAAAAAAGATGAATTACTTGGACCATACAATCTTGGCCAAGCTGTTTCCATGGAGCCTATGAAGCTGAGATCCATCAAAAAATGTCCGAAATTGACATCCCCACGAGCACTGTAGAACTTCCTCCAACTTTTTGGATACTACCATCACTTTATCCAACATTACAAGCGAATAATCTGTCCACTGATGTTTTCTCCCCACGAAGGATGCATGCCTAATTTTCACATGGATAGAAGAATCAGACCAGACTTTCAAGGAGTTTTAACAGCTTTGGTGGTGGATCTTATTCTGACAATACCAAAATTTACCAAGTTGTTATTTGTTAATGGCCGAATGCGATGCCTTAAGACCAAACATCGACCCGGTTTTGATGCAGGAGTACCACCACATGACCTATTTCAGCTGGACCCTCTTGTGATCTACCAGTTTCAGATCAACATATGGGCATGAGCTAATGGCTCTAACCTCAATGATACAATATGTTACGGATCCTCCGTCAGTTATCTCCTATTATGTTTGATTATTATTTATATGTATGTTGAGTCGAGTCATGTGTATCGAGTCATAGTCGTCGTAGTGTTAGATGTTTTTATTATTTGATAAATGTTTGTGTTATTTACGGTTATGTCATCGGCGCCTATATGTAGGGCCATGGAGTCTTATAATTCTTATGCAAGAAATATTAATCAAGTTCCCTTATCTCTCTAACTTCCTCTCTCTCTCTAGTTCTTCTCTTCTCACCCCTTCCTTTCTAGGATTTTCATATTCTCTCATCTCCACCATTTCTAGGGATTTAATCTCTTGTATCCTCCACCTGCCGCTCTCCGACAACCCACCAAAAGTGGTTTGTAACATATTGGTATCAGAAGGACCTTTCTCCTTCCGGTCGCCGTTCCCGCCGTTCCCCGCAGTCCGCCGTTGCTCTTCCTTCCCGACCTGCACACCTCTTCCCCGGCGCCAGCAAACCCCCTTGCCGCTGCACCCCCCAACGCCTCCAGCAACCTCGCTGAAGCCCACCGTCGACGTCGCTTCCAGCCGCAACCAAGCGCTGCAATACTTCCGCTATTCCCCCAGCGTTTGCATCCTCTTCTCCGTCCATCCCAAGCCCGACATCCTTCCAGAGGCCCTTGACTACTCCCAAGTCCCACCGGCCAGCCACCCTCCAATCCACTTCTTATCAACCCAACATTGCTCTTCCCCGCTGATTCCGCGCGTCATCATCCTCTTTCCCCGCAGCGCCGACCTGCAATCGCAACCAGTCCGCCACGTCCGTTTCCTTATGCAACCCAACCTGCCATCTCCATCATCGTCGACGACGTCCATTGCCTTCTCCATGCCGAGCCTTCTTCCCAACTGCCGATCACCCTTCCCCCACGATTTGTCATTCGCTTCCGTCCATTGTGTGCCCTCTCCGCCTTTCCCGCGACTTCTCGAGCCGCAGTCTCGGGCCCAGCGGCTCCACGCCCATCTTCCTTTCCTATTTTATTTCATTCTTCCTGGCCCCATCAATTTTTCCCCTGCCACGCTAGCTCTCCCCACATAAGTTTTATTTTTGTACTTTTTTGACATCAACTTTCATCATTACCCGACAACCTTGTTTCTCCCACCCCCGGGATTTTTTCCCTTCAGACATTCTCAGCGACGCCTCTTTATTTTCTTTATTTTTTTGGAGCCCACGCCTCTAATATCTTCCGGCACACTCCCTATCTCTCTTCCTTCTCCTACTTAATTAATCACCAAGATTAATTACTTCCTCAAATCTTCTCCTAATTTTTACCTAAATTTTCAATTAGTTAATTAATTATTCTTCATTCTCATCATGTCCACTCTATTCTCCGTCGCCAACGCGGATCTCTTCGCCCAAATACTCGCTCGGCTTGATAGCTTCGAAGCGCGGCTCGACCGCATGCTTCCCCGATTCGCCTCGCTATCCCCACCGACTCGCCTTGTGCAATCGCCGCCACCGCCGCCACCGCCGCCACCGCCACCGACCGTTGATGTACCATCTCTCGTCATGGTGGTCATCCTTCCACCGCTTCTGGCACCTCTCCGGTCACCCGCTCCGCCGCCTCCGATCAACTCGCCTCCGATCAACTCGCCTCCTCCTCTACCGGCTCTTCCTCCGTCGGCCCCGACATTGCCTCCTCCTCCGACCATCTCACTGCCTCATCTCTTGGCTCTTGCTTTGCTGACCCCTGTCTTGGGGCTTCCACCGGCCGCATCGCCCCCTCTTCTGCCGCCCCGTGCTCCGTTGACCTCGACAGATCCGTTGTTGCTGCCGGCTGTCGCGTCTCCGCCATCCTTGTGGCTGCTGCTCACCACCGCTCCACTGCCCTTGCGGAAGCCATTCCTTCCGCCACACGTCTTTCCGACGACTCCATCACTACTTCCAGACACCGCCACCGCTTCTACGTGCTATCAGGCCTTGTTCTGGTAGGAGATCAAGGTACCAGATGATCCGCCCATCAAGGTGGAGTTCGAGCTTGGGGTCAAGCTCGATGTCAAGGACGGATGGAGTGTTACAGATCCTCCGTCAATCATCTCCTATTATGTTATGATTATTATCTATATGTATGTTGAGTCAAGTCATGTTGTATCGAGTCATAGTCGTCGTAGCGTTAGATGTTTTTATTATTTGATAAATGTTTATGTTATTTACGGTTATGCCATCGGCGCCTATATATAGGGCCTTGGGATCTTGTAATTCTTATGCAAGAAATATTAATCAAGTTCCCTTATATCTCTCTAACTTCCTCTCTCTCTCTAGTTCTTCTCTTCTTTATCCCTTCCCTTCTAGGGTTTTCATCTTCTCTCATCTCCTCCACCGTTTCTAGGGATTTAATCCCTTGTATCCTCCACCCGCCGCTCTCCGACAACCCACCAAAAGAGGTTCGTAACACAATATTGGTGGCCCTACCTTTTAGAGCAACACTTTATGGTCCACACCGATCACAAAACCTCCAATATCTCTTGAGCCAGCAAATATACATGTGGATACACCATCTATAGGTAGCCAAGTTATTGGGGTATGATTTTACCTTGGAATTTAGACTAGGAAAGAGCAATAAGGCCACATATGCACTTTTTTGACAAGCCGAGCTACCATCTGTCTCACTATTTATGTGGGAGGAAACTATCTTGTTGCAGCAGGAGGTATTCAACAATCCGCATCTTCACATTCCTCAAATTATATATAATATATTCAAAATATATAATACCTAATTTAGTGAGTAATATGTTTATTATCTCAATTTTAAAAAATTACTATATGATCTAAATTCTTCTTTCTCGCCTCTCTTTCTATAAGCTCATTGACTTACATCATTTATCATTTATGTTCTTCGTTTTTAAAAATGATTAATCCTCTTCATTAAAAGTAATTTCGTTAAAACTAGTTGGGTTTTCAAAAAAGTATTGGCATCCCTTTATAATACAATGGGCAGGAAGGCTGATATTCTTGCCCAATCTCTTGTTGAAAATCTTGGTCGATACTTAGTGAGACAATACCTATCTTCTTTCTCACTTTGCTCACACATTCTTGCTTTATGGACCTCATGATACTGAAACACCTACTATTGTGGAGATAATTAGCTATGAAGTAAAACATGTGATTGAAATTCTAGTAATTGAGGCTCCTTGCATGTCAGTTAAGGATTTTGTTGAGTGACTCTTCCCATTCTAAGTTAAATGTGGCTGAAGTGTCCTTTAGTCCTCTCCTAATCATGTAACTTGCGGATGAGTTCTTTTTGAAGCAACCAAGCAGGGAGTCTATTCATCAATTGTAGTGTGTTTTGACGCGTTCATCATGTTTGTGCGCTCGGCTCCAAGATAAAGGCACAAATCGTCAAATTCAGGCCTTTTATTTTAATTAGGGATTATCACTACTTGTTTAATGATAGATCTCAATTCAATGTATCTTTTAAGGTTATTTGCATTTTATATTCTTATTCCCTTTTTGGCTTGTTACTCAGGCCCAATTTTTCCTGGAATTAATTTGTAAAATGCCACTTTTCCTCTCATTTTTGTTAATTAGGTCCCCTGCCTCCCCAAGGGATTTTGAATATTGAATGAATGAAAATTTTGCCTAGAGGTCCCTCCATGTGTTTTGAACATAGTGGATTTAGCAAACCCGACGTGGATTTTACTAATCCAAGAATCATCATTATTTTATCTCAATCGCCAGTTCTTAGTTTGATTTCCTATATTTGTTCTACCTCATCTATGAAACTTGAAGATAATTTTTGTATAATTAGTTAGGTTTCTCTTTGCATATTATGTCTATCATTTGAAGCAAACCATTTTCCAAGGACTGCTTTGTACAGAAACTGTGCATCATGTTATTTCTTAGAGTTTAATTTATTTAAAGCAGTCAATATCCTCGGAATGTAAGGAGTAGGCTGATAACAAAAATTAAGTTCAATTAGGTATGCTATAAAAACACAGTTACACTGATATATGTATGTACACACACACACACACACACACACACACACACACACACACACACACACATATATATATATATGTAGTTCTAAATAAAATCTGAACTAAAATTTAAAATTATAGACACGTGATGTGATAATGAAATTAGCTACTAAATAAGATAATAAAATCTGAATTATATCATGTCTCATTTCAAATTTAGAAGCACTAATGGCATAAGATGATGGAAGTATTAGTGAAATTGATGTAAGGTAGGATACGTGGGTGTGCGACTAACATGGAATCCTAAGTGAAGTGTCGGGGAAACAACTCAACCCTAAACTACTGTATGTAAGATGCAATATCCGGCGGCGAATTCAAGACATAAAAATAATTGATTAAATCGCACGCTTATGATTTTAGCAATAGCAAAATAATTTTTTTAGGCAAAGCAAACTTAGGCTTTCTTTCACATGGAGGGCCAAAGCAAATCGCACAGAGAATGATTCGTGCAAATCACAAAGTAATCTAAAACAAAATATCACACCACTAGATATCAAATGAAGTCAAAGACAGACCACCATATAGTAATGCTGAAAACAAGAGTCCGTACAATAATAAAGCACACAAAATATGGGGGCTACCCAAAGCGTGGAGATTTGGTGATCCGGGTGGCGGCAACTGCTGTTCGAAAGTGGCGATGACATCAGAATGATGAATATGACTTATATGGAGCGAGGGGTTTCAGGGGAAGGAAGTGGGTCTGGCTTATAAATGGCTGGAGAGCTGGAATCAAGGAATCAGTGGGAGGTGTTAAACCAGAGATTAGGAGCCTTTTTGGCAGGGTGGCAGAGCTGCTGCATGCCACAACTTTTTTTGTTGCCCCGCCAAACAATTATTTGGTGCAGGTGGTGGCAAGTAGCCACTGCCCATTTTTCTGCCGCGAGTGGGGACCTGCGGTAGGCACTATTGTAGCCATTTTTAAAATTAATATTTTAAAATATTATATATTATTATGTAAATAATTAATATTTATATTTATCTTATTATGTTAAAAATTTAGGCTCATTTAAAAAAATACTTTAAAAAACGTTAATAATTACATATTTTCATTAATAGAAATATTTTAATAGTTATATATAAATGTTTTCATTAATATAGTAATTCATCTTCTTACATTTACAAAAATATTTTTATAATAAATTAATCATTTATCTATAATAACTTTATATATATATATATATATATATATATATATATATAAAATATTGATTGACCTTTCTCGAGCGGCGAGCACTATCGCGCCAAAGCACTGCCACAATATGAGTATTGTTGTTGGTCCAGGGGGCCTCTCGTGCAGTGTCACATATATATATGCAAGCATCTTTGTACGGGCAAGCATAATAATGTTTATAGATAATATATTATTTTATTACAATTATATTATTTTACAAATTATTAACATTTTAAAAGGTAATATATATATATACGTTTAATATAACTAAATGTTTAATATATTCGCATTTAATAAATTTTTAATATTTTTTTCACTGTTTAATTTTCCTTACAGTTTAATTTTGCACCACTGTTTCACACAACACTGAGAATCCAGTTTTTCAAATAGTTTCATAAATTTTTTCACCACTCTGCAAAACAGCTGATTCTTCCACAAGTGTTTCCCATCACTGCAGCTTAGCCAAACAAGCACTAGATATTTGGGTTGGAATTTCAAAAAGTTTTAATGGCTAGAATTTCTATTATGGAATCAAGGAATTAGTTATCGTAAGGGGATCTCCTAGGGATGATTGCAAGAGTTAAAAGGAGAAAGAAACTTCACGTTACTGGGTGGGTAATGGGAAGGCAACAGTGGGAGTTCACTTGACAGGAAACAATGGGGTTTCACGACATTTCTTTTTTTTTAAAAAGGAAAAGCAAATGGGCTTCATAAGATTTTTTGAAAGAATAAACAGAGGCTTCACTAAAGTTTTGGGCAGAATGAACAAAGGCTTAACGGTAGCGGAAAACATGATTTTCGCGGTGGAAAAAAAGATTCACAGGATTCAGAGAACCGGGGAAAACAACGGAAACTATGTACAAATCTAAGGAGTCGCCCCTTAGGGCTTTGGGGCGTCGCACCACGAAAGATCGCCGGATTCTGGAAAGTCTTTTCTCCAAAATCATCAATGAACCAAATGGCAGCCTCCTACTCCTATTTATAATAAAAGAACATTAGGACACCCTAACATGGATGACTATAATTAGCCGATACTGTCAGATGCTCGATTACACTAAATAATCACTGAAATTACAAAAGTTATATATGAAAAAACATGTAAAGAAAATTCCGGACACATCCGTAGAGTCGGATCATCAATCCGGAGATGTCATATATGGTAGGTAGCCAATCGGCCCTGAACAGGCCCAAAATTCGTCCTCCGCTGTGGGTCCGCGTCTCCGTTTTGCATTAGAAATAGTTGTTTTTTTAACTCATGACTCTATTATATTCCCATCAATTTTATTTAAATTTTAAATTAGAATCTTTGCATGACATATGGGAGCCTTAAGATTTAACAAGTGGTAGTCTTAAGATGTTTCAAGTTCATGAGGCCTATGCACACAAGGTAGTAGATATAAATAGATACCATGAATTGACAAGCTTCTCCTTTTTTTTCCACTTCACACTCACTAGATTAAAACAATTTTTTGTTCTTCACTTATGAAATGCCAAGTATTAACAGATTTGACTTCTTCTGTCTCTGTTGCACATTTGTAATTACTGTTTATTTGGAAATGTTAACCATTTCTCCTGTATTACTAATTTTTCACTAAATAACAGGAACAAGCACAGCTGCTATCAGCTGGTCAGCTCGGTGGGTCAAACCTCTCTAGCATAGCTGCAATGGAGCAGACTCGTATGCTTGCACACACATTAGCTCAAAATAATGACCCAAAGTTTCAGGTAAATATCAGCCGGCTCTAATGCTTTTTATTTTTGTGTGAATAATAAGGTTACTTTTGGATGCCATTTAATTATTTCAAATGGTTAGGATGAGTTCCCCATCAGAAAAACTATTTTTTTTTACTCGTGTCAAACCGGATCAAGTATGTTATGTAGAAACTGCAGTATAAGCAATTCAATGCAAAGTAGCACGTCGACTTGTTTGCTTGTTTGAGCTGGTTGTGAATTTCTGAACACCATTTCACCTTGAGAAGATATGCTTTCTGCAAAAACAAAATTATCCATGCATTAAGATGCAACATAGATGTGTTTGCTTCGTGAATATAGCTCGGCATTTGAAAATTTTCTACACTGCTACTCCGATTGTTCTAATCTCTAAGGTAAGGGATCCTAAATTCCTAATACATTATTTGATAATATGCTCATAAGCTTAAGAAACTACATGTTGAGGATCATATCCAATCTTCTTAACAACAAACATTGTAAGCTCATCCCTTATATCATTTCCTCAGAGTAAGGGGCGTTTACAAATGGTAGAATATAGTTGACAATATATCCATTGTGAAGGAGTTTGCTCGTTGTATTCACAAGGACGTGTGGGGGAAGCATATTATTGTCAAGATTGATATGAAAAAAACATTTTATAGAATGGTGTGGAACCTTCTCTTCAACATCCAGTTCTTTAGTGTCATGATCAATGGTTAATTAATATAGGGTAATTAAGTTACTGCATAAGCCCATTTGTCACCATTACTTTAGTGTCATGATCAATGGTTAATCATGTGAATCCTTTCAATCCTCTCGGGGATTTATACATCTCCCACCTCTTCATTCCAGTAGATGAACATTTATATTTGTTAGAAAAGCCCACTTAACTAGGCCCATTTAGTTTTTCTATTGTTATTTCTCTCTCATCTTTAGTCCCACATTGTGTATAGGACATTGCGCTCTCTTCTTCTTATCTATATATTTGTACTCTTACTTTGTATTCTACACAAGTGAACATATATACAAGGTGGATTTTTTCCTTCTCTACATGGTATCAGAGGGAGGTTGTCCTGCTGCGGGGGTGTGTTGGAGTAATTTGCCAGCAGGACACGTGTGTGTGGGACCGACCCCGTGACTTTCCCCATCGCGTTCCTGGTCTGGGCGTTGACCCCGGTGGGCCCCCTGTGGCGGAATATCCCCTTGGGCGGTCCTCCTTGGGCGGCCTCTCTGGTTCTAACCGCCTGCGTTGGGCGGTCTCCGCGGTATTCTTCTCCTGTCCGCTCCTCTCCCTGTCCGCTCAGCTTCCGACGGTCTGTCCCTCCGTTTCCGCTCCCTCTTCCTCTCCGTGGCTCCACCCTCCTCCTTGGGCTTCTTATAGCCTCTGTCTGCTCTGTCCTGTGGGGCCCTCTTCTCCCCACTATTCGTTATCCTATCCGCTGCGGGCTCTCTTCCCTTGCGGTCTGTTCCGTCTTGTCGCTTGAGTGGTAACTCGCGACCTCCTCTCCCGGCTTCTCCTTCCCGCCTCTTCTCTATCCGCGGCCTTGTCCACCTGACCGTGCGGACTTCCCTTTCCGCATTTTGGTCGTGATCTGCTAGATCGCAGGTGTGACCGCGCGGCCTGGTTCTCTTCTCGCGCTGCCTCTTGTACTCTTCTCGCGCTGCCTCTTGTCCTCTTCTCGCAGCGGCCTGCCTCTTGCCGTTGCTTCTTCTCGCCGTTGACTGCTCTCTTCGATCTGGTCCTATCCGCTGCGGTCTGGTTCTCGCAGCGGCCTGCCTCTTCTTGCTGCGGCCTGGTCTCCCCCCTGGCGGCTTCCTTCCCGGCCTCTTCGCTGTTGCTTGTCGCGGCCCCTTTCTCTCCGCTTGAGTATTCTTTACTCGCGGTCTCTTCGTTCTGCCCGCTCGTCGCTTCTGTCTCTGACCGCTGCTGTGCTCAGCCTGACCGTGCGGACTGTTGCCTCCCTCATTTAGGTCGCGGTCTTCTTCTCCTGCTATCCGTGCGGTGTGTCTCTGCCCGCTGTTCTCTATCCGCCTCTGGTCGCGGCGTCCTCCTGCCGCTGGTGTCTTTACATCGTGACCAGACGGACTGTCTCTGACCACTTGCTGTCTCTAGTCGCGCGGACTCCTCTCTCTTGCCGGTCTGCTTTCCTAGCCGCTTCTCCTCTATGGGTTCTTCTGCTGAATCAACCGGCACGGCGATTCCTCCTGCAGACCGCCCAGCCTCTCTTCCGGAAATCCGGGATGAACTTCGTATTACGACTATCTCTTTGACTGGCAAGAAGAATTTTGTTGAATGGACACATTCTGTTCGCCGGGTCCTGCAGTCCAAGGGGTTTCTTCATCACTTGACCCAGGTGGTTTCCGGGACTCCTACTGATGATTGGTTACGTAATGATGGTCGTGTGCAGACATGGATACTTAATTCTCTTGATAGCGAATCCTATCGCCTGGCCATGTACCATGAGACGGCCAAAGGAATGTGGGACGAGCTCCATACCCTTTACTCCGGCAAGGATAGTCTTCACCATCTGTATGACATTATCACTGCTCTCCAGGCCCTCGATGGCGGTGGTATGGCCGATCTGACATCCTTTGTTGCTCAGGCTCGATCCTTGGTCGAGGCATGGATCCAACATCAGCCTCCTACTGGCGACCTTGCTGCCCAAAGTGTCCAAAAGGAAGCTGTGGGTATAGCCATGATGATGGCTCGGCTACCCCATCACCTTCACAGTGTTCGGGCTCACATCCTCTCTTCTGCTGTTACTCCGTCATTCTCAGATGTGTGCTCCATGCTTCTCAAAGTCACCCCGCCTCCGGATGTGTCTGGACCTCCTTCTCCGGTTCTTATCCAGCAGATACCTCCACCGTTACTGCCTCCTCCCTCCTCCGTCCGTGGAGGCCGCTCTGATTCTAGGGGACGTGGTCGAGGGGGACGGCCTCGGCCTAAGTGCTCGTTCTGCGGCAAAGATGGGCATTTTGAGCCACGTGTTATCGCAAGCATGGTCGCCCTCCTCGTCCGCAGGCATCTGTTGCTGCCACCGACTCTTCTCCCACTCATCCTGGCCTCTACGAGGTTCGCCTCCAGCTTCAGCATCTTCATGGCCTGCTCAGCCGCCCGCTAGCCTCAGTTGCCTCCGCTGCCTCCATCTCCAATGAAGGTATCACCTGCCTTTCCTCTGGCCCGCGATGGATCCTCGACTCGGGTGCCACTCACCACATCACCTCTGGTCGGCCACCTCAGTACTTGTCTTCCCCTCACCCGAAGTCCATTACTGTGGCCAATGGCGCCTCCGTCCCTGTTTCTGGATGTGCTGATATTTCTCTCACCCCTTCTCTCCACCTCCGCTCGGCTCTTCATGTTCCGGGCTCTCCGTTCAATTTACTTTCTGTTGGTCGCCTTACTTCTGATTTACATTGCTCAGTGACCTTCACTTCTTCTTCTTGTCTGATACAGGATCAGCAGACGCGGACTATCATTGGTAAGGGGTGACTGCAGAACGGGCTCTACCTTCTTGACGACTCTCCTACTCTCCTCGCATCTGTATCATCTTCCGATTGACATCGACGTCTTGGTCATGCTCCTCTACCTGTCCTCCAGAAGGCTCTCCCGGATGTATCTCTTCCTGTTTTTCAATGTGAAACATGTATTTTTTGCAAACAGCCACGTGCATCATTTCCTTCTAATTGTACTCGGAGCACCGCTCCTTTTATCTTAGTACACTCCGATATATGGGGTCCGTACAAAATTACTAGTATTTCTGACTATCGGTATTTCGTTACCTTTATTGATGATTATTCGCGCATGACGTGGTTGTATCTTCTTTGCGATCGATCTGAGCTTCCCCGCGTCTTCCGGGCCTTCATTCTTGAGACTAGTACTCAATTCTCTGCGCCCATTCGCACTATTCGTACCGACAATGCGCGAGAGTACACTGGTCATGACTTCGCCACCCTCTGCTCTGAGTTCGGCATTATCCACCAAACCTCCTGTGTGTATACTCCACAACAGAATGGTGTCGCCGAGCGCAAGAATCGGCACCTTCTTGATGTGGCTCGGTCCCCTATGATTCAAATGCAGGTTCCCAAACCATACTGGAATTTTGCGCTCTCCACCGCCTGCTTTCTTATCAACCGTCTACCGTCCTCCGTTCTTCAGAATGCCACTCCGTTCAGCCTCCTTTTTCCGTCCACCCCACCTTTCCCTGTGACTCCTCGTGTCTTTGGTTGTACTTGCTACGTTCACCATCTCGGCCCTCCTACCGACAAATTGGATCCCCGTGCGGCCAAACATATCTTTGTCGGTTACTCTCGCACTCAGAAGGGGTATATGTGTTATTCACATACTACCCGCAAGGTTACCGTCTCTGCCGACGTTACTTTCCGGGAAGATCTTCCCTTCTTTTCGGCTCCTGATGTAGTTCCCCTCTCTTCTGCTCCGGATGTCGTTCGTCCTATCATCCCGGTTCCCTGCTCCTCATCATCTCCTCCTCCTCTTGACCCGGCTCCGGTCCGTCCGACTCCACCTGTTATTCGGGTCTATTCTCGTCGCTCTTCTACTCCAGATGCCCCACTGCAGTCGGCCTCGCCCTCTGATGTTCCGCCACCTGCTGCTCCGGTTCCTGCCTCCACTGCTCATCCGATGGCAAATTACGTCTCTCTTCATCGTCTTTCACCACCACTTCGCCACTTTGCCACTTCATTATCTTCTGTTTCTATTCCTAACTCTATGCAGGAGGTGCGACAATATCCTGGCTGGCGGGCTGCCATGGAGGAAGAAATGACAGCCCTTTGGGCCAACCAGACCTGGACCCTGGTCCCTTTGCCCCCCCGGTCAGCACCCGGTTGGCTGTAAATGGGTGTTTGTCATCAAACATGCCCCGGATGGCACTATTGCCCGCCTGAAGGCCAGACTGGTGGCCCGTGGCTTCACTCAACAGCAGGGCCTCGATTATGAGGAAACCTTCTCTCCGGTGGCCAAGCTCAACTCCGTTCGTGTGCTTCTCTCCGTAGCTGTACACCGCCACTGACCCCTTCATCAGCTCGATATCAAGAATGCCTTTCTGAATGGTGATCTTCACGAAACCGTCTACATGCGCCAACCGCCCGGATTTGAGACCACGGGGGAGTCTCATGTGTGTCTTCTAAAGAAGTCCATCTATGGTCTCAAACAATTCTCCCGGGCGTGGTTTGACAAGTTCAGCAAGGTGGTTCAGGATATGGGTTTCACTTGGAGCTCTGCTGACTTCTCCCTCTTCACCCGACACCGGGCAACGGGAACTGTCATTCTGTTGGTTTATGTTGACGACATCCTACTTACTGGGGATGACTCACAGGGGATCCAAGCGGTCAAACAACATCTGAGCACCGTATTTCAGACCAAAGACCTAGGGCATCTTCGCTACTTCCTCGGTCTTGAGATCGCACGACGACCGGATGAGCTTGTACTCTCCCAAAGGAAGTACTGTCTCGATCTCCTCAAAGATGTTGGCCAGTCAGGTTGTAAGCCAGCTAATACACCGATGGAGGCAAATCACAAGCTCTGTGCACATGCCTCTGATAATGATCTGCTTCTCCAGAACCCAGAGTACTATAGACGCCTTGTCGGAAAGTTGATCTACCTAACTGTCACGAGGCCTGACATATCATTTGCTGTTGGGGTTGTCAGTCGTTTCATGCATGCTCCCCGGGTTTCTCATCTCCAGGCTGTTGAACGGATTCTCCGGTACCTTAAGGCAGCTCCGGGTCAAGGGCTTGTTTACAAAACCTCCACCTCGGCTCCAGCATTGGTTGCTTATTCTGATGCCGATTACGCTGGTTCCTTGGACGATCGGCGGTCGACCAGTGGGTTCTGTACTTACTTTGGAGGCCATCTCATTACTTGGAAAAGTAAAAAAACAAGCCGTGGTTGCTAGATCCTCCGCGGAAGCTGAATACCGATCTATGACATCGGTTGTTTCTGAACTCACATGGCTTGAAAGCCTTCTTGCTGACTTGGGAGTAAAACTTCCTTCATCTGCTGTTCTCTTTTGTGATAGTCAAGCGGCCATACACATAGCGAAGAATCCGGTGTTTCACGAGCGTACGAAGCATATCGAGGTCGACTGTCACTTCATACGAGAAAAAGTTCAAATGAAGAAACTTGAGTTAAAGCATGTTCCGGGCACTGATCAGGTCGCAGATATTCTCACGAAGGCCCTATCAAGCACCTTGTTCTATCAGTGTTTTTCCAAGCTTGGTGCATATGATCTATACGCTCCAGCTTGCGGGGGAGTGTTAGAAAAGCCCACTTAACTAGGCCCATTTAGTTTTTCTATTGTTATTTCTCTCTCATCTTTAGTCCCACATTGTGTATAGGACATTGCTCTCTCTTCTTCTTATCTATATATTTGTACTCTTACTTTGTATTCTACACAAGTGAACATATATACAAGGTGGATTTTTTCCTTCTCTACAATATTATTGGTAGAGCTAGTTTATTCCATACAATGGATATGACATAGTGTCTTTGCAGATGATTGCATTATATTCCCAAAAGTTGACATGAAATCCATCCATACTATCAATGAGGTGCTTTCTGATTATGAGCAATTATCGAGGTAACTTAGCAACAGAATTAAGAGTAAAATATATCACTCCAAGCTGATTCCAAGAATAAGGTTGGCTTCAATCCAATATGAAATGAACATCTCCAAGAAATCCTTTTCTGCGAATTACCTTGGAGGACTAATCTACTTTTGTAGAGCTAAGAAAATGTACTACAAAGGCATTTACACTAAGATTTCCAAGATCATTCACTCTTGGTATAATAGCAGACTGAGCCACGCAGAGAGAATTGTGTTGGTGCAAAGTATTTACAATGTCCACTAGGAGCCTATATGAAAATTATCTAACTTGCATTGTGACATTGTTCACTAAGTTTATATGGGGGGAGAAAGACAACAATTATAGACGCTTTTGGATTTCCTATGATCAAATTTCCAAACCAAAGCAAAGGGGAGGGGTTTATTGCAAAAGTTGGGAGCTATCAATAAGCCCTTTAGATATAAGGATCTATGGAGCTGTTTAAGCAAAGATAGGCAATGCTCTCAGTTCCCTGTGACAAATTCAATCACTCATACAATGGTCAATGGTATTGTCCTGAATAAAGCCATATTACCTTGGAGGGTGACCCTTAAGTACATAAACATATTCTTTCAGAAAAGTCAATGATTAGTTGCGAGAGATGCTCACTCTTTTTGGTTCGATAATTGGATAGGGGCGGCCCTTTTGTTTTCATGGCTCTAGAAGCAAAGATAGGCAATGCTCTCAGTTCCTTGTGACAAATTCAATCACTTATCCAATGGTCAATGGTATTGGACTAAATAAAGCCACATGACCTTGGAGGGTGACCCTTAATTACATAAACATATTTGTTGGAAGAAAAAAGGAAATACTTAATTGATCTATTCATCCCACTAGGGGGACATTAAATAGGACTTACATGGACTCTCAAAATTAAAACTACAATGTGGGATTAAACCCAAATGCACCTAAAGTCTCAACTAGACCGACATTGACTGGATAATTCCAGCACTCTTCCTCAAGCTGAAGGGGGAACCTTCAACTTGAACACATCAAACAGTGACAATGAAGGTAGGCGATGTGGGTCAAAATATCAGACGAGCCACCAAAGGATATTCCAAACCGGGAAATCAAGTCGGGGACATAGCCACATACGACGCTGATCCACACACGACACAGGACCCACATATGACGTGAACTTGCTGGAAATCGGTCAACCAACATCAACAACACACAACATGCAAAAGAGGACGAAAGATGTGGAAAACATCATCAAACGAGCAACCAGGGATAATCCGCACAAAAGGCGGTCCCACGCGACAAAGTCCTGCATGACACGGTCTCACGCAACACAACCCACGGAGATTAAAACACCAACATCAATCGTGTCCCCAACACACAACCAATCAAAAGAAAACATTGGGAGATACATGGGAACAGACGACATACCTAGAGGCTGTGTGGAACCAAGGCGAAAGGTTGGGAAAGATCGACCGAGTCGCCTTTGCCTCAAACACTACCCCTCACATGGAAAACACGTGCATGAAGGCATAAAACATACTAACAACAACTACAACAATTCTGCAGAGACGATTAAAGACATACAACCAATAAAAATGACAAAAAATCATCCCAATGTTTCACCATCAACGAGAGATTATCTCCCCGGAAAGGGTAGTAGCAGCTGAATTTGTCGTGTAGCGGAGTGGCAATGCCTGGAAAATATCCTCTTTGCAGGAACATCACTGGAGAAGGAGGGCTTGGCGGCAGAAGTCGTCATCAATATGGTGTCTTTGCAGAATGTAGCAGCTATACTTTGCATGTTCCTTTCCATGTATATGTTGCCGAGGTTTGTAAGAGCTCGGGATCTATAGATGGAAGAACTGATAAAATAGTGAGGGCTCAGCGACAACATGACCAAAAATGGTTGACGTGGAGTAGCAAGGAGTACTTCATCGACGAGATCGAAGGACGAGAGAAGCCGTCATGGTTGATGAATTTGGCGGCAATGGGCAGCGCTGCCGAGCATGATGAAGGCATTTAAAGATGGGATCTTCGCCGGGAAGAAGTGGGAGAATATCGAAGGCTGGCAAGCGACATGACTCAGTGATGTCGTCGATCGATCCCGACGGGAGCAATGAAAAAGGCGAGTGGCCGATCGAGGAACCGGGAGGCGCGTGTGCTTGATGGATATGTGATGGAAGAATCCACAATCGACAAAGTTATAGCATTGATGAGACGCAGACGGATCTACGAGAACAAGAGTGAAAAAGGACATGATCGTAAGAACCGGAGCAGGAGTATTTCGCCTGAAATTTTAGATGCCAACATTTTAGGGCTCCAAACATTCAAGGAGGAAATAAAACCTGCTTTGATACCATGTTGGAAGAAGAAAGGAAATACTTCATTGATCTATTAATCTCACAAGAGGGCATTAAATAACACTTACACAAACTCTCAAAATTAAAACTACAATGCGGGACTAAACCCAAATACACCTAAAGTATCAACTAGACTGACATTGACTCGATAATTCCAACAATATTCTTTCAGATAACTCAATGATTAGTTGCCAGAGATGCTCCCTCTTTTTGGTTTGATAATTGAATAGGGGCGGCCCATCTGTTTTCATGGCTCTAGAATCTAAGCATTGTGATATCAAGTTGAATGAGATCTATAGTTACATTGATGGAATGTCTGGCTTTAATTAATTCTTTAATGATATCACTATTTTAATCCTGAATTCAATGAAACCGATGACACACTTATATGGAAGGGCTCTCAGGATGACAATTTAAAAAAAAAATGTGTTGAATCGATGATTTGGAATGCCATACAAGTCATGAATGGCCACATAATCTCTCAGACAAAATCACTCCCCCTAAGATTTCAAATCTTGCATGAAAATTTTTCATGATGGATCACCTGATCTAACTTGTGTAAGATTGGCTACATCATGCTTCAAATTGCCTTTGTTGTGATATCAACTTGATACAACTTGACACCTCTTTTCTCAAGGTGTGCCAGCTTGCCAGATTAAACTTTGAGAATATATTCTCTATGGATTATAGATATGACATAATACCATCTATGGGAATGAAGAGATGGTCCATAGATAGATAGTGCAAGGGCAGGAACAAGCAAGTGCAAGTCTTGTATGCGTTGATATACCTTTAGTCATAAATTGGAATTTACTTAGCACTCCAGGAGAAATTTTGAAGAGCAAAGGTAATGTCCTGGAAGAATATGTAATTTGATTGTGATGGATCATATGACTATCTGTTACCCTATCACATTGGCTTCCAATTGCGCACTCCAGTGGTCCCGACGAGGAGTGGCTGCCCTGGCGAATGCGATAGGGTAACACTATCACCCAAGACTTATCGTATCTTTACGTTAGGAATGATGAATGATGATGTGTTGCTGTCTAGATTGATTAGTTCAACCCATTCATCCTAGTGTCAGAATCATTGATGTTACGTGAAAAATTACGATTCATTTTGATTATATTCTGCACACAGATCATTCGACAACCAATCAGTGGAGGTGGTGGATGTATTAGAAGAATTAATGGGAACTTTATCATAGGTTTTACATATAACTATGGAAAGAAATCGTTCCTGGCGCTGGATAGGTTCCTCTGAAAGATGATTGACTCAAATGTCATATACATTGATGCAAGGAGAAATTCGCAACATGGTAGAGTCACAACATTGATAAGACTATCCTTTACTTAGGGATTTTACTTTCAACCTGACCACATCTATTGTGAGGGAAACATGTTAGGTGATCTCAGCACCAAATTTGGAGCCACTGATGAGTCCAATGTCAACAGCAATAACTTTATGACAAGTCAACTCAAAGATTTATGTTGGTAATAAGCTCAATTTACCAAGGATTAGGTTGGTGCACAAGCCTCCCGAATTCTTTTTCCCTTGCGTTTGATGCTTGTATGTGCCTGTTTGTAATTGCTTGTTACGTTTGTTGTAATTGTTTATTCATAAGATCACTGATCTAAAGTTCTTGTTTTGGTCCTGGGCCATTGTGCTATGCATGTATCCTTGTATTCCGACCTATAAAATACCAAAATGTACTTAAAAATATAGAGAAGATATGATTTGCAAAATAGAACATGCCATTACTGTTGGAAGTTCAATACAATGCATGACTTTCCCTTTACTATCTGAACTACGAAAAGTAAAATTGAATGTTTGAACAAACAGAAGTTACACAACTAAGCAGAAGTGAACTCAAATCAAATAATATCATCAATCTTAGGAATCGAAGGAAACACTACCTTGAAAGATCCAAAGGGAATTAAAATCCCACCGTACCATTTACTACCACAAGTTCATACTGCCATTGCTCAAATGTCACAGTTGTCTCAAACAGAGCCTATGCCAATATTCATTCATCTTACTTTTGATATATGTCTCGCTATTCATGTCTATAAAATAATCTTTGATTTATCCTATTAGTTTTGCCATATATTATATTTTGTATTCTCATATCTTTGATGCTCAATGTAAATATCAACAATATTTTGAATGCCTAATACTATGATATGCATAACATTGGAAACTTGGTTATCTATATATATCTATTACCCTCATGTTTAAGTGACATCATCTTATTGCATAATATCCTCAAGCTACTTTTCCCTTATAAATTTGAAGGTACAACTTAAACATAAATATAAAAGATAATTAAACCCTAAACTGAAAATAACAATGAATAATATTACAATTTTGCAACGGCTGGACACAAGCAAATATGATGCGCATGTGCATCATCGCTAATAATACTCCATTCTTTGATATTGGCTTTGTCCTTTTGCCCGAATACAAGAAATTGTGCTTTCAATCCTGTTCGTTCAACCATGATGCATCTTTTATTAAGCTCCCTTGCCACTGGATGAGGTGTTGACCTACATGATGGTCTCTTTGAGTGATGTTGCAGCTGTTTAAGACCTTCAACTAAGAGATAGAATAAATTTAAAGGCCCATGGGAAAGGGGTGTTTCCACGGGGTTATTGCTGATGATTCGCTTACGTTTAGACACAGGAAACACTAGATGAAAGTGCATAAGCTCTGGAAATTGGAGGCGATAATCTATGGTCTCAATACAGTCCAGGAAGGTAAGCAAGGCATATTAACAAAAACAAATCTTTGGATGGACGCACTCGTGAACTGACTATTGGTTGTGAAGCTTGAGTTTAACGAGCCACATCCCTTGAAGAAACAATCACATTGCTGGGGTGTTTATTAGCCTGGATGGACGTGCTCTTGGGCCCGATGCAAATTGAACAGTTGGCGCAGGAGCTCATCTACGAAGGCCATATATATGGCGGCTTTGTTCACACGACACTCTGGGCATGTGATGGGGAATAGAAGGAGGATACACCATATACTATCTGGAATGGTGAGGTACTTGTCTTGAGTGGTGAGCTGTTTTGCACAATTATTCTACCCAAGGAATCAAGGTGTCCCATATCTAGGATGATCTACAAGAAAATAGCAGAGGTAGGTCTCAATGCAACTATTGAACACTTTTGTTTGTCCATCTGTCTGAAGTGGTAAACTGTACTCTTTCAAAGCTTCACCTCTTGGAGCCTATAGTTCTCCTTACAAAAGGAGCTGATTAAAATTGGACTACGATCATTGGTAATGGAGTGGGAAAATTCATGCAAATGGAGAATCTCCTTTACATATGGGTCATTACTAATTTGTCAACAAAGGAATGTCACAACTACAAGAAATGTTCATATTTGCACAAATATTTCACCACCACAACCAAGCAGTAGTATTGATGGGGATCATCCACCACATTTGGCTTGTCGCAATGTGGAACCTACAATCATCTATTGTGAAGGAGAGCTTGGACGGATCGATGATTCGACTCCACAAATACGGTTGGACTTTGTTTACATATTTTTCCATGTATTACATTGTTATTTTTAGTCATTATTTAGTGAGATTGGGTCTTTGACAATACTACCAATTATAGACGTCAATGACATAATACTGTGATGTTGTTTTATTATTAATGAGAGTAAGGGGGAAGTCATCAGGTTATTACTAAAATTTGGAGATTTCTTCTTGGATTTTTGTGTTCCACTCACAGTGACGACTTTGTGAGGCCTTAAGTGATGACTCTTTGGTAAAGCTTTTTATTTCTTTGTATCTTTTCAATAGCATCTCCTCCTCCCCTTCATCATACAACATGGGTCACGAACAAACAACCCATCAGCCCCCTTCAAAACTCGTTGCCTCACTCCCAGTCCAGGAAAACCGCACCACCAGTTCCTGCTCTCCTCGCCTGAACCTGTCCTTCAATCGTCGTTTTCCTCCTCTCTCAACCCGACGACCTTCGCCCCTTGTAGTTATGTTCCACCCAAGCCTCTCCTCAGCCTCCAGCCCCACTACCGGCAACCTCCTATTCCATGATCCCTCTGCTTGTCACGTTCCTCGACTTTTCCCCACCCCTGCAACCGAGTGCCAACAACACCTTGTCCCCCCATCCAGTACCAACCAGCACCCCTACCTCATCGGAGACAACCTTGCCTCTCCCATTCTTCTGCCCCTTTTTAGCCGCAAGTCTAATCCAACCCCAAACTGTAACTCTACCACTGCCACCACTTCCAGGAAAATATACTTACAAATCCAACCACTGGATTCACCTCTCCACACCGACATCCCTTTACTTTTTTAGTATTATTTTGTTGTATAGGGGTTTGTTTTCATTATTGATATATGGTGGTGTTCTTGCTTGGATTTTTAGTTTTGTGGTTGTTTGCTCTGAGAAATCTTGTGATTTGTAGGATCTGTTTTGCTAGCTTTTTACTGTGTTATCCCTCCACGCAGAGGAAAGTCAAAATGTTCTTGCTTTTAAAATAATATTGAACTTCTTAAAATAGCTGTTTGGGATTTGATATTTATTACTTGTGATCAATTCATCAGGCCCTCGTGTGTATTGCTTGTAGCTTCTTAGGTTAGTGGAGTTGTGCCCCCGACACCCTACCTATAGTTGCATATTAGAGTTCACACACCCTAATTTACCCTACTTAAATTGGTATTAAAGCCATATTTAGGATTTATGCTCCGTAGTGGCAGATTTTTTAGATCCGTAATGTCTGATCCTAACATAACAGATGGCAAGGCGGCAAGCTAAAATTCGGACGTGGCCTCCACTGAGTTTCAATGACTAGTTTTGAATCATTTTGATACTTTAGGATCTCATAATGAAGAGCTTCGTCATGAAGTCGTTGAGCGAACCACGAGGATCAGAAACTTAGAGACTCCACGTGGCACACCCTACCGCAGTAGGACGATTTTCCTGGCAGTGATCTCGATATTCCCCCTCATCCCGATTTTTGCCACAAAGGTGTCCCCATTTAGATTGACACTATGAGGATGCTCTCAGTCAGGATCCCACGCCACCTATGAGGAGAAACCTTGAGCACGCCCATGAACGACGACAGGGCCTTATTTATGTTAGTCACCCGCCTCACCACGATAGACCTCGTCACTGCTACTTGGACAGAGAGATTGAGGACTCCCATCCGGTCGCCGCGACTATGATCATGGGGACTTTCATGATTCCAGTCGTAGAGAGCGTTGTTCCACATCCGCTCGAGATGACTACGCCCGTGAGGACCATTTTGAGGAATATCAGGAGCCCCAAAGAGGCGACCTCCTTGTTGGAACATGGTTTGCACCATGTTCGACATGCCCTTGGTTGGCGAATAGCAAATGCATGACTTTCCCTTTACCACCCAACGTTAGCTCCAATCTACATTTGGAAGGCTCCATTGTTTGTTATCACCTGCGATATCTCATTACCGCCCGACGCTAGCTCCTATCTCTATTATAGTAGGCTCCGTTGTTTGAAGTGTCAAATTGGCACAACAACTCATATTTCGATGCTACAACGCGGCGGTACTTGCTACGATGTGGCAATACTTGCTACCGCGCGGCGGTACTTGCAACCGCTCGGCGGTACTTATTACAGCACGGCGGTGCTTTCTACCACGCGGCAGTACGTGCAACCGCTCGCTTGTACTGATTATTGTGTGGTGGTAGATGTTATCGTCTGGCGGTAGGACGTACTGCCGCGCGGTACATGCAATCGCGCAGCGGTACGTCCTACCGCCAGACGATAGCATCTACTGCTGGGTGTTAGCTCCAATCACCATTTTGATGGCTCCGCTGTTCGGCTACCCCTGTGGCATTTCAACCACCCAATGTTAGCTCCAATCTACATTTGGAAGGCTCCGTTGTTCTGCTATCGCCCACGATTTCTCATTACTGCTCGACGCTAGCTCCAATCTCCATTATAGAAGGATCCGTTGTTCTGAAGTGTCAAATTGGCACGACAACTCATATTTCAATGCTACGGCGCTTGCCACGGCGCGGCGGCGCTTGCCAGGGCGCGGCGGCGCTTGCCAGGGCGCGGCGGCGCTTGCCAGCGCGCGGCGGCGCTTGCCAGCGCGCGGCGGCGCTTGCCAGCGCGCGGCGGCGCTTGCCAGCGCGCGGCGGCGCTTGCCAGCGCGCGGCGGCGCTTGCCAGCGCGCGGCGGCGCTTGCCAGCGCGCGGCGGCGCTTGCCAGCGCGCGGCGGCGCTTGCCACCGCGCGGCGGCGCTTGCCACCGCGCGGCGGCGCTTGCCACCGCGCGGCGGCGCTTGCCACCGCGCGGCGGCGCTTGCCACCGCGCGGCGGCGCTTGCCACCGCGCGGCGGCGCTTGCTAGTTGGAATTGATGGTGCTTAGAAAAAAAACTTGGGTTCGATTAGGGAAGTGGTCTGATAATTGAGCCCATCAATGTGGTTGATACTGGTGGGTGGGTGTGGGGCTGGGGGGGGGGGGTCATGAACATTATGTAGAATTTGGATTAAATCAATCACGTCGGATTCGTGGATCTCCAAGTGCGATAACAAGCAGCCAAAGTCACAGGCAAGATTGTTGAAAAGCACTGTAAGCTATGTCAAAGGCATACGATGATTGTAGAGGAGGGAATGTTTGGTGTAAGGTTGGGCGATGACAAAGCAACAAAGTCGCGACAGTTACCGACGGGTGTGCGATTAATGAAGAAGGTCGCGGTGATTGCTATTACTATGCAAGGGCATGCGACACGATGGTGGGTTATGCTGACAGCCTAGATGTCGATATCAGTGGCTTGCTAGAAGGTGCAGTAGGCGGTTGAATTGAGTGTTAGCTTGCAGATAAGTAAGAATGTTAGAAGAGGATTGTGTGATGATATAGTTGGTCAAACACCCACTCAAATTTCTTCCTCATCAACCATCACAAAGGTCTAGGTTTAAAATGTCCTCAGCCCTAAAATAACTTTTCTTTATATACTTAAACATAAATATAGATGATAATTTAACCCAAAACAAAGATGACTCCTCGGGCCGACCACGTGACCCCCAAATAGTCTATGTAGTGACATTATTGTTATTTTTGATAGGCTCTTTGAGGGAACCAACCCTCGAGAGTTTGGATCAAGCGTGTCTCAATCTTTATTTTACGATCAATCATTCATTTTCGGGTTCAACGATAGTGACGATCTATCAATTGTTCTATCCTGCCCTCATTTTTGGTTTCTTTTGAAACCCTGATATGGCATTCCTTCCGCCTTTAGGTCGATCTTCCCAATTCCGGCCTAAGGATTCCGCTGCTCGATCCTTCCATGTGCGTCTCAGCGGATTGACGGCTGACTCAGCAAAAGCTGCCCGGACCTTCGACACATGTTTCTCCACCTTCTTGTTTGTTACATCGAAGGGCACACTTGTGCTTTTATCTTCACGACCATATGTTTTACCCATTGTTTCACTTTTCTATCTATTTATGGTAGTTACCGCAAGAGCAAGTTTGTGTTTTATCCCATTTTTATATGAGCGGTGTTATGTACACACCAATTTTCGCTATGGACGCCAATTTTCATCTAAAGAGTGGTGTTATCTCTTATTCATTCCGTCACTAGGGACAACCAACCCGCACGCCGTCTAGGGTATTTCACGAGCCTACCTTCGTTCCCGATTCTACCAGTTCCCACAGCCTCCTTCCACCGTCGGAATACCCTTTTGATCACCATTTCTTGCTTCTCAAGGCCAGTCAATCCCCCTTTGCCATCCCGTCCTCCTGACGATGTAGGTTTTTGCCAAAACTGAAGGTAGCCATGGTAGGGCTTCTCATTTCTCCATCCCATGTTTTTCCCTGCAACTCAAATTCGCTAAATTTCTCCATCACATGTTCTTCCCTACAACTCAAGTTTACCAAATTTCTCCAGGTCGGCCGAAACTTCAGTTCGCCTAAAAGTCCAGTTCGCCCGAAACTCCAATTCCATCTAGATCGTCACTGAAGGTGTAAGTTTCAACATATTTTCAATAGATTTTCAACAGATTGTCACTTCAGTCCTTAATAAGTTTTTGTTAGTGTTTGTGCATTACTCGAGCAATATATCATGTTTGTGTATGATTTACTAGTAAATGTTATTATTTCAATGCTAGCGGAACAACATACACAACGTCGGGTAAAGAAACTAACACTAAGAAGAAGAGCGGGAAACAACAAATTTGTTGAATGGATTCGTAAGGATATGCCTTCATATATATCAACTCATATAGTTGATGTCATAAATGTAATTGGTGATGGACATTGTGGGTATCAAGTGGGAAGTCAAGTACTTGATATGGGTGACAATTGGTTACAAGTGCGAAAAGACCTTGCAAAAGAAATGGAAAGTTGAGTTTTTGTACGACACCCTGTTTGGAAATGTGAGACGGGCAGAACTACTATCATCATTGGATTGTACTGCAGTACCAGCTCCCTTAGACAAATGGATGATAATGCCGAACATGTGATTAGTGATCACATCTTGTTATAATGTGGCATTTGTTCATTATTCAAAATTTTAGTCTTTTATATTTCTGCGTTTACATTCTGCGCATTTTGGTTTCTACTAATTTTTAGCACAATTTTTGTATGGGACTGTTTAACATGAAATTTTATTATGCTAAAACACTTTTGAAATTTCTTGTTGGTGTGTACATAGCCGATTGGGTTGAACATAAATTTTGGCAGTCCATAGCCAAAATTGGTGTGCCCGTAACACCACTCTTTTATATATACCCATAATTTCATTATGGAGAAGGCCCTTCTGTGAACTCTTTTGTGTAGCTCCATTTCAAATCATTTTCAGAGCATTTTAGGCTTATTTTACGCAGTCCTTTGAGAGATTTTAGAGAGGAAGATCATTGGAGATTGTAAGAACATTGTTTGCAAGGCAATTGATGAATTTAGATTAGGAATGCTCTACAAGATTGACGACCTTCGAAGTTTGCTTTTTTATTCTCTATACCCATTATTTTATTATGAGAGAAGGCCCTTCTATGACCTCTTTTGTATAGCTCCATTTCTATTCCTCTTTAGAGCATTTTAGGCTTATTTTATAGGGTCCTTAGAGAGATTTTAGAGAGGAAGATCATTGGAGATTGAAAGAACATTGTTTGCAAGGCAATCACGGAATTTAGATTGTGGATGCTCTACAAGATTTACGGCCTTCACATGTTTGCTTTTCTATTCTCTCATTGATATTATTATTATCTGAAATTATACATTTATTTTTTTACTCTTCAACTCTTTCATGGTTTGCCAACAATGATACTAACTCTTTTGTTGAGATGATCGTGTAGTATTATGAATTGATGCCTGGATTATTTTGAATGAATGTGCCTTATTTCATTTATACTTTATATGAATTGAGTTCTATTTATGTGCCTATTGTGTATTCTAGTTTAGTTTACTACTAATCCAGTCTCGTGTGCAATCATTTTAGTCGGACCATGAATGAATTGATTTACGGATCCCATGAATGGGACCATCAATTTATATACTTACAAGCCACGTGGTGCGGGTCTATGTCGTAGCTTTATTCAAAATATGAATGACGTTTGTATTTTTCACAGCACATTCCAGCTTTTACTTCATTCTATACACGTTCGGTCCACGACGTGTTGTTTGTTAGTGAATTATAATTGATTCGCCCAGACCAAGTGCTTTCGACATGTTTAGGAAGAATCGCCAGCGTACATGCGAAGATTCTTACAAAACTACATTTATTCCCTCATATTGAATCTAAGTTATTATTTTGTTATGGCCCAACCCTTAACTTCATTTGAATCTCGGCGGAGGTGGCGGTGGAGGCTGAGATACAAGGGGGCCAGCACCTCGTGATGAGCGTTGTTTGAAGCGACATGAACTCATCAGATGCCAAGAGCTCATGCAGGGTTGGGAGACTCGCAATTGGAGAGTCGGCTGCTGGGAGCGAAGAAACAGAGGTTGTGTGGGCTCGACAATGAAGCGAGTGTAGAACAAGGCCCGACAAGTGGGAGTCTCGATGGGGACTTACACACTTTGGGTCATCGACGACGCAGAGAAGTGCGACGCTCATTTAAGTGGTTGTTCGGAGTTCGAGTCATTTGATTCTGGGAGAGAGGAGGAGAAATGAATGTTTTGATAGCAACTTGTTATTGGCCTAACTTGTAACTTCGTCGGAGGTGACGATGGAGGCAGATATACAAGAACATCGAGCTCAATCAATGAAGAAAGAAGGAGGATGAAGGAGCTTTGCTCAACCATAACCCTAGAATGGGGATGAAGGGGAAAGAAACTAAAGAGAGAAGAGTAGGGCTAGAGAGAGGAAGAGAATTTTCATAATTTCATTCATCACCTCATACATCACCCAAGGGATCTATTTATATACTGCAAGGATATGAAACTAAACCATTAAATGAAAGATATGCGTGCAACACTGAAACATTAAGACACTAATGACTCGACTAGACTCAATACAATTCGACACATACAACTCGACTCCAATACACAGGCTCATAATAAAATGTGTAATATAACCACTAATAGATAACTGACGATACGAGACCCTAATATGTTCATTGTACGAAATAATACCCTAACATTAATTTTTATAGAATTTAAATCTTAAATTCATTTGTCTGTTTTAGTAAAAATTTTATTAAATCAATAGTTAGTTCATATTTTAGATCAAATTAAGCCCAATCAATCGTTGATATGTCTTAGTCTTGTCAAGAACAAACACAAATGAGAACTTAGATTGCAATAAAGAAAACACATATACAATTAGGAGATAATTCATGCCAAGCATCCAGAGGTTGGGTCCTTCTTGACACTCCACTCTCCAAGAAAGCCCAAAACACCATGATTCCAAAGATATAAGCAAGACTCCACTCCTAGGGCTACTTTTATAGATGGCGCCCCTTACTACAAAACAAAACACTTAAATGCACATACATGACAAGATACGTAAAGACAGGTGTGTATCAATCGTTCATCTGAGATATGGTGTTTAAAGTAACTATAGTGTCGGTCAATCAGAATCCCTGAGGGGACAAATTTTCTCATCACTTTTATTACTCATATGATCGGTGTACTTGTCGATGTATATCACGTGTATTAAATAAGCACATCAACCTGTTCTCGATTAGATGGGGTTCCTCCACCCGCTACAGACATCCACTTGGCCCATCTCTGTCGTATCAAGATTCCCGTGTTTGACGATTTTGACTTCGATTAGATCGTCAGTGCCGAACAGTTCTTCGACCTCCAGTCCACCCCCACCAACCAGAAGGTACCCCTAGACACTATCTATATGGAGTGTTCGATGCTCCTTTGGGTTCGTTGGACGCACCAGTAGGTCCCTGACCTCTTGTGGTCCACACTGAAGGAGGAACTCCTCCGCCGCTGACACCCGCTAGACTGGTAATACTTACGAGCATCTCAGCTTTATTCCCGAGCACCCAACTAGCCGCTGCCACCGCCGACATCTCCTCCGCCTTTCTCCCGTATGGATTACTTGACTCTACCTGAACCCCTGTTGCTCGGCCCGTAGCCGCCAGTTCCGCCTCCACCAACACCCCAACTACCCCAATCCTTATATCATCAACAACACCTCGAGCTTCGTCGTAAGGGCCTTGTTTTTCGCTGCCAGCCGCCGTATTATCTCACCCACATCTACCTCTCAAAAATCTGTGCTTTCTATTTGGAGCTGAAAATGATGGCCTTGGCTTTAGTGACTTGAATCCTCCGTCGCTCATCGTCGACCCCTGCAGATTTCGACTTTGAGGACAAGGTTGATTTTTGGTATGAGAGTATTGATGCGAAGATGCCTCCACTGGCCGGCCACGTTCCCCCTAATAGTCTATGTAGCTATAGTAACATTATTGTTATTTTTGTAAGCACGCTCCTACTTATATAAGGGAATAAGGAGAGTCATTTTTTTTATCTTTGAATCTTATTTAGGTTTAGGCTCACATGAGAGATAGGCTCTTAGAGGGATCCCTCTGGAATTTGGATCATGCATGCCTTGATTGTTGTATCGTTAATTTGCGATCAATCATACATTTTCGAGTTCGACGATAGTGACGATCTATCATAACCCTAAATAGAAAGTAACAAATATTATTTTAATTAGTTCCTAGCGGCCTATGTGAGTAAACACGAATATCCGGAGCCTTCGTTGCATTTATCACAACACCTAAGTTTGAATAGCCTTCATGAATATCTAAATATTAATTCTTAATGCTCCTATATTTTGAAATTATTTGTTCATTCTACAACAATGTCTAATATTTGAAAATGCTCTCTAATATGTAATCATGCACATTTAAGAATTTAACATACTTTCAACACATCTTTCTTCTTTAATGTATACAGTATACTAAATCAATTCTCGTGGTACTCAATCATGTCTTCTGAAAATGATTTTCAACTTTTATAAACATCTCTAAAACTTATTTGATTTTTGTTCTAAATTCTGAATGATGCGTTTTAATGCAAATGACTTTAAAATATACATTTTCTATCGTACAGAACTCCAAGTTCCTTCAGTTTGTTTCAAAGATGAGCCGTGGTGAGTTAATAGTTGATGATAATCAGATCAAACCAGCTACTGAAACTATCTCGGGTGATTGGGCCAATGAGTTTCATATGCAGTATGATAAAAAACCTTTGGAAGAACATTTTTCTGGTGAACTTGTAAGTTTTCTTAAACATGCTTCATATCCTGAAGCCATCTAACTTTTAGTTCTTGTTGTTTGTTAACATCTGTTCCATCGCTAGCAAATTGCAAATGGATACCCTAAAGTAGGAATTAATATAGACACCATCGTTTTAGCTTCAATATTGACAGAATTCTGGTTGTCAGTTTCATGGAGCAAATACTTGGGTGGATGAGTTCAGTAAACAGCATCAGCAGGAGGAAGTTGATGATCAGTGGGTTACGGAATTCTCTAAACTGCATGTTCAGGATTGGGCGGAAGAATTTGGTCAACAGGTGGCTGAAGGAACATTTGGGGAAAGTACCACTGACAGATGGGCTGATGCGTATGATGAGTAAGTGTGTTTTTAACAAGGGTTAGAAGATTTGTGTGAAATGCTTACTATCATGAGAATTTTGTTCTGTTTGATTCACAATTCAGCGTTTATATATGAGTACTTGGTTCTGGAAAAATTTGAAATTCATTGTAAAGGTTTTCCCTTCAGAGATCTTGTTTGGTTGAGCGATTGAGCCTCCAGCCACTGGTTTGGCACCTGCCATGCCTGTGTATCGTGGGCCATTTTTTGTATGTGGTATTTTTTCCTGGTTGTGTCTAGATTGTTCCATTGGCCAATCATGCAGGCATTAGTTCGCTACATCAATCCTTTTAATTCAAGTAATTAATCGTTTTACTTTTTCTGCATGAGAAGCTTTTCTGACAGTAAACTCATAATCTTTTATACACAGTTACCTAGATGAACAACTGGCTGCCAAACCAAAATCAAGTGCTTCAAGAGGGGTCTATGTTTTTTCTGACATGAATCCTTATGTTGGTCATGCCAACCCTTTAAAAGTAGGCCAGGAACTCTTCCGCAAGGGGCTTTTAAGTGAAGCTGTACTAGCATTGGAGGCTGAAGTTCTAAAGAATCCTGACAATGCTGAAGGCTGGAGATTACTTGGAATTACCCATGCTGAAAATGATGATGATCAGCAGGTTAAGTATATTCTTATATAGAGTTTTAGTTGGCACTTTTGGAGAACTTGGTATCAAAAGTTTTGGCGAATGTACTGTATTTGAGTTTTTTTTCGTTTTTTTGAAAGATCAAATGTTTATGGTATATTTTTGTTTTTTAACAGGCTATCGCATCTATGATGCGAGCACAAGAAGTTGATCCAACAAATCTTGAAGTACTCCTTGCTCTTGGCGTGAGTTATACTAATGGCAAGTACTTCTCTCAATCCAAGCATGGATTTTGACACTTAGGTTACCAAATTGATGAAGCCACTTTACTTCCATTAGTCTGCATTACAGGATGATAAATCTATTTTTGTCCTGTTCCAGCTTAATTTCATACAAAATCAGCATAGGCATAGTCACTTAAACAATTTCATTTCCAAAACAATTACTCGCAAAAATACTATTCAAGGGTTATTGATGCCACCGTAGAAATCTAAAATAGTAAAAAAGAAAATTAGGAGAGGGATGAAAGATACATGCTTCGTCGCTCTGGAGATAAGACAATGTAACACCCCAACCTAGTTTAACAGAAAATCAGCAGTCCGACCGGGCCTGCGATAAAAAGTAAACTAACGGTATATAAACTAGTATAAAGCAGGTAAATTAAAAGTGCTAAAAGGGAACTTACAGCGGAAGTAGAGCAAGAAAATTTAGCTATGGGTAAAAGTGTATCTCACAATGCTGAATTCACAGAGCCAACTAGAACAAAATATAACACTACGAAACTAATACACTGTCAGTATGAAATAAACGGATACAACAAAATATGAATGAATTACAACATATACATAATGTCTGCTAATAAAAACAAGTACAACAGCATTGGTACAATTGCACAAAACTGCCGACTGTGAAGACCGCGCCGTCTATCCTAAGAGGATCCCCTGACCCGTGCCCCCTGTAAAAACAAGTTCCAAATGAGTTAGGCCCACTGGAGAGTAAGAAAATCTACTTCCAACAACACATAAAGAAAAATATTATAAGTGCATATTATTTGAATATTAAATTTACATAATTTTTTTAACGTTATACGTAGCACTTAAGATCATGGTCTGACATAAAATCAACCTATCGTGTGATCTGACGCACTCCTTTCTTAATTGTATAAATCGTTGATTTCTGAAGTTTTGGAATTGTGTTTGTTATAAGTTTCAACCTGTTTCATCATTATCTTATTAACTCTTGTCACTAAGGATGTCTATGCACAAACTAATAACTGCAGTCTGAATGGCAAACCTGATGGTGCTCTGAACTGGAGGTCCCTCAAGTGAAACACAGACTCTTATCTGAGAAGTATCATATCTGTAACAAGGATCATCGACCCTGAGCTTGAAGTTCGAGTGGTGGCCTATTGATCCTGAGAACACGGTGGTGTGCCTCCACCATAATCACGAGGGTAAACCTTACTCGGCACTTTTTTGAATTAACTTAGACTAGTATTTAGTGAGTCAAACACGGAGTAAAGCTCTAGTAAAATGTACTGGGCTTAGGGTTTTCATGACATTGAATCTGCTAACTTAGTCTAAGCATATACCTACTCCTTTGACTTGATTCTGAATATTGGAACTTGTAATTTTTAAGTGTGTAAATAATCATAGTTAATACATGAATTAAAAATAATCTGAACTGTTAGATTAAAAGGAGTCGAGTTTCTACTGCGGTGTTTCGACATTCGTAAGCGCAGCGAAGCGACATGATTCCCTTCGAATAAATTTGACCACCAAGGGCTCCTCCAAGTAGAGCCAAAATTCACTTTTTCCTAATGCCAGAGCAACCTCGGCTTGGTGGTAATTGCAAAACTTTTCTGATTCCGAGCACCAACACTTTAATGAATCTGAAAATTGGTAGAAAACCCTATTAATCTAAATTCCACAACTTTAGGTTTACTATGAAACCGAATCGCAATGGGAAAATCATAAAGGAGATCGTTACCTCGAACTAACGACGAGGAATTACACAACGACCGTTGAAATCTTATCGCAAGGAAACGTAGAACTCCTTTAAAAATCTGTAATCGAAAACATAAGGGTGTAGTCACATGGTAGAAATGAAGAAAACCCTAAATTAGAGGAAGAAAATGGTAAAACAACGCTTGAAAAACTTTTCTCATCGGCTAGGGTTAAAGAACTGCCTCTTGAAGTGCTTGGAAGGTAAGAGAGGGCCAACTAGGGCTTCTGAGGAGGAAGGAGTGGTCGGCGCTTGGTTCCGTCGAGGAGGAGGGGTTGAAACTAGGCTCACGATGCCGGTGATTTCTGTGGTATCGAGAGTCGCCAAGAAGGAGAAACTGAACCGTGGGGAAGTTTCTGCCCGCTGGAATGGGTATTACGGGAGAGTGGGGAGGAATACGGCTTTAGGTGAGGGGTTTTAATCTAAACCCTGCGGTTACAGTAGCCGGAAATCTAACTATAGTATTATTATTTATCTTATTTTATAACATTATTGTTAATATTATTGTTAAATTGCCTTATGGCCTTAAAGATTGATATTTTTGCGATACAAATTCACACAAAATTTTAAGTCGTCGCTACCACTACAAATTATTAACAATTTTGTGTCGGCTCATTATTATTTCTTGTCATGCCTAATAAAAAAAATTAAAATAGATTGTTACCTCCACAAGTCACTGACTTGATTAAATTTACTCGCGTTCAGGCCCTGAAAGTTAATTTAACGCGACGTCAATATTTTGGGATGTTACAAATCTTCCTTTCTAATAAATTTTCGTCATCGAAAATTACAACATACCTGAATCGAAGAGGAACACATAATCCTCATTGTCACAGAGTCCGTCCTCTCTTTCCCAAGTATACTCTGGTCGACCACAATTCATCCAATGGACTTTAACCATACAAATCTCTTTTTCCCCGAGCTTCTAATTCCTAAGTCCACAATCCTGACTGGCAAAATACTGATACTCAGATTTGATTCAATCAGCGCATCCTCAGTACTGATCATCTGACTAGGATCTCTGACTGCTCTCCTCAAATAGGAGACGTGGAATACGTTATGCAATCCACTCATATTTTTAGGTAAGGCCAACCTGTATGCAATCTCACCTATGCGCTCTAGTATCTCGAATGGTCCAACAAATCTGGGACTCAACTTCATCTGCTTTAACCTAGAGACCCCCTTGACTGGTCTAACCTTCAAATAAACATAGTCTCCAACATTAAATTCTACCGCCCTGTGTCGCTGATCATAATACTTCTCCTGTCTGCCTTGAGTAATTCTCATGCGCTCCTGAATGAGTCTGACTCGATCTGTGGTCTTATCTATCCAAAATTCCTTGCTAAAAGCTCTTTCTTCACTTTCTGCCCAATATAAAGGTATCCGACAACGTCTGCCATACAAAGCCTCGAATGGTGTCATGCCGATACTCGTCTGAATACTATTATTATAGGAGAATTTCGCCAAAGTGACATATTTATCTAATTTATCACCAAAATTCAAGATACACATGTGAAGCATGTCTTCCATGGTTCTATTTGTACGCTCTGTTTGTCCATCAGTCTGAGGATGAAAGACTGTGTTAAACTTTTACTGAGTACCCAGACGCTCCTGGACGTACCTCCACTCTCTGGCGGTAAATCAGCCATCTCTATCTAACACAATAGACTTCGGCACACCATGAAGTCGAACTATCTCATCCATATATAGTTGAGCCAACCTTGGACCCTTGTCGGTCTTCTTGTTGGGAATAAAGTGTGCAACCTTGGACAGTCGATCCACAATCACCCAAATCGAGTCATTCTCACTCTGGAAACTAGGGAGGCTATGCACAAAATCCATAGAGATATCTTCAAAGTTCCACTCAGGAATAAGAAGAGGTTGTAGCTTACCTCCAGACCTCTGACACTCTGCTTTAACCAACTTGCAAGTTTCGCACTTTCCTACATAATCTGAGACGTCACCTTTAAGCCCTGGCCACCAAACTGACTTCTTGAGGTTTGCATACATCTTTGTGCCGCCCGTATGTATGAAATACTTGGAGTTATGAATCTCAAAATATCCTCAAGAAGATGTCCGACATCAGGAATGCACACTCTGCCCTTAAACAACAACAACCCATCACGGAACATGAAATCATCTCTCTGACCTGTCCGAGTCAAATCACAAATCTCTGTCATCTTTGGATCTAAGGGCAAGACATCACGGATTCTCTCCTCGATGTCGTACTTAATCTCAATCCACCTCAAACTGGCAGGGCCAAAACTAGTGCGCGACACCACACTGATCTTTAGCCTTTCCAAGGTTCGCACCAACTCTGCTTGTTTGGTAATGAGAGAATAACTGGAACTCCTACTAAGGACATTTGTTACTACATTAGCTTTTCCCGGATGATACTGAATAGTCCGACCATTATAGTCTGCTAAAAACTCGAGCCACCTACACTGCCTCATGTTGAGCTCCTGCTAATCAAAGATATACTTGATGCTCTTGTTATCTGTGAAGACCCCACACAATACACCGTAGAGGTAGTGTCTCCAAATCTTCAATGCATGGATGATAGCTGTTAATTCCAATTCGTGCACGGGATAATTCCTCTCATGATTATTCAGTTTCCTGGACGCAAAAGCTTTAACTTTCCCATGCTGCATGAGAACACATCCTAGACCCTGGCCTGAAGCGTCACTGAAAATCTGAAAGTCATCCACGTCTGAAGGTAAACATAGTACTGGTGCTTCTGATAACCTAGTATTCAACTCCTCCAAAGCAGACTCGCGCACTGAGCTCCAACTAAAAGCTCTTCCCTTCCTGGCATGCGAAGTCAACGAAAGGGCTATCTTCGAAAAATCTTTAATAAATCTCCTGCAGTAGCCAGCCAAACCCAAAAAACTACGGACCTCTGCAACTGTCTTCGGCCGTGGCCAATCTCTGAACGCCTTAATTTTCTTTGGGTCTACAAGTCCATCTCTACTAACCACGTGACTTAAGAATGTCACCTCGGAGAGCCAGAACTCGCACTTAGAAAACTTAGTGTATAACTAATTCTGCCTAAGAGTGCTCAAGACTGTCCTAAGGTGCGCGACATGCTCCTCCATGCTCCTAGAATATACTAGGATATCATCGATAAAAACAATCACAAATCGGTCCAATAACTCTCTGAACACCTTGTTTATAAGGTCCATTAATGCAGATGGGGCATTGGTCAACCCAAACGGTATGACCACAAACTCGAAGTGTCTGTATCTGGTACTAAACACTGTCTTCTGGATATCCTCTTCTCGAATCCTCAACTAATGGTATCCCGACCTCAGATCTAACTTGGAGTATGTGCAAGACCCCTCAAGTTGATGAAACCAATCATCTATCCTTGGAAGAGGATACTTGTTCTTAATGGTAAACTTATTCAACTCTCGGTAGTCAATACACAACCTCAAACTGCCGTCTTTTTTCTTCACAAAAAGGACCGGAGCTCTCCACGGTGACGTACTGGGTCTGATGAAACCCAATTCAAGCAACTCCTGGAACTGGATTTTTAACTCAACCAACTCTTTGGGAGCCATACGATAAGGAGCCTTGGCCACTAGTGCAGATCTAGGAATAAGATCAATCTGAAAATCAATCTCTCTGGAGGGAGGGGCACCAGGTAGCTCCTCAGGAAAGACATCGGAAAACTCACAGACTACCGGTACCTCCTGCAAAATGGTTTTCGCTTCTGCTTGCAACAATACCAAAAAGGTGGTACTCCCTTTACTGACATGCCTCATAGCTTTTACAGATGAAATGATCAATTTAGAGACTCCTTTCAAGCCTCAAAAGGTAATGAGAGACTGATCAGGTTCTTCTAATTGAATCTCCTTACTTCTGCAATCTATCTTGACATTCACGCCAGTCAGCCAATTCATGCCTAAAATAAGATCAAATTTAGCAATAGGTAAAAAGGACGCCTCCACTACGATTTCTGCTTCACCAAATAATATTGGCGCCCTACACGTACAACTGGTCTGTATCACTAAACCGTTAGGCATCATGACATCTAACGGAGTCAGGCCGGTGATGACTTCTAAGCCAAGCTTACATGCAAAAGATTCCGCTATGAATGAGTGTGATGCACCCATATCAAAGAGGACCTTGGACGGTATGCCCTGAACTAAGAGGATATAAATATGCAAACTTATGTTATTTAATTAAGTGTTGCTGAGAGTAGGAGAAATAAACATTTTAAATACTAAAGTTCCAAAACTGTCACCATATCCTACTACTCGACCTCCTGCTGGCCAAGACCATAAGCTCGAGGCTGAACCAAACCACGTCCTGGAGCTGGCTTCGGGTCGGCGACCACCACTACCTTCCCTTTATCGATCCCACTAGAACCGCCATGCTCAAATTTCGACTGAAAGTCATGATACCGTACAAGTGTTAAACTTACAAGAAAATGTCCTGGTTAAGAGCAAATCACCAAGCATAAAGTCAAATTACCTGATTACCCGCAGACTCGGGGCAATTTTGTGCCATGTGGTCTGCTCTCTGATACTTGTAACAGACACCTGATGTAGCCAAACATTCTCCAAAATGATGACGATTACATTTAGGGCAAAGGGGGTAGTCTCTGGGCTTGCCCTCAGACTGATTGCCCTGCTTAAAATCTTCTTCCGCTTCTTACTACAACGGTCCCTTGACTAATTCCTGCTGAAACAATGGCCCACCATAAGGCCGCTTGGGGCGGAAACTATCGCGCCTTTGGACTCACTGTTGGCCGGCCTCTAGTTTTCTTGTCGTATCCACCAAACTTCTGTAATCTGCGTTGACCATGGTCATCAGCGGCTGTCTCAAAGAGTCTCACAGACCATCAACATAACGATTGCACTTCTCGGCTTCATCTCCTTGCATCGAGCCCGCATAGCGAGATAAGTGAGTAAGTTCTCGCTCGTACTCGGTAACAGTCTTATCCCCTTGGAAGTGCCTGAGATACTTCTCTTGGAGACCTTGACGAGCGGAAGGGGGCACGAACCAGTTCGCAAGAGCCCTAAAAAAGTCGCCCCAAGTAAACATATTTGTTGTACGACCTGGTAAGATAAAGTTCACATTACGCCACACTAACGTTAATAATTTCTAATAAAAGAGAGAATTTAACTTGATGTCTTACCGGTAGGATCATCTGCTAGATACTTAGTCTACCAAATTTTTTCCTCACCACGAAGAAGAAAAGTCGTCAGTGGAACCTTTTTATTTTCATGACACTCCATAACATTCAGCAAATCTTTGGTGTTTGCAATCCAATCATCTGTATCCATCGGGGTCCCATCTCCACTGTAGTTGGAAGGGTGTGGGTCTGTAAAATCCCTTAAGTAAAGATCCATACTGACCTCCATGGCTACCGGTGCAGGGACTAGTTTTAGGGCTAGAGCTGGGATTCCTGCAGGCTGAGCTTTCTGAAACTCCAATAAAGCTACAGCTACTGCCTTGGCAATCTGGGTTGTCAAATTAGTCGGTTCTGATGTTGCTGGTGCGGGTGGCGCATTAGCATCACTGATGGCGATATCAGAAGTAGTGTTCTGACGTGAGAGTTCCCCCGCTTCACTGGCTCGAGGTGCCTAAAGGATATAAAAAAAGTAATTATTACTACAAATAATATAACTGAAAAAGTCTGTTACTGTAGGTATTTTCCTACACCTGCAAAAACAAGAGTTAGACTCGATGTCTCTACTGACAAGAGTTTGATTCTGACACAATCCTATGTCTCTGTGAATTTTTCTAGGTCTCGGGGTCCTAAACCTGCCTCTGATACCAATTGTAACACGTCAACCTAGTTTAACAGAAAATCAGCAGTCCGGTCGGGCCCGCGATAAAAAGTAAACTAAGTAACGGAGTATAAATCAGGTACATTAAAAGTGCTAAAAGGGAACTTACATCGGAATTAATGTAAGAAAAATTAGCTTTTGGTAAAAGTGTAACTCACAATGCTGAATTCACAGAGCCAACTAGAACAAAGTATAACACTACGAAACTGATATACTGGCAGTTTGAAATAAACGGATACAACAAAACATGAGTGAAGTGCAACATATACATAATGTCTGCTAATAAAAACAAGTACAACAACAGTGGTACAATTGCACAAAACTGATGATTGTGAAGACTGCGCCGTCTATCTTAAGCGGATCCCCTGACCTGAGCCCCCTGTAAAAACAAGTTCCAAATGGGTCAGACCCATTAGAGAGTAAGAAAAACTACTCCCTCCAGCAACACTTAATGAAAAATATTATAAGTGCATGTTTCTTGAATATAAAATTTACATAATTTTTCTAACGTTATACGGGGCACTTGAGATCATGGTCTGACATAGAATCAACCTATCGTGGGATCTGACACGCTCCTTTATTAATTGTATAAATCGTTGATTTCTGAAGTTTTGGAATTGTGTCTGTTGTAAGTTTCAACCAATTTCATTATTATCTTATTAACTCTTGTCACTAAGGACATCTGTGCACAAACTAATAACTGCAGTCTGAGTGGAAAACTTTATGGTGCCCTGAATTGGAGATCCCTCAAGTGGAACACACTCCTATCTGAGGAGTACCATATCTGTAACAAGTGTCATTGACCCTGAGCTTGAAGTTCGAGTGGTGGCCTACTGGCCCGGAGAACACGGTAGTGTGCCTCCACCATAATCACGAGGGTAAACCTTCCTCCTTAGACTAGTGTTCAGTGAGTCAAACACGAAGTAGCGCTCTAGTTAAATGTACTGGGCTTAGGGTTTTCATGACACTGAATCTTCTAACTTAGCCTAAGCGTATACCTATCTCTTTGACTTGGTTCTGACTATAAGAACTTGTAATTTCTAACTGTGTAAACCAACATAGTTAATACATGAATTAAAAATAATCTGAAGTGTTAGACTAAAAGGAGTCGAGTTTCTTACTGTGGTGTTTCGACATTCGTAAACACGGCGAGGCGACATGATTCCCTTTGAATAAATCTGACCACCAAGGACTTCTCCAACTAGAGGTGAAATTCACCTTTTCCTAATGCTAGAGCAATCTCGGCTTGGAGGTAATTGCGAAACTTTTCTGATTCCGAGCACCAACACTTCAATGAATTTGAAAATATGTGGAAAACCCTATTAATCTAAATTCCACAACTTTAGGTTTACTAGGAAACCGAAACGCAATGGAAAAATCATAAAGGAGATCGTTACCTCGAACTAACGACGAGTAATTACACAACGGCCGTTGAAATCTTTTCGCAAGGAAACGTAGAACTCCTTTAAAAATCTGAAATAAAAAATATAAGGGTGTGGCCACATGGTAGAAATGAAGAAAACCCTAGATTAGAGGAAGAAAATGGTTAAACAACGCTTGAAAAACTTTTCTCATCGGCTAGGGTTAAAGAACTACCTCTTGAAGTGCTTGGAAGGTAAGAGAGGGCCGACTAGGGCTTCTGAGGAGGAAGGAGTGGCCGTTGCTTGGTTCCGTCGAGGAGGGGTCGAAACTAGGCTCACGATGCCGGTGATTTCTGTGGTATCGGGAGTCGCCAAGAAGGAGAAACTGAACTGTGGGGAAGTTTCTGCCCGCTGGAATGGGCATTATGGGAGAGTGGGGAGGAATGCGGCTTTAGGTGAGGGGTTTTAATCTAAATCATGCGATTACAGTAACCGGAAATCTAACTTTAGTGTTATTATTTATCTTATTTTATAACATTATTGTTAATATCGTTGTTAAATTGTCTTACCATCTTAAAGGTTTATATTTTTGCGATACAAACTCGCACAAAATTTTAAGTCGTTGCGATCACTACGAATTATTAACAATTTTGCGCCGGCTCATTATTTCTTGTCATGCCTAATAAAAAATATTAAAATAGATTGCTACCTCCACAAGTTGCCGGCTCGGTTAAATTTACTCGCGTTCAGACCCTGAAATTTAATTTAACGCGACGTCAATATTTTGGGATATTACAAACAATCTATCGCACTTGAAAGGAAATCAAGCGATAAGAGGAAGGGTTTCCCAGAGATAGGCAGGCATCTAACCGCTATTGTGCTCACAAAATAGTTTATCCATTTCTCTAAGCTGGATTAGCCATATAAGGCAACAACTTGTCTCACTAGATGTGCACCCAATTTGATTTGACCCAAACAAAAATCAAACCTGAACCAATGGGCATTCATATTTGTTCAATGCTTGATTGATTAGTCAAATTGATTATTATAGAGAAAGTTCAAAACCTTGTATATACTTCTTGAATACCGAAAAACAAGTATGAGTACAAATATATAGGAGAGAAGAGAGTAAGATCTAGCTATACAAACAATGTGAGACTAAACATTAACTCCTACATGAGTTAATACATCATTTTTCCTAGTATTTTCTAACACTCCCCCGCAAACTGGAGTGTACAAATCATAGGCACCAAGCTTGGACAAGAACTGATAGGAGAGACGCCGAGGTAAGGCCTTGGTGAGGATATCCACAACTCGCTGAGCAGCAGGAACATGTGTTAACTCTATCTTCTTCAACTGAACCTTCTCCCGAATGAAGTGAAAGTCAACTTCAATATGTTTTGTCCGTTCATGGAAGACCGGATTCTTGGTAATGTGTATAGCAGCTTGACTGTCACACAATAAAGTTGCGGGTGAGGAGAGCTTGACTCTTAGATCATCAAGGAGACCCTCAAGCCACGTGAGCTCAGACACAACAGCTGCCATAGATCGATACTCAGCCTCAGCAGATGAGTGAGCAACCACAGACTGTTTCTTGCTGCGCCATGTAATAAGATGTCCTCCAAAGTAAGTGCAGTATCCACTTGTGGAACGACGATCATCTAAAGAGCCAGCATAATCAGCATCAGAATAAGCAATCAGAGATAAGGGAGACGAAGAGGGCTTGTATACAAGCCCTTGTCCAGGAGCAGTCTTCAAGTATCGGAGAATACGTTCGATAGCCTGAAGATGAGAGATACGTGGCTCATGCATGAATCGACTGACAATTCCAACAACAAATGATATATCAGGTCTAGTAACAGTGACATATATCTGCTTTCCCATAAGACGACGATAATACTCTGGATTCGGAAGGAGCGAATCGGAGTCCGAGGCATGAGCACAAAGTTTGTGATTGATATCCATGGGAGTGTTAGCAGGATTGCATCCAGAATAACCCGCATCACGAAGTAGGTCAAGACAGTACTTTCTCTGAGATAACACAAGCTCATCGGGTCTCCGAGCCACTTCGAGACCAAGAAAATATCGAAAGCTTCCCAAGTCCTTTGTTTCAAACACAGTTGCTAGATGTTGTTTGATCATCTGTATTCCTGAAAGATCATCGCCTGTAATCAGAATATCATCCACATAAACCAAAAGAATTACTGTGCCTGTTGGACGATGACGAATAAACAGAGAGAAGTCGGTCGAACTCCGAGTGAACCCAACAGCACTAACGGTCTTGCTAAATTTGTCAAACCATGCCCGAGGAGACTATTTGAGACAATAAAGAGACTTCTTCAGACAACAGACAAGAGACTCCCCTGTGGTCTCAAATCCGGGAGGTTGCTGCATATAAACGGTTTTCTGTAAATCGCCATTAAGAAAAACATTTTTGACGTCCAGTTGGTGGCGGTGAACAGCGAGGGAGATCAACACACGAACAATATTAAGTTTAGCGACTGGAGAAAAAGTCTCATCATAATCCAAGTCTTGTTGTTGAGTGAAGCCGCGAGCTATAATACGAGCTTTCAAACGGTGAACTGTCCCATCCAGATCCTGTTTGACGGCAAACACCCACTTACATCCCACACAAGATTGTTCAGGAGGAAGCGGGACCAAATCCCAAGTGTGGTTTGCCCAAAGAGCAGCCATTTCCTCGTCCATAGCCGCCCGCCACCCGGGATGCTGGAGAGCCTTCTGTACAGAATTAGGGGTGGAAATAGAAGATAAATAAAGAGCACTTTATCGGAGTTCCGGAGAGAGGCGGTGAAAAGAGACAGTTGGCCAGCGGGTGGGCAGTGGAAGCTGTTGTCGGATCCGCAGGCTGCAAAACATCATTAGAGCAGGGCAGCTCCCGTAGGGCAGTAGACGAAGAAGAACGTCGAGTATACACACGAATGACAGGTGGTATAGGTGGTTTAGGTGAGATTGGTGTGGGAAGAAGAGGAGGAAGGTTTGAATGAACATGGATAACAGGCCTCAGAAGAGGTGGGGGAAGAGTCGAATCAGCTGGTTGAGAGTAATTTGGCTGATTTTCGAGGAAGGTGACATCAGCAGAAGTAACCACCTTGCGATCCTTGTGGGAAAAACAAGCGTAGCCCTTCTGAGTCCGAGAATAGCCTACAAACATATATTTAGTGACACGGGGAGCAAGTTGTCAGTGGACGGGCCAAGATGATTAACAAAACTCATACAACCAAACACGGAGGGGTGATGGAGAAAGGAGGTTTGTAGGGAAAAAGAAGATTGAAGGGAACCGCAAAATTGAGAATGTAGGAAGACATGCGGTTAATAAGAGTGCAGACGGTAGAGAACGCAAAATTCCTATACTGTTTGGGAACATTCATTTGAATCGTAAGAGAATGGGTGACCTCAAGCATGTGTCGATTCTTGCGTTCAACAACGCCATTTTGTTGGGGGGTATAAGCACATGAGATTTGATGGAGGATCCCAAAACTCAGTACAGAGGAGAGCGAAGGCATGACTCGTGTATTCACGGGCATTATCGGCGCAGAGAGTTTTAATTATAGTGGAAAACTGGTTGCGAGTTTCAATGAAAAAGGTACGGAATACACCGGACAATTCAGAGCGGTCACAAAGGAGATACAACCAGGTCACCCGAGAGTAGTCATCTACAAATGTGACAAAGTAACGATATCCAAACACACTCGCAATTTTGTAGGGTCGCCAAATATCGGAGTGTACTAGATCAAAGGGAGCAGGACTCTGAGTAGGATTTGGTGAGAACGTAGACCGATGATGTTTCCCATAGATACAAGACTCATACGTGAACTCTTAGAGGGACACGTCGAGGAGAGATTTTCTGAGGATGTTTAGAGGAGCGTGACCCAGACGTCGATGTCAATCAACAGAGCTAATAGAGGACAACACCGTTGGGGGAGAGGGGTCAAGGATATGGAGACCATTCAACAGATGCCCTTTTCCAATGATAGTTTGCGTCTTGCGATCCTGCACAACACACAAGTTAGAAGAAAAATTAACATCACAATCGAGGTCAGTAGTGAGTCGACCAACAGAGAGAAGGTTGAAAGGAGATCCCGGAACATGAAGGGCAGAGCGAAGAGTAATAGAGAGAGTGAGGTGAATATCTGTCGCGCCAGAAACGGGAATTGTGTCCCCACTAGCAACAGTAATGAACTCGGGATGCACGGAGTTCAAATATTGTGATGCTTTCCGTGAGGTAATGTGGTGAGAGGCCCCGGAGTCCAAAATCCAGGATGAGCTATGCGCAAGGCAGGAGGTACCACCATCGGAAATAGACACCACAGAGCCCGGAGGGCAGCTGATCATCTTGCAAGGAATAGTCTGCAGTGGTCACGGTGACAACGCACCAGCGGCAAGAGATAGCCACGACCAGCGCGGTAAGAAAAGAGCCCGCAACGGAGAGAAACACGCCGTGACGGTTAAAAACAACGAGCAGGTAGCGCGATTAGAAGAAGACCGCAACACGAAGAGCGGCGTGAACGAGAAGCACCGGGCGGCTAGAGGTAGACCGCAACAGGAGCACAAGCCGACGAACAGGTACTAGACCGAGCAGATAGAGGCAGACTGCAACCAACAGCGGCAACCAAGTCGCATGAACAACCCAAAGCGTGTAGAGAAGAGAGGCCACTTGGAGAGAGAAAAGGAGAAGCCGCACGGTCTCGGTGTCAACACACCAGCGGCAAGAGGCCGCGACCAAAATGCGGAGCCCGCAGCGGGTAGAGAAGCTGCAACAACAAAGGAGGCCGCAACGGTTAAGCGAAGCCCGCGCGAGAAGCACGCAGCAACAAGGGAACTGCAGCGGGAAGGGAAGCCGCTGCAGTAAGGAAACCGCAGCGACAAAACAGCAAAGACCGCACGGTCTCGGTGTTAGCACACCAGCGGCAAGGAGGATGCCGCGACCAAAAAACGGTGCCCGCAGCAGAGAGGAGAAGCCGCCTTCGAGGAGATAAGTCGCAGCGACTAAGCAGAGAACATGCCGGTTGATAAGGCCGCACGGTCACAGTGAGCACACCAGCGATAAGAGAAGATGTCGTGACCTAGATGCGGAGCTCGCCGGGATGAGGGAAGCCGCCGCAACTAAGAGAACAAATCGCGGCGAGAAGAGAAGTGGCGACTAAAGATAAGTCGCGGCGAGCAGGGTGCAGAGCAGCGAGAAGGCTAGAACTCGGCGGGTAGATAAGGAGACCGCAGCGAGTGGCGACTAAGAGAAGTCGCGGCGAGAAGGGTGGTGAGCAGCGAGAAGGGAAGATCTCGGCGGGTAGACATGGAGACCACACCGAGTAGAGGGAAGCGGTTAGCCATGGTGAAACCGCACGGGCAGAGGAAACAAGGGAGGGAAGACCCTACCTGTTAGAAAGGCTATAAAAGGAAGGAGAAGGAGAAGGGGTGGAATCCATGAGAGAGAGAGAGCAGAGGAAGCGGTAAAAACTACCGCAACAGCGCGGGAAGCCGCGGTTAACAGAAAAACTAACCACCCGGAAGCGGTTAGAAAGGATGCAAGCCACAAGACACTGCGGCTAGACCGGAGAACAAGCCGCCCGGTAAGCAGGTGGAGCATGCAGTTAGAAAAAATCAGGCCGGACCGTATAACTCTGATACCATGTAGAGAAAGTTCCAAACCTTGTATATACTTCTTGAATACCGAAAAACAAGTATGAGTACAAATATATAGGAGAGAAGAGAGTAAGATCTAGCTATACAAACAATGTGGGACTTAGCACTAACTCCTACATTAGTTAATACATCATTTTTCCTAGTATTTTCTAGCAATTATCAATATTGCTAATTAAAATAAAATATTCTTGACACATTCTATAGTTGATCAAAACTGAAATGTTAAATACAATCCTGAATTTTTATAAACTATGAAATTTTTTCTGTAAGCAAAAACTAGCGCCGCAAATTCCATCAAGAATTTACGACTTTACGCGGTTTGGTCTGTGCGGTTTTGTTTTCCAGGTAGGAAAATTGAAACCCACCTGAATCGTTCTAGTCTGTGTAAAATTGGTTCGCTCCTAGCAGTTTAAGGCGGTTGAGTCGATTTTAGGATTTTTTATGCGTACCAGTGGCCTCAGACTTAAAGAAATACAAATGAAACTAAAATAAACCCCCAACCTAGCTAGGTCTTTAACTATAGTCGTCCTGTTTAGCTACTGGAGGTTGGCGCAATGACATTGCGCAGAAGAATTGCACAGGCTCTAAAAATTAGAAACATAGACAACTAGACTCCAAACCCTTGAACATTGGCTGCTGAGGGCTCTTGCAGTTTACCGACCTTCAATTTGCCAGTGTAATTGTTACCCTCGCACAATTGCCGGAGGAGCCACCTGTCGCTGGGACCACCAGAGCGTGCATATGAAAAACACCTTAATAAATTGGTATTAATTAATTAATTAATATTAATTATTCTTATTTTAGGTTTAAGGTTATGTGAGCCCCCCTCCCTATATAAGGAGGTGGTATGGGAGTGCTATCTTTATCTTTTGTTATTTAGGGTTTTGGGCTCTCATTTTTGAGAGAGGGATCTTTGGAGGACCCATCCTCCTTGATCTTGGCAGGAGTTCGCTCCGGATTGTATCTGTGTTCTTGTTTAATGCAATCATGCCTCGCTCTTCATTCCAAGACGTATCAATGGTCCGACCTGCCGCCCCCGCCCGCTCGTTCCATGCCTTCGGGGCTCAAGCCATGTTAGACACACTCGCCGCCATCGAACGCCGCTTCGACATTCAAGACATCCTCCTCGCCTCGCTGTCTGCATCCTTGCAGGCGTTGCTCCAGCGTCATGCCGACTGCCCGCTCCAACCCGCGCCAGCAGTCGGACCTTGGACCATCAACATACAGGGTCGCCTGATCCCGCCGCCTCCTTCAGCACTGCCTCACGGCCTCTGCTTCTGTCGGGAAGTTTTCCCCCAGCAATGAACACAGCCCACGACTCCGTCTCCGCCCTCCGTCGACGACCACACTTAGCCGCTCCTTCTCCGGCCTCGTGCGGGCTACCAGTTCCAGCCCGCAAGGATTACAGCATCCGCAGCTGACGCCGCCCCTCCGGCCGCTGCAGCGGCAGCCCGCAACCCTATTAATGGTTGCGTGAATCCCTCTGCCGCCATCGTCTGCCAGATCCAGCCCGCGCCATCTCCTGTAGCGGCAACGCGCGACCACGATTGCTCCTTTCCGCGATCATCTTCTTCCCCTTCTGCATGCGTAGAGTCCTTTTCCGCCGCCTGCATCGACTTTCCTTCCCGATCGGCCTCTCTTCCCCTCCTTGAGCCGCACGCCCTCTGGATTTTTTTTCCTTTCCATTAGTGCCAACAATCCCATCACTCCCTGCCGCAAATATCATTTCCTTGGCCACGCAGTTCCCCTAACTCTACTCCTTTCTTTATTATTTTTACACCCCAACACGCCACCCCCTGCCAAAAGTTTCTCTTTTCCCCACTATAAGACAAACCTTTCCATATCTTTTACATCCCTATTCTCTCATTTCTCTCCTTCACACACCCAGACGATCGGGTTGTATTGCCGACCCTGGTGATAATCATTAGCCCCCCCTCCTTTCCCTTTAAAATTTTTGTCATTTTACTGCTTTTATTAAAACTCGGCCACTAGAGCGCGCATATGTTACCCTCACACAATTGCCAAAGGAGCCACCCGTCGTCGGGACCACTAGAGCGCGCATATGGAAACCACCTTAATTAATTAGTGTAAGGTTATTAATCTTATTTTAGGTTTAAGGTTGTGTGAGCCCCCCCCCCCCTATATAAGGAGGCGGTATGAGAGCGTTATCTTTATCTTTTGTTATTTATGGTTTTGGGCTCTCATTCTTGAGAGAGAGATCTTTGGAGGGCCCAGCCTCCTTGATCCTGGCTGGAGTTCACTCCAGATTGTATTTGTGTTCTTGTTTAATGCAATCATGCCTCGTTCTTCATTCCAAGACGTATTAGTACTTCATTGAAGGAGTTTCCACATTGGCATTTTCCAACAACGTGGACTTATTCCAACAAAAATGAGAACTTCAAGAGATGCAATGGGGTGGGATACATGATGAAAGCTGATACGATCTCGAGAGGAATCCTATAAGGGGAGGGCCGGTGGAGGTGAGGAAGAGGATGGAGGAGGGAACGAAAAGAAAACTTAGGGAGCAACCCTACATTCCATACATCTAAGCATAATCAAAAAGGAGTACTACACCACCCTTTATAGGTGTGGGGGTGCGGATAGCGAAATCAAATACAAATAAAAACGTGCACATACATAATATGAAATACAAAATGCGAATAAAAATAAAATAATCATGCCGGCGTCGCGTCTTCAGTCTCTCCTCTCGACGGATCCATCGTTGTCTTCCTTCACGTGTAGACCCACCACGACGTCTCGTCGGCGAGTGCGTGTCTCGTCGGTATGCACAACCGTAACAATGCCGCCGTTTGAAAAATGTGCCTTGTCCTGAAGGAAGTGTCGAAGGTGTGGCGGCAGAAGTGAGTCTGGGGCAGCCACATAGGTCTAGACTCTAGACGGTAGACCCAGCAACAGGGACCTCCTGCAAGCCAAAGTCCCCCTGAAGGTAGTAACGACGATCAAGGAAGTGTCGAAGGTGTGGCATCAGAACGGGTAAGGCCCCCATCACCATCCCTTGCACCTGAGGGTCAAACTCATCCTTCTGCCCATGGTCAAAACGGAACGCCCGCGCCGAGACTCCTGTAGTCATAGGCTTGAGGGAATTGGGGTGGTCAGGCGGCCGGGTTGCTGGCAATCTTGTTGGAGGTTGGATAACGGCGGCGTGCGCAGTGAAAAGCTCTAGTGGTCCGTCGGGGAAGGAAAAGACACATCCGACGGGCCCGAGATGGCCCATAACCCCTCGGGAGGCCTACGTCTGTGGTTCGCTGTCTCATGCAGAGGGAGACCGGTGAGCGGAGTCGCCGTCGAGGCGACATGACTGGCCCCCTGGAGGAACTGCATGGTCATAGTCGCCCAATTTACGCTTACATCGCCGAGTGTGCGGAGTCAAGCCACCCATAAAATGACATTGATACCGCTAGGCCGAATGAGTAGAAGTCCGCAGTCACGGAACGGGACCCCACAGAGAGAGACACAGTAGTGCAACAACCCTGAATCGGTTGGCGACCCCCATCGCCTAGACAGACTGCAACTTTCGGAGAGGAATCCAAGGGAAAACAGAGCTGATGTACCAGGCACTCGGGGATGAGGTTATGGTTTGCGTCGCTGTCCACCATGATGAAGATTGGGCGATCCCGCAGCATGCCTGAGACCTGCATGGTCTGCTGGCCGAAGATCCCGCCCTTCGAGGCACAGGATAACTCCAGGCAGTGGAATGTTGTCGCGGTGGGGTCTAGAGGTGTATACCCCGCTGAGAGCTCCAGGAACTCAAAGTCGGCCAGGGTAACCTTCGGGTCGACGTCGTCGATGATGACATGAAATTCCTTCACGGAGCACTCATGGTTAGGGGAGTAGGGTTGGCGGCACCGAAAATAGAGATCTTTGTTGTGAAGCTTATTGTAATCACTATCCGAGATGCGCTGAGAGTCCGGTGGCCGGCCCGACTGATTTCCCCAATGCGGAGGCCGCGGTAGAGAGGTCGTGGCTAGTAGTTGCCAAGGCGGTTGAGGATGGAGGTGGTCGGCCGTAGGAGCAGGTGATAGGGGGCGAGGTCGGCTTCCACCAGACGCGACAAGTCCATGGCGTCGGAGACTGTGTGAGGGTGGTGCGTGCAGAGACGAGAGCGGATATGTGGCAGTAGACCCTGCATGAAGAAGCTCAGGTAATGATCAGGCAGTAGACCGGGAACGTGAGAGACCAGGGCGACGAACTCATAAACATAGTCGTCCAGGCCAGCTGTCTGGCAGACGCCGCAAAAACGCTCAATAACGGAGAGACGGATTAGCGAGTGTCATACTTCCGGATCATCTCCTGCTTGAGCTCGGGCCAGAAGAGGCACAAGTTAGATTGGTGGAGCGACCAAGCCCAATGGAGGGCTAAGCCATCCAGGCCAACCACTGTCGTCGACACCTTATCGTGTTCTGGTGTGTAGTTGAGGTCGAAATACTACTTCGCTTTGGCGATCCAACCCATCAGGTCAACGACGACGAAGGAGAGAATGTCGAGGGAGAGGACGGGCCGGCCCAGAATGAACGGAGGAGTGGTCTCTGAAGGAATGGACGGCGGTCCGGCTTCGAGGAGAGAGCCGCAGTCCGCGGGTGGGTCAGAGCCGGATGCTGCAGAGACGGCGGCTGTGGACGTCTACATGGAGTCAATCATGGAGTGGAGGGCGAGCAGCGAGGCGTGCATGGAGGTGACAAGTTGCTCTTGAGCCTCCATGCGGCGGCTTAGGGCTTCAACGGTCGCATCCATAGGAAGATCTCCGGCCAAGCGAGTGTTGGGAGTCATGGTCTGGAATCGGCGGAACGGATGGAAGCGACTGGAAGGGTAGATCTGGACTGGCGTGTTGGGTTCTGCGAAAGTCGCCGAAATCAACGGATGGCACGACAGATCTGATGGTGTAGGTGTGAGAAACCGGCGGAAGGGAAGTAATCAACTGGCAACCGAAGGAACAGGGGATCAGCGACTCCAAACCCGGCGGAGCAGGCTCAAAACCGTAGATCGATGGATACAGAGGGCTTGGGTGGTTCTTCGTCAGATTGTGGCGCAAGGGTCGGATGGACGGTCGCAGCAAGGGCGGGTTCCGTCGTCGACGACGGAACATCGATCAGTTGGCCGGACGCTATGCTAGGGCTGCGGATCTGCAGCCCGACGGAGCGAAAAGGACCATAGGTGGGCGGAAAGGACCGTAGTCAGGCGGACGTGCGGCGGTTAGACACGGGATCGACGAAGTGGCCTGTTGCCGCGCGGAAACAGGCGAGACGACGCGGAAAATTTGCGGATCGACGTGCGAATCGGCTGCAGCGGAATACACATGGACGATTTTGAGCACCGGCGGCGAGATGACCGGCGGTGAGGCAGGTCAGATCAAATTAATATGATCTCGAGAAGAATCCGACAAGGGGGAGGGCCGGCGGAGGTGAGGAAGTGGAAGGAGGAGGGAACGAGAAGAAAACTTTGGGAGCAACCTTAAATTTTATACATCCAAGCATAATCAAATGCAATACAACACAATCTCTTATAGGTGCGGGGTGCGGATAGCGAAAGAAAATACAAATAAAAGTGTACATAATATGAAATACAAAATGCGAATAGAAATAAAATAATTATGTTGGCGTCGCGTTTTCGGTCTCTCCTACTCCCGATAAACCCGTCGTCTTCCTTCGCATGTAGACCCGCCACGACGTCTCGTTGGCGAGTGTGTCCCGTCGGTATGCGCAACCGTAACAAAAGCTATAGCAATAGGGAGGTGAACTCATCTAGGAATTTAACAGTCTCCTCGTTAAAATGATTTATCCTTAAATCCACAGAGATTCCAACCGTCATCAGGGCCACTTTGTCGTACTTACCTAAATGTGTTCTTAATCAACATTGGTTCTCATGCTCTAACCAACTTATTTACATGCAGATCACAAATCATTGTAACCTCATCATTAATAGCATACCCAAACAACCTGAATTCAGGGAGTTAGTGCTATATTGTTGACCTAGAGATACCATGGCCATTTAGTATTTTGAGGCATGCGTTTGCAATTGTGTATTAGGCTTCATTTTGGAGAGCGGTTGCGGTTGTGAAAGGAGTGATTGTAAATGAAGTTTTTGGAAACTTGTTGCAAATGGACATCTATTTGGATAGTTTGTGTTTGTATAATTGTTCAGAACAGAGAACCCTTTGGTAAAACAACGGTGAAGAATAATCATATATATATACATATATATATATATATATATATGCATATATATTATTATATATATATAATACAAGTACTGCACGAATCAACTTTTTTGCAGAAGCTATCTAATGGATCTACTACTTGGCATTCTGCAAATGGCGGGAGAAACAATAGGATAGGAAATGCTTGCGTCAGGAAAAGAAGGCGGAAAACCAAACACAACATAGCCTTGTGTTACGTTTACTCCAAACGGAATGGAGTTCTGACGCTCTCCCAAATGAAGCCTTAATTTTTGTAGGGATATTTGTAATTAGTATTAGTATTAGGGGTTTATTTGCACTTAGTGTTTTGTAAATCTATTTAAAGAGCCTTAGGGCTTGTATGAAGAGAGAAGAAAATTGAGTCTTTTTTAGTTCCCATATTTAGGGTTGAAGCTTCCATTGAGCTTCCTGCCACTGAAAGGCTTTGTTTATCTCCTCCATTTCCAGCCACCATCTGGTTAGAGAGAATGGGTGCTCTTGGCTAGGGTTGAGATCTTGAATCCTCCCCTGAGCTCACAATAGACCACAACAGTCTTGTTTTTCTAAACTGCATCTCCAATGCCATCTTTAGATCCTTGAAAGCTCATTTCTTCCTTGGGGATCATCTGAACATGTGCTTTCAACCCAAGGTTGTCAGGATCGATATCCTAGATGAGATTATTTCGAGGTATGATCGGAAAATCAGGATCGATTTATAAAATCTGGATCGTAAGATCTTGGGATCCGGATCGCGATCCTGACAACTATGTTTCAACCCATACTTATCCTATTTTCCAATGATAGTAATCTCCATTGCAGACTTTGGTTGGAACTGAGAAACTTTGAAATAAAAAACAATTTGAGTATCAATAGTTGCTTCTATGATTGATTTGTCCCTTGCCTCAACCAATCACAAATCCCTCTGTTGATTACCATCATTCCTCTATATATGCTACCACTTATATTTTTCCATTTACCATTAACTTTCTGAAGAATCAACAGTAATAAGGCCTGATCAAAGTTCATTACACAAGTTTCTAGGATGTCAATCCTCAATCGGTGGCATATGTGTCTCTTGCTAAAATATCATTCGTTCTATCCACAAAACTTACTAGTTCATCCCGAAACCTAGACAAGCTGACCATCACAGGAATCCTGCCAACAACTCTTGAAATATAACTATGAGCTATGGCGTTATCACCTACTATATGTTCCAAAATGTTGAAGTCGCTGTAAATAGCTGCATCAAAAAAAGTTACCAACTTTAGACATTTGTCGTAATCTTTAACTCTCTTCCATAGATAAATGATAAGATCAGGAAACACACAAATGTCCTACTTTCTTTTATATCCACTGTACTGCCACTTTCGGCCTTAGCATATTGAACATCTTGATTCACATACTTGTAGTCCTCATCTTCATGAGAGCCATTTTTGCATGGTTCACTGTCAGTAATATCTTCTTGTTGCAGTTGCAGTTGCAGTTGCATTTCCATTGCCTCTCTATAGTTTTCTGCATGCTCTACTTATCAACAAAAGGGCGAGATTTTATAACTAATTGGAGTTGTTGCTTCGCTGCCATTTACATCTGCATCGTAAGCTTTCACATCATCGTGTGAAACAAAAATTCTTATAAATGATATGACTTCTCATCCAGATGGGTCTGTCTTGAATAAATCAACCAATGCATTTAATGTTTACAATATATATGCAACCTCAACTTATTGCAACCATGTGCTTATCACCAGCAAGGGCATCTGAAACTAGCTGTGAGCATTTCTTTTGTAAGTTCAGTGAAATACTTACTGATCACAATTCTGTCTGATCAACCTTTTCATTTTCTTTCCTTCATTTGAAGAAATTCTAGTGGCGCGTACTGTGAGACCCATAAAAGGAAGAACCTTTCGAGGATTTTGCAGCACTTTTTTCTTGGTTTTGGTGGTGGTTGTATATCCATCATTACTTTAGCTATTTGCTCTTTCAACTCCTTGGGTCCCTCTTAGAGCACGTAATATTGGGCTTGCTTCCTGGTCATGTTCTTGGGAGCATCTATAAAAGAAGTAACGTCTTTTGACCACACAGTTAGGAGGTGTGGACTCACAGTGTACTCGCACAGGCGCTCACGCACACTTCTGACATGTAACGAGATGTCCTGCGCTCAATATACCTTCCACAGTCAATTTATAGAATATTTTCTGTTTCTCATAAATAATTTACCAAAGTTTTTTTATTGTTATTTAGTGATTAATGTGATGGTTGAATGGAAAGTCTTGATGTTATACTAAAGAGGTGACTTTCTTTTTATAGAATAATATTATATATACTAGTGAAGGTGCACAGGGTTCCTCCTGTTTTTTTTGCGGAGCACATAATGCAAAGTTATGACTAGTTACTACTGCTACCACACACTATGCATGTAACGGCCCTCTAGACCGCCACAATTCAAATGCTTTACTTACCTTGTCAGTGACAGTGTTTTGTTGGAATTTTTTTATTATTACTAGCTGCGGAGTTTTGCAAATAAAATTAGTTGTATGCCAAGCAGAATATCAAAAACATTGCAATATGTATTTGTACCATTTATATATATGTGTGTGTGTGTGTAATACATCTTTTATACAACATCCAAACATGCCCACATAACTACATCTCTAACATGTACAATACTGGATAGGACATCCGCAAGACTGGAGATACCTAAATCTCTAGCCCTACATATAGACACCTCAAAACCTGCTCCTCTAAACTCAATGTTCACTGCTAGGCCACCCGACTCAGAACCAAGCTAAGCTAATACTATCATTTGGGCAATTCTCGTCCTCATAGGTCTTCTTATGACGCTCTAGATACTCGGTAATGACAACAACTATCTTAAGTCATGGCTGGTACTTCTCATCTCAGAGCATTCTCTTTCTCTCTTATGATAATCGGCTAGACGCCTTGTCGTCCTTGTCCTAAAATGATAAGGGTTAAAACCTGTCAGTCATATAGACTCAGTGAATTCTTACCTCTTTAGCTACTTACAAATAATTCAAGGGGATTAGTACCAAAATGAAACATAAATAAATGAAGTGCATTTAACATGAATAAGCGACAACTAACTGGAATAAATGCAGAAAAGTAAAATTGAAAAACTTTAAAAAAAGAAATGCTGGAATAATAAAAGAAATTCTTTCTTTTTTAATTTGACAGTTATTTTTATTGTTTCATTATTTCAGCCACAATTACGGTCCATTAAATTTTATCTATGGTTTTGCTTATTTTCTATTTCTTTTATCTTTCTGTTATTTTTGTTCTTTGCTCGCTCTTTTCTTTCTCTTTTCTTTTCTTGTGTTTGACGATATTGTTAAGGGTAGATTGATTTTCTTTCTTTTCTTTTTCTCTTGGGCCCGACTTATGTGAAATATTTTCGCTAGGGCTTCTAGCTATTGCAAACATGCAGGCATCTGTTGCATGACCATAATCATCTTAGAGTTCTTACGATCTCCTAACTTAGGGTTCATTTGGTATCGCGTTTAGGTATCGTTCGGTTTACTGGAAACGCAACACCAGGGACCATTTCTATTTGTTTTTTCGCCTCCCGCTTGGAACGCACACGTTTCACTCCAGGAATTCCGGCATTAGGAACCGGCTACACCGATCTCCAGTCAGCGGCGTTTTTAGAAAAAAAAAATGGAATTCCGCTGATCGCCCTCCTGTGCCCCGCATAGGAACCGCCAGCTCTCAGTCCAATTTTTTTGGGTTGCCGCTGGTGGCCTGCCCGTAGCCCACATGCGGGTTTGGCGGGATCCGGCGAACCCGTCGAGGTATCCTGACGACAATCCGGCAAGGCCACTGCCTGCGGTGGCCCTGCCGAAGCCCCTACGGATCTGTATATATATCAATATAGATATATATATATAACTTAAAAAATATTTATAAATATACATATTTATATATATATATATATAATTAATCGCAACCGCCGTTTTGCCAAATGGTTTTCTGTTATGAACAACTCTACAAACACAGGCTATCCAAACAGATCTCCATTTTAGTAATCAGTTTTCAACAATTTCATATACAAACCTTCATTTACAGCAACTCCGTTCACAGCCGCAGCCATTCTCCCAAATTAAGTCTTAGTGATTCATCCCCTTGGATTTACCCTTAACTTCATCGCATTGCATGCATGCCTAAATTTTATTGTGTAATTTATGTTTTTGTATTCTTTAATTATGTGGAATATTTAGGTATCTTTCTTTAGATTACATTTTTGCATCCGTGTTGCCAGCAATTACATTTCTTAACTAGGCAATAAAGATGGATTCTTTGTACCAAATATATATGTTCTTTATTTTGCACCTTTAAATCGAAAGGAGAACTTAAAGAAATAAATGTTTCAAAATCTTACAAACTCAGTACTAAAAATATGTGCATAAAAGTTAAAATCTTAGAAAATTAAAAGAAATTTTAAAAAACTGAAAGCTTTAAACATGTCGAGTATAATATCAGAAAACCTTTGCAAACATGCATACTTTTCATGAACGAAAGAAATTCTTGTCTTTAAATCTATATTTTCATAATTAAAAGTTGGCATTTGAAATAAAGCTAAATTAAAGAAATAAAAATTCACACTTACGTTTTCCTTTCCTTTTTCTTTTCTTGGGTTGACATTCATCCCTTCTTTGGAGGCCATCTCATGCTTAGAATATTTTCGAGCACGGCTCTAAGACACAAGTTATATTATTTGTTGAGGGACATAAATATCTTACGCGAGTTGCGTCATAAGAAAAAAAAGAATATCCCACTCGAAAGGAAAAATCGGAGAAGTAAAAGCCATAATGCGTCTAGTTGTGCTCCTATTGGCACGAGAGGCCCGCCACCTGACTTATCATCCCATCCTGACGTGGTTCAGTACCTGACGAGTAGCATACCATTTAACTGAGATTGGGTCTGATTCCGATGACATTACTATTCTCGAGGATACTCATCTTAATGATCATCTTGCTACTGATGAATTCTTTGATGAGCCACTAGTTGAGCCCCCATCTGAGCCACTTGATGATTCTTTCTCTCCATGAAACATTTTCCCTAGTGTGAATGTCTTGAATACTCGTGTGAGCGAGTCGCTTTCATGACGAATTTTTTTATATATCTCCCGGAGGGCCACCTTATAAGCTTTTTTTCCTTTTGGAGATAGTTGACACATCTCAAAATCACACCATAATGTGGATGTCTTTGACATCCCTATCAGGTTTGTCGCATTTGTGACGAATTTCTCTATCTACCTCCAGAAAAACCTCCTAACGAGTTGTAACACCCATTCCCAGTATTTCAGAAATCAGCCGTCCGGCCGGGTCAGCGATATAAAGAAACTAGGAAACAGTATTAAAAATACTATGCAGCAGGTAAAAGAAACATCTACTAAAGATTTAAAACTTACAACAGAAGCTAGGAAAATAAGCTAAGGGTAAACACATACCTCATATCTGGATTCACAGAGCCACTAAACATGAATGGAATTGAAATAACTGAAAATCTGTATAACAATAATAATCTGATACAAGTTATATAAAACATTAATCAGGTACATTGTTCACATCTACAAGTACATGCTGAAATAGAGTAAACTAAAAGTGGAAGTAACTACTAACTGACTCCACTTAACGCTCATCCTAGGCGTAGTTTCCCACCTGGGTCACCTGAAAAACATTACCCACGAGGGGTCAGAGTAAAGAAAAATAACTCCTTCTAGTGACACTAAAAACAGTTTTCATATGATGAATGCATGCCTTTAGAAAAACAGTTTTGTGCATTAAAACCTTTTATGTTATATGTTATGCATGCTTTCACACTACTCTCTGGTCAAAACATCTATTTGTCTATGTACGTGACTTTTAGTTCACTAACCCAAGTCCTGGCGTTCACTATCTAGTGTACTGTCTCACGTCAGGTCTATACTTGAGTTCTAGGTGGCTTCTAACCTGCACATCTACTTGGAAGGCTCTAGGCAGAGTAGCTCCTAACGCGCAACTGAAACTGGCGACCCGAGACCATCTTACGAACTCAATTGTTCTAGCGTCGCGTGGACACGGTCTCGAATCTACTAACTGTCTCAAAGGGAAGTAAACTCCCAAGACTATACTGCTCACAAGATACCATATGCCTTATGAGAAAGGTAGTGCGCCTCTACCGAGCACGGAAAGACTTGTGTGCTCATTGACCTTTCGGTCTGATGCTACTCTGCTTGGGATATCTCTTTTGGTGGACTACTGAGCGACCCTTGACTTTCTTGTGGTCGACTAGAAGGGACATTCATGCCCTTGGTTGGACAACCTCCAAATCTACGTACGCGGGTAAAGTTTCATCATCCTACACGTTCATAATTCGACTAAACTGGGTCATGGAAAAGGGCGTCATCCTACACGTTTTCCGCGATCATTTTCCTACCGCCTCACTTTCCTATGCATGTTTTGATGCTTGTACGAAACTTACTCATGCGTATACAAAATATAATTTTTACTACGTCTATCTAACAGGAATTAAATTTCCTTACAGCGGTGCTGCGACGCTCGTAGACTCGGCGCGGCGACATTAGCTTTTCCGAAGGCAATGCTACTGCTGGGGATCTTCAGAAAACTGCCTCGACCCCTCCAAAGTCCTGCAATAAAGGGCAGCCCTAATTTCATAATTTTTCCCTTACAATTTTCCGGAGGAAAATTTCTATATAACTAGGGTTACCAAAAACAAATGCTGAACTTCATATTTTACCTTTACGTGGAGTGATTGAGGCTCTCTATGCGTCCTACTCAAATTCCGCGGTGGAACTCAAATCCCAAAACCTAAATAGGGCAAAGGAAACGAAAACTTAGTCTATTTTAACTTCCAAATCGACTGATTGCCATGAAGAAATAAGGAGAAGGAAGAAATAAAACTCACCGGAACCAAGACAAAACCTAGCCCTTGATTCCACAGGCTAGGGTTGAAACCCGGCACTTCCACGGTCAAGGAATGAAGAGGAAGGCTTGCTGGCGCCTGCAGAGGAGGGAGGAGTGGTCGGAATGGGCTTTTGGAGAGGTATCGGGCGGCGGCTAGGGCAGCGGAAGGCACCGGGAGGGGCGTCGGGCTCGCCGGGGGAGAGGAAGAAAAGCTCGGGCTGCGGTTTTCTTTTTTTTCCTCCCGTGAGAAAGAGTGTTGATGGTTTATATCGGGCTCAAACGGTTTCCTTCTTAACCGCAAAGAGGAGAGGGGGGGGGAAGGCGCTATTGGCACCCCATTTCCAACCAAAACAACTTAATAAACGGCTATCGGCACACCCAAACTTACACTAATTCTTTTGAATACTAATCGAAATCGCCGCTCGCGTCGATTCTAAAATAAAAAGCGTTACGCACCAATCTTAACGCACTAAACGAACAAACAGTCTCCAACAATAGGAAAACGTAACATCAAACCTTGACGACGCGCTGCCTCGATCAAAATTTGTCGCGACTCGACTCTACAATTTTAAATGAATTTTGCGTCAGCATAAGTATGTTACACGAGTTACGTTTCCAGAGTGGTATTTGACATGTTATGAGCTCACATCTTAGTGATAATGTCTCATGCAATCGCATGAGCGTTCGTTACACACTCGATGAGTATTTTTATACCCTGACGAAAGAACCTACGGATATACCAACCATCTGTAGGGACTACCAACCATTTGTAGGGACTTCCACCGCTATGTAGAGTCTGCATTTAGTGAGTCTGTTGGGTTTGTCATTTATCATTTGCATATGTTGTATAATGTGCATGTCATACTACATTGTCAAGCCATATTAAATAATAAACATTTTAAATTTGCGCTGTAATCACATGAGAGCAAATGGTTAAGGAATGTGATTAGATGATGATCAACACATTATTTGAGAGGTCTCCATTAGAGGTTGCTATGAATTTGAGTGCTAAACAAACATGTGCATGCACTATCATGAGAATCTGAGTAAACTTTCTTTGAGCTTGATATTCTTAGTAATATGGGTAGTCATTCTGTCTTCAATGTAGCGGATTTGATTATATATATGTGGCCACCTAGATTGAACTTTCAGCCTTCCCTTTCAACCTCAACTCCCAAATCTATTGCAGCCTTGTTTGTACCTCCAGCCTCCATTACAACTGTATCCTTCACCTATACAACGACTTACTTTGTGCATGGATCCCTTGACAGCTTCAGCGGATGACGACCTGTGTACACCACATTTACAATAGATTACGAGATTTAGGTGATGCAGAGTTCATGCAACTACTTGTGTACTTGTCTGGTCTGCACCTGGGGCATGACACTCTCCATTCACTGGAGATGAATATTTTTGAGTTGGGGAGATGTTGGAGATTGATTGCGCCTTATTTGGAAGATATTTCATTATGAACATTTCGGATCGTCGGATGGACGATCTGAAACTGTGATTGTGGCAGGCTTGATTTTCTGTATTTTATGTTTTTTATATATTTTGTAGATGTGTATTTTGAGATTTAGGACAAGTTATCTATTTGGGCAATAATGGTCGTCGGATGACTTAACCTAAATCTTTTTCCTCCTATATATATATATATATATATGTATATTTATATTCTCTTATTAGGTCTTTAGGCAACATAGCGAATTTGAATTCCTTTTTGAAAAGTGTCTCAGCCTTCTATCTTCATTGCGAAGCCGATGACTCCATGCGGTGTTGAAGCCTCAGGTCCTCATCTCTGGGTGTACTGATGCCCCCTATGTACCATCTTCCACCACTCCTACAATCATCGATGATCCTATTCTAGCCCTCCATCAAAGTCATGTAGGTTGCCTTCCTCGACAGATCTTCTCTCGGCCACCGCCCGTTACTCCTCCCCTCTCCCCTCTCTAGTGACCCTGATCCCACCGTCAGCCATCTCCCCTCTCTTAACCTCGCATGAGCCTCCAAGTGTTGGAATTCCCTTCTCCAACCACAGAACTTCTCTCCACAGCCCACAACTATCATCCTTAGCTCTATTTTCTTCATTTCAGCCCCTTCTCCTGCAGCCCCGACCTCTACAAAGACCTTTCCCACCTACCCAACACCCCATCACCACTAGCCAAGCTCTAGCTGCCTCTCTTTGTACTTTTAACAACCTCCACAAGATTCCCCAGCCCTTCGTATATCTCCGGCTAATCCCCACAACTCCTCTCCTATTGAACCCAGCCCTTTGCATTCCTCACCTATCCTGGACTGTAACTTACAATGACTTTCTCCCTCTGATAGCCCCTACACCAACATTTTCCCTTTCAAACAACAACTAACAGCACTAGATCTCCCCCACCACCATTGGACGGCCCCCATCCCAACCACCGACATCGATTACTCGGTGAGCTTACATTTCAATTTTCATTTTCCATTGCAGTGTGTGGATAGTATCATTTATTAACAGTAATGTTTTGCTCTGATCATGCTTGGCTAAATTTCTTTCATTGACGTGCATATTCTATTTGTTCTGTGCTTTAATTTTGTGCACTCAATAATTTACAAATGTTGTCTATTTACTTGAATTGTAATATTTGTGATCAATTGCGACACATGCACAAAATTTTAATATTAATATTGTTTAATTGATTGTGCATCCGAAATCATTGTATGATTGAATGACTTAGAAGCATCACATTAGAGTTTAGGGTTAGCCATCATAAGTTCATCGGATTGTGTGCGCATTCGTCCGCGTCTTCATTTTAGGGTTTTTTGTGGTTCCATTGCATTCGTCATGGTTTCTTGCATTGCATCTAGAGTTAGAGCATCACGAGTTAATGTTGAATCCAGGATTTTGTGAAGTCTTTTATTGCGCCACAAATGAAGTCAGATCGTCATTCGAACCATGTTCAATGTCTCGAGATTCCTAAATAGATCGAATAATTGTTGAAGGCTATCTTTCTCAGAGTAAAGAGATTTTAGTTCTTCCCATATTACCTTAGCAGTTTCATGGTGCCCTAGTCATTCGATATGACTCACTTTCCATAGAGTTCAATATTCAGTGCCTTGGTTTATGCATACACGTTACAAAAGGGGAACAAGAGTCAGTAATAGGTGGGAAGTTGGACTTCAAAAATTGAGCAGTCAGTGGTGCTTCATGGAAAACTCTTGTCAGGTTCGTGTTAATAAGATCAGCATGATTTAAGGTAGACGTTTTCATCCCCAGGCCACTACATAATCAAGCTCCGGAAATTTTTAACCTGAATTATTTATTGGGGGTTTTTTGGGTTCGATTGTACCTAAATGAATGTCATCTACTGGCTAACTCATGGGCCACTCTTCTTTTGATTAGATATGTGCCAAAGACATTTGGTTGACCCTGGTGTGATTTTTAGGTGCTTTCTTAAAGTTTTATCGAGACTCCTTTAAGTAGGCCTTCTCTTGACGGATTTTCAGCAACAATAAAATGTGTTCTATCTCTAATCTTATAGATATTTTTTGAATGTTTCAACTTTCTACCTGATTATGGTAGCATTACATTTCTTTCTGATATTGCATCTTTTCTTGTATGCTATTGTGAGTTTCAATTTGTGGGGCTTTTCTTTTCTATGTTGGTTCTTATATTTCCGTTTTTTTACATTTTGCAAATATCAGAATTAGAGCAGGCAGAAGCTCTTAGGTATCTGTACAAATGGCTTCAAAATCACCCCAAGTACAAACCTCTTGCTTCTCCAGAGCAGTCTACTTCTCTTTTTCATGCTGATGTAAGTACCCAAAACTTTTACATTTCTTGCTGTTATGCCTGCGAAGGAACATGAGGCATTATTTTATCAGTTCTGGTTCCTTATAACCAGTGCAAATTCTGTGAGTCTTCAAGGCTCTTTGTAATTCGGATGTCCTAACAGATATACTGAATAAGTGGTAGATGGATTAGAAAGGTCCTTGTGTTTAAAAATGATATTTTCAAACAATCTACATTAAATCATTTTGTATTTATTTTATAATAAATACTGCTGTACGAATTCTTTTTATTCTGTGTTTTTTGCTGATAACATACAATATGCCAGATTGCTAGATTGTTCAATGAAGCTGCTCAGATGTCACCTGAGGATGCTGATGTACATATAGTTCTTGGTGTAATGTACAACGTATCAAGGGAGTATGATAAAGCTATACAATCTTTTGAAACCGCACTGAAACTGAAGCCACATGACTACTCTTTGTGGAACAAACTTGGTGCTACTCAAGCAAACAGTGTCCATAGTGAAGATGCAATATTGGCATATCAGCAGGTACTTATTTTAATCATGGCAAATGGTTTTTTAATCATAATCTTTGTTTTTTCCCTTCGTATGCTTATCTTTGTTCAACTGTTCATTGGAAGTGACTATCTTCCTACTGTGTTTGGTATCATATTAGCTAATTAATCTTTTGATTATCCAATTACATTAAGTATGTTGCTTCTAATCCTCAAATTTTCTTCCTAGGCATAGTTTTAAAATTTTCAACTGATATCATGCTCGCTTCTAATTTGTATTTAACCACTTATTTGATGTTACTCTTTTTGTGATATTATGAAAGTGATTCCAAATTGTTATATTATTAACTTTACATTTTATCTATTTTATTTGTGTTTAGTAGATTGTATATTACATGCATTGGGTGGTAGGTTGTATGTTACATGCATTTGGTAACCCCGAAGTTGGTACTGGTTTAAAATTTTGGTGTCATTAAAAAAGATTTCTTTGTTGAATTTGGGGTTTCCCTAGGAAACTATGATGTGGACACGTGAAATTATTTGTGAAGAGCAGGGGAAATTCAAAACAACATTAGCAATTTTAAAAAAAATCGTAACAAAATTAAAATCTAGCAATTCTAAATCACTATTGCTCACCAATATATGAGGGCGCGGGGTAGGCTTTGAAAGTGTGCTAACACTATTGCGACTCTATGCAAGTTGTGCGGCGTTGACTCGAATGGAACTAATCTATATAATGTGTGTAAGGCTTGATTTAACCCGGAATTAAATTTAGTAATAAGATTAGTTAAGTTTAGCGAAATGACATGATTTTCACCACCTTTTCAAGTGAATAAGCAAAAACATGTTCTTCACATGAAGGGCTTTGAGCTTACACAAACAGATTCTATAGAAAAATAAAAAAGTGAAACAAGCACACAAACAAGACAAGATTCCCAAACAAATATGCAATGTTCATCCAACATTCAATATAGAATAAGAAACACACTATAAAAATACTCACAAGCACAAGACCTGGCAATGGGAGGAGATGAGGGCTGGCTGTTGTTGATGGGCATGACTTCAGCGGCCGGGAACAGAGAAGGGGGATGGGCTCAGTGGCGGATCCAGGAATTTTGGCTAGGGGGGGCCCAGTTATCAAGCGAAGTAATTTTTTTTAAAATACAATATTAAACATAACAAAAATATAATATAATCTTCAATAAGCAAAAAAGATACAAACAATCGCGTACATGTTACTTTAATTGTGCACGACGATTTTTCACCTCATAGAATTCATCTATGATACAATCTTTGTCAATTTTCTCCGTTATTTCTCGCTCAATGTATAAAGTCATGCAATTTGCAAGAAATTCATCCTCCATCTTATTGCGAAGTCTCGTTTTAACAAGTTTCATAGCAGAAAATGACCTTTCTGTGGTTGATGTTGATATTGGAAGAGTTAAAATGAGTCGAATCAATCTGTCAATAAGATAATATGTCTTCGCTTTTTTCGTTTCCACCAATTTCTGATAAAGCTTGGAAATTGTAGACAAATTCTTGAAGTCTTTGTGAGAAGAAATATCAAGCTGATAATGTTGCAACTGAGCATTCAACACATAAATTTCATTCTCCCTGAAATCTTTAAAATAAAAATTCTTTGCGAGGGCACATATATCATCAATATTGAACGATTTGTAATCATCACTTGGATCTAAAGCCATACTTAGACGAAGTAATTCCATAGAATTTTCACTGAATCTTTGGTTGAGCTCCTGCAACACACAATCTATTGTGGAATTGAAAATGTCCACTCGAAAATGATGTTCCACTGTTATGATATCACGTGGACTTCGGAACCGACGATCAGTAAATCGAGCCTTCATGTCTGGAACTTCGACTTCATTGGTCTCACAAAATATGATCACAATCTTAAAGAACTTTTTCCAGCTAGATTCCCGCAATTTCTGAATGAGTGTTTTTGTTGTTGAAACTAAATTTATAGCATTTAATATATCTTGAGATTGATGTTGTAGTGCTTTGCATAATACGTCACTGATTCCCAAAACTTTTTTCATCAAATGCAAGGTAAATACAAATTCAAATACTCCAAGTTTTCTAAACGTTGCTTCAGCATCTCCTCGTTGAGCAGATGTCCCTCCATTTTCGCTAATATCAAGCAATACAGAGCACGTAGCATTGTACATATTTATAACGCTACAAATAGAGTTTAGATGTGACGACCATCTAGTATCACCATGTCGTTGTAGTGAACCAATTTGATTGGCTCCCGTTCCTGTCTCAATTTCACCTAAAGCAATCATGTGATCGAAATACTCTTTTTGCGCAGCTCGTAATTGATCATTGCGTTTGGAGGAAGCAGCAATAGTATTAACAATATAAATCAATTCATTGAAAAAATTATTCACAGACTTCACTTCCCTTGATGTTGCAACAAGAACAAGTTAAAGTTTATGGGCAAAACAGTGAACATAATAAGCTTGTGAATTTTCATTAAGGAATAAAGTTTTTAGACCTTTCCATTCACCTCGCATGTTACTTGCACCATCGTATCCTTGACCCCGCATATTCTGAATACTCAAATTATGACGAAAGAGAACTGCAGAAATTTCATTCTTAAGAGTTAGTGCACTAGTATCTGTAACACATCTTAAGAAATTTCATTCTTAAGAAGAAGAAGAAGAAGAACGGGCAACCTTGCGGAAACGGGAGGAGCGGCCAACCTTGCGGAAACGGGAGGAGCGGCCACTTTATATATTTATATATATATAACCTTTTTTTCAATTTTTTGGGGGGGCCCCGGCCCCCTCGCCCCCCCCCCCCCCCTAAAACCTCCCCTGGATGGGCTTGCCACAGGAAAATTGTGGTTGCGGGTTGAGGTTTACGGCAGGAGATGGGGGAAGTGACAGTGGTTTGTAGTGACGTGAGGAGTAGGAATACTGTATCGCCAGAAGCTGTTGGTGGCAGTGGCAGTGGATGAAAGTCGTGTGCGGTCGACTGGGGGGTGAAGTGAGAGACGTGTCGGCTGCATAGGATTTGTCGATAGGGAGATTGAGCGGTTAACGATGATGGAAGAGAGCGTATCATGCAAACTGGGGGAGGTTGAAGTGGTTAACGGAGACAGTTTTTCAGTTATTGGTGATCAGGGGTGTGTAGTTTACAATCGACAGGCTACGGGAGGGGGAAGATTAGGCGCGAGGCTTGCAGTTTTCATGATGAAAGGGGATTCGGGAGGGATATGTCATACGTGAGACAGAAATTGTAAAAGAACCGGGAAATCGCACCTTGGGATCTTGCGGCGATATATAAAAAATCTGACATAAAAACTGATATATGAAATATCCCCGATATATAAAAAATTGACATAAAAACTCAAACTGACATATCCCCGACATCCTACATCTGCAACATTGATCCCTAGTGAAGTCATGACCTGAATCTTCAAAGATGACTTTGAGTATTTTTCTTACATAATAGTTTGTCAGCAAGCTTCTATCTCCAACAAAGTGGGTATGCCCTCTCTTCCATAATAAGTGGGCTTCCACTGCCTCTCGACCGAGAAGACGAGTCTTTTCCTTATGGAGACTCCAACCCAATAGGATATTTTTCATTGGAGATCTAAGAATCCAAGCAAAACCTTTTCTACTGAAGATCCACGAACCCAAACAACCATTTTGAAGGGAGATTCTGAAAACCCTTTACAGTGAAAATGTTTGAGATTGAATATTGTAGCTCAAGCAGAGTTTTCTCTGGAGTAGAGAGACTTGCTGAATTTCAAAAGAAGGAAATTCAGTTTACAGAGAAGTATATTGAGGTGGGAGATAGACTCTGAGAGCTTTTTCGCTTCTCGGTTGCTTGCAAGTTCATTCTTGAGCGGTTCAAGCTAGGGCATCCAATAAGAAAAATAGATTATATATGTCTCTTCCTTTTTCCTTTTCTGTACAAGTTCCAACATGACAGATGTGACACGGGCGGTAACAAGGATTGGCGCCTCCCATTCCGGGGGCATAAATGACTCTATTTTGACTTGACAAAAGATTGGCGCCTCCCATTCCGGGGGCATAAATGACTCTATTTTGACTTGACAAAAAAATTCAAGTTCGGTTAACGATCGCTGATCCGATCTTTCACCGATTACTGTGAGGAACTCTTCCTGGGATCGATTGGCGGTCAACGAACTATGACCAGCCTTTATTTTGATTTGGAGTCACCGGATAACAATTGTTGAGCGATGCTTGCGGTCATCGATCAATGATCGCTAATCGTTGAACTACCTTCTTCAGATCTCCGGGAGTTGAGCGAGACGGTCGCCGATCAACGGTTGGCGGTCAACGATTGCTGATCGTTGAGATATCCTTGAGATCAATGATCGTTGAGTTGATCGGTCAACGAATGCGGGTCAATGATCGTAGACTGTAGAGCATTCCTTGAGAAGTCTTTTCCTTAGCTTTACTTATCTTCAAAGGTTCCTTTTAAGTGGTGTTGACACATGTCCTCTTATAACATTTTGAGTAGCACTAAGACATTAACACCTAACGTCCTAACACATTTGTATTTAACATTTATCTTTATTTCATTAAATCAACAAAGATTTTTTCCAACAAAATTAAATAGATACAACACCACTCCATATATACACATGAGGGGGAGTCTCAATACACTACAAGAGGCGTGAGACTAAACTTAAGGAGGAGAAGAGTAAAAGCTACATGGGCCTAAAGTAGTGGACCTTTTACTTGAGTATTTACTTCAACTTATTGCAACAACTTCAACATTTCACTCCACCCTAGATCCATTTGATGGAGAGGGCAACATAATGAGGATCTCATGAGACGGCTCCGTCGGCCTCCTAGTCTGAGAGAGGGGTTGGGAACCATAGATGGGACAAACTCGGGTTTCTAGAGAGCTGGGTGAAGAAAATTGCAAGGGGAAGGGCTCTGGGATGCTTGACCCAAGGAAAAAAGGGCAGATCTGGCAAGCAGACCCTTCGATGAGTCCAATCACAGAGGAAAAGGACCCTGCGACCCTTGCCCGGGCAGAACAGCCCCTTCGAGGACACCTAGGGCAACCGGCTGCCTTGGCGAGCCCTGACAAGGAAGCTGAGTGAGAATAGAGAAGGATTCAAATGAACAAAGCCGAGAAAGATTCAAGAGAGTAGAGCGTAGCGGAGATGGACGAAGGGGCAGAGCCGGGAGTTGTTCTTTTGCTCCGATACTAAGTTGGATGAAACCGATGAAAATGAAATTGAATTACTAACACCTACCCTGCTTAGGTATGGAATATGGTGAGTGCAACGACAAATTGCAGAAAGCGTCATTACATTGAAATATAAACTGAAATAGTTATATACTAATATAATTTGAGACTTTGATTCAACAATTTTATGGTTCATTATGAATTTTGTTTTAAATTTTTTAATTTATTTTGTTTTAATTTTTTTAATTTATTTTGTTACTTTTATGCGGGCAACTTTGCAATTACTCTAGAATTAGTTCCTTGGCTTTTTGCTAGTTATTCTCATTGAGTCATTTTCTTTCTTCATTTCCAGACATGGAGGGATGTAATTTGTCATCTTTATCACATTAACTATATGACGTATAAATTTCCTCTTCCCTTTTTTGTAGGCACTTGATTTGAAACCGAACTATGTCCGTGCATGGGCAAATATGGGCATTAGTTATGCCAATCAGGTTTGTTTCTTATGCTTAATATGAGCTCCTTTTTTCTTCCGATAATTCTTCATCAACTTTTCAGATACCACTCCTTTTTTTCCTCTTTATTCCTGTGAAGAGTTTTATTTCTCATTAATTTAAGTTCGAGCCAAATCAGTTTGATTTTTCTTTTACCATGTTAAGTTGTCATGACATATTTGCATCCAAACAATTTTCTATTAGTTCTCGTACACAGACCATTATGGTGGTGGTAGTGGTGGATGACCTCTATAAAGATGGTGGTCTTAGGAATTACAATGTGATAAGCGGATACCTTGGAGATTTAGGCTGTGTTTGGTGCGACTTATCGTAGCTTATTTGCTCCGGTAAGGTTGGACAAAAACGTCATTGTCATAGAATGTATGTTTAGTATCACAAATGTTACAAAAAAGAAATTATTTTGAGACATAAAATTTTGGTATGACAATGACATTTTTGTCCAACCTCACTGGAACAAATAAGTCACGATAAGCCGAGCCAAACGCAGTCTTGTCTCCATTTAGCATGGCTGTGGCGGTTGTGATTACAATGATTATGAACTTTCATTAGTGAAAGTCGGACCTCACTTAGAAACTTCATCCACTTTTATGTTCAAAACTAGTTTTGTTTTTTTGGTGGCGGTCATTAACTCATTATTCATTGTCTTGCCAAACATGCATGCTAGCGTTTTGATCCAAACTCACCCGAGCAAAAAAGCTGCACCAAACGGAGCCGTAAAATGTACTGTCCAAGTGTTGGACTGTAAAAAAGTTGTTATCTAGATTGAGTCCGGTAGAAATGAGAATGCTAACATGAATCTTTCAAATCTAGAAAAGATAGGTTAAAGAATTATTATATTAGAGAAATAATGGGAATGATACCTATCAAATATATGATAATAAAAAATTAGCTTGGGGAGCTTGTACGGTGAAAGAGTTTGAAATTGTTTAAGTTGGATGAAAAAAGTGTCAAAGGTTTAGGTTAGCGAAGGGGTAGATCAATGTAATATGGGTGGTAGTTGTTCAAGATGATTTGCATAGTCTAGGTCTAACACATCTAGCATCAATTTGCAGAAACTATAGAAATATACGACAGAAGAGAGAAAAAATCAATATTTTATTAATTTCTAGTAATTAAGGACTCATACAATATAAGTACTTGTACACACACACATATATACATACAAGCAAAGCCGCAACATATAACAAAATCAAGAAAGTGTAATTACTCCACACAGGGTGAGGTTTCAAGCACAATCAATCTTCTAGGTTGAGCATAAAAATAAGAGAAACCCAGGAATGCAAATGATGTTGGTTGGGTTCACCCGGAGGTTCACCACTACCGTCTAAGCAACCACGCATGAGGCTAACATATCATCATTTTACAACATCACGCCCGCGGGTACTCACCAGCGCACTCTTCATGCACTTAAGACATGTACTAGGAGTAGTCTCTCATGAGTACTACCACCAATCTAAATTATGCTAACTTAGTTGTCAAATGAGCTTTTGCCTGTCTATGCGATCATTCCTATCACAGCCTATCCCATGTTTGATCAGAATTGCATGGAATGGGTTCAGTTCGGCTTTTGCTCGTACTCAGATCAAGTGTATTCATCACGATGCGGGTGCACCTTTACCTCAGCCCGTAAATGTTTTTACATACTCAAATGCTTCCAAAACATCACACTACGCACCTACTCCATACGAGGAGACATGTTTCGCATGCACTACCGACATAGGAGATCCAAGTCAACTCCACGCTTAATTGTGATGAAGGTTTGTGTTCCACCACATCACAACCCTAAGGCTTTTGATGGGTAATCCACGAGCTCCCCCATTCCCAAACCCAACAATAAGATAATGCATTTTCACGGAGTCATTCTCCAACACTCATACTAGGTTTAACCCAAATGCAATATCAAATCAAGCATCACTGATCCGGGTCTACGACCACGGGTAGGCTTCACACACAATGCCTAAGTCCGTAACGACTACAAGATTTTTACATATAATTCATGTCGGAGACAGATACAATCGACCTGAGGTTAGAATAAACCAATGGTGGTCATATCCTCTACTAATTAGTGGAGGAGACTCGTTCTATGGAAGAAAATCAAAATGAGAATGGACAAACACGCCTTAAGACCGCAGAGAATGATCATTACCCTTGGAGCTCGCTTTGGCGCCATGGAATGAAGATTGAGACGGATGGAATCGACCACAATGGATTCCTCTCTGCAGATCCGAACTCGGCTCGGTGTTTGTAGCTTTGGAGCTCCTTCAATGGCGGATTCTCCTCCTTCCTACTCCTTTTTTGCCTCTTTCTTAACCTTGCAGAGAGAAAAAAAAGCTAAAATTAGCTCTAACCCCTCATTACAAGACCTAATAGAATCAAGGAGAACCCCCCAGCCATTAGATCTTCGATCAGACCAACGAGCGGCCCAGAAATGTAGTCATAAAATAGTTACGCTTCCAATAGCACGATCGTGTGTTTCAGAATGCGCAGTCGTGCATGAATTAATCAGAAAAGGCAAAGAGCCCCCTTGAAAATGGCTTGATTATGCATTTTTACGCACGATCGTGTGTTGCTCGTGTGTATACAAAAATGCACTACTTGCCCATAAATTCTCCGGAAAGTCTCCCGAACAATCCCCGAAACACACGACACGTTCAATAAGAGGTTTTTGGGGCGTTGCACAAGCCCTTTTTCTAGGAGCAATCTTCAGATATCGGAGGATGCACTCAACTGCCTGGAGGTGGGAGATATATGGAGCATGCATAAAATGACTGATAATCCCAACGACAAATGATATATCAGGTTTTGTAACTATAAGATATATTAGCTTGCTTACAGATGATGATAGTACTCTGGGTTAGGAATAAACAGATCAGTGTTAGAGGTATGTGCACAGAGCATATTGTTGGCATCCATAGGTGTGTCAGCGGGCTTGCATCCAGAGTATCCAGCACAACAAAAAAGATCAAGATAGTACTTCCATTGAGATAGAGCAAGGCCATTAGGATGGCGGGCTACCTCGTTATCGAGAAAGTATCGGAGATTTCCCAAATCTTTAGTCTGATGTACGGATGTCGAGTGCTTTTTGATCATGTGTTTGCCTTTGAGATCATTGCCCGTAATCAAAATATTATCAACACACACCAAAGTATTATTGTGTATGTCGGGCGGTGATGAGTGAGTAGAGAAGTGTCGGTCAAGCTTCGAGTAAACCCTACATCATGAACAACCCGACTGAATTTGTCAAACTAAGCCCGAGGAGACTGTTTGAGACTGTAGAGAGATTTCTTGAGGTGACAGACAAGAGAACCCCCCCCCCCCCCCCCTCGTGATCTCAAAATCGGAATACTGTCTTATGTAGAGTCTCAACGAAATAACCATTCAGAAAGGCATTTTTGATGTCCAATTGATGCAACTGCCGATGAAGAAGAACGGCCAGGGAGAATGAGGTAGAGGTGACAGGAACGACATGACGTGCTAGTGTAGGAGTTGTTGGAGAAGCAATAGGCGAGGAGTGAAAAGGCTGGTTTTTGAGGAAGGTCACATCCGCAGACGTAACTAACTTGTGATCGGTGGGAAAATAACAAGCATAGTCATTCTGTGTTCGAGAATGTCCAAGAAACATATATCAGGTAGCTCGGGGAGCAAGTTTATCCGTAGAGGGATAAGGTAGTGAACATTGTAGGCACAACCAAAGATGTGAGGCGTCATGGGAAAGGGCGATGTGGATGGGAAGAGAAGGCCGAAGGGCGTCACAAAATTGAGAATAGACGAGGGCATTCGATTAATGAGATAGCAGACGATAGAGACCGTGAAATGTCAGTAAAGCTTGAGAACCTGCGTTTGAATTATAAGTGAATGAGCAACCTCAAAGAGGTGACGGTTCTTGCGCTCAGCTACATCATTTTGTTGGGGTGTGCAAGCACAACATGTTTGATGGATGATACCGAACTCAGTACAGATATTTTGAAACGCATGACTAATATACTCGTGTGCATTATCGGTTTGAAGAGCTTTAATAGAGCTAGAGAATTGTGTACGCTTCTCAGTGATAAAGGCACGAAACACATGAGGTAATTCAGAACGATCGCGAAGTAAATACAAGCAGGTCATAAGGGAGTAATCATCAATAAATATAAGAAAAATAATGATAAACAGAAACACTAGTTATTTTATAAGGTCCCGAAATATCAGAATGCACATCAAAAAATCAATACTCTATGCACAATAAGGGGGAAAAGAATAACGATGTTGTTTTCCGTAGATGCAAAACTCACAGGTGAAGTCGATCAGGAAGAGCTTTCTTTAAAATCGGGAGAAGAGCATGTGCAAGACGCCGATGTCAATCTACAAAAGGAATAGTGGAAAGAGTTGTGGGGGAAATGTCCAGAGTGTAGAACCCATTAAACAGTCCTCTTATACCAATGACATTCTGTGTCCGTCGATCCTACACAACAAAGGAAGATGAAGAAAAAAGTACATAACAATCAAGGTCTTGAGTAAGTCGAATGACAGAAAAAAGATTAAACTGAGAGCTCAGAACATAAAGAACCGAGCGAAGAGAGAGATGAAGTCAGCTGCACATTGCAAAATCTGCAATCATGGGTGGTGTCGTCATTGACCACTGTGATGAAGTCAGGACAAGCAGAGACCAAGTGTTGAGGAGTCTTCTATGATGTAATATGATAGTGGTATCGGAGTCCACAATCCAAGTTGTACTTTGGGAAAACAAGAGATACCTTCATTGTAGATAGACGCAGTAGAGTCAGAAGTGCGAGTGATCAACCCTGAAGATGCTAGAGTTGTGTGCGCAAGATATCAATGTCTGTGCAGGTGGTGGACGAAGCATCGACCACAATGGAGGCATGTTGTTGTGGGGGAACGCCATGCTTATGATGGCCACCCCGACCACAATAAGTACAAACACGAGTGTCGGTTCCCTTGGAGTGATTCTGACAGTCGTGGCCCCTGCCCCGAGAGCTGGTGCGATCCCCACGAGCCGGCAGAGGGGCGCGGCGAGCTTTAAAAGATTGGTGGATAAGGGCCGGAGAGACAGTCGTGGGAGCATCGGGGAGTGGTATCACCTTCAAAAACATGGGGGCACACATGAGAGGGAGAGATTGGTGGAGGAAGAATGGATATTAGCACGGACGTTGTAGAGACGTGGATGGGCACAGACCATCATCATGACAATGCCAACAACTTCTTCCTGATCTCGTTGGGAGACAAGATCTGGCGTGGGTGGTTGATGTTGAATCCATATCTCGATGAGAGTTTTGGGCCTCGCCAAAAAGGAGGTCAGATCTCCATCCACCTCTGGTTCAAGAGACTAGAGGTCCGTGAAAATGTCGAACAAGTGTTGCAAACTGTTCTTGCTAGAATAAAGGGAGTGAAGTTCATCCTACATGGCATTGGCCATCTCATGATACATCGTCATACGATATGGTTCACTGTCCATAGAATTCACAATCCATGATTGAACGTGTCCATCGCGGAGTCATTCCTTGGTGGGTGCAGCAGGTTGTGCCTTAAAGATATAATGAAGAAGCCCTTTGGTCTGGAGAACACGACGCACCTTGTGTACCCATTTGACAAAATTCTTTTTGCCACTAAGGGAGATGATGGTAATCCGGAGCTCTTCCCAAACTTCAAGGAGAGAAGTCGTGGCACGGGCCGGAAAGGGCGGAGCATCATTCAATTCCATGATCGGCAATGAGCAGAGGAGAAGCCGCGAGGGATAATGGAGTGTAGCAAGATGTGGGGCAAGCACCAGAAAGAAGCCACAGTGGAGTTAAAGAGGAGAGGCCGTAGATTGGAGGGGGTCACTACTAGCTAAAATGGAGAGATCGTGGTGTGGGGGGAGAGGGTTTGCGCGCACAACAAACACACACGTCTCGGAAGAAGAGTGCACTGGAGGACGAAGGTGGGGGTCAGCAGAGGAGGCCACACCATGGGGTGTTTAAGAACAGTGAGTATGCACGGCTCGGAAGGAAAAGCCACACGAGGTAGGCGGTGTGACCTCAGCAGAGGAGGCCACAAAAACTTTGTTGGTGGGCTCGGATGTTAAAACTGCAGGTCGCACCAAGCTCGAACACAGGCGGTTTCAGCGAGCTTCTGTGGCAGTCTTTGATGTGTGGTGGTCATAGGAGGAGCTGGCGAGCGCGGAAAGAGGCCGCACGGTACGGCCACAGCGGTGTTCAGCGAACTCGGCAAGAGGCCGCACACGTAGAGGATGAGCGGTCTTGGAGAGCTCAAAGCTAGAGCCCGCAAAGGTCGGGGCGGGCAAGAGCAGAGGTAGGTCACAACAGGCAGCAAATACAGCTTATAAAAGGAGTTATAAAAGGAGCATGAATGGCGAAGGATACACACAGTGGGAGCAGGACATGAGCTCAATTAAAAAAAATAATATTTTATTTTTGTTCCGGAATTGCGAGTGCGGGCTCAAGCCAGAAACATGAACATGAGCTCAATTAAAAAAAATTCAGGATTCCTATATCTGTGATATCATAATTATGGGGGGGGGGGGGAGGGGGCCCACTCGTCAGTACCCGAGCCGGTGATGCGGGGTGCTGCGCGACAGTAGTTTTTATTATTTTGTTTAATTTTGTTAATATTTTAGATTTCTTGATTTATTTTTTAAAAATTAATATTTTATTTTTGTTTGTTGCATTTTTTAATTTGAAAAATAATTGTAAAAATAATAATATTAAAATTTTTTGCTAAAGGTATGACTGCCGGTAGCCACGAGCAAAAGCAGCGCACAGGGGCCGACCGTAAACCTACCCTTTTATTACTATTTACTATCACATCGGCCGACCATAAACCTACCCTTTTATTACTATCACAGCGGCCAACCGTAAACCTACTCTTTTATTACTATGCATTATCTTGTTATATCATCAATTTTGCATATACTGGCGCATGATATTATATATACACAACTGTCAAGAACCTGGTGCACGATGTGGGACTAAACGGGTATGACTGTTCACTCACAAAAGTAACTCACATTTACCTCTGCCGCCGCTGGCCTGCCCAACGCCCACCGGAGGGTTCGGCGGTGTCCGGCGAGCTGGGGGGGGGGGGGTCTGTTTGCGGGTTGTTGGAGGTTTTGGAATTTGGAGGAAATTGTTACTTGCAGGCTAGATTCTTTAGATCCACCAGGCAGGATTCATTTTATGGCAAGAACTCAACCTCAAACGTGTCAATATGTTTTCTTTTTTATTGTATAGAGAGAGTGATTAAAATCTAAATTCGATCGAGAGATGTGGGACTAATTCCTAAGAATGTAATGGGCTCTAAATCAGCCTTTGTACAAATTATCTTAATAAAAACAAATGAAAAAAAATGAAGATTCATATAAGTCAGCCCCAAATTATTAGGCCGAGATTGATAATATCTATAATGTTTCTGTTGCAGGGACTTTACCAAGAATCAGTCCGATACTATGTGAGGGCTCTTGCAATGAATCCCAAGGCTGATAATGCTTGGCAATACTTGAAGATCTCTCTTAGGTACTCAATTTCTGGCAACCCCTGTGTTTAACCCCGACTTTTTTAGATCAAACTGCTGAGTTTTATGGCAATAATTTCGCTCTGCAGATTCGCATCCCGAACTGATATGTTAGAAGCGTGCGATTCGCGCAACCTCGATCTTCTCCAGAAGGAGTTTCCATTATGATTTTCCATCTACCATGGTCAGAAATCCCCACTTGAAGAAAAAAGGTTGTAATTGGTTACAAAAAAATGTAACTATGTATCCCAAAACCTACAAGCAGCATGATTGGCATTCGCTCCAGCCGCGCGCGATCGGCCCGGCCCATGCGGATGGATGAGTCGGGTTGAATCGGTGTTCTCGAGGGCTTGTCTCAGTTGTTGTGAATAAGGATGTGGAATTGTTGGATGGGATCTTTGAATTCTTCATTATAAAAAAAGAAGGATATTTGTATTTTATATTAGGAGTATCATTACAAGAACTTGTGCTTGTGTTTGTGGTTCTATCATTCTTATTGCTTTGATAATTTGGCTTGAGTGTATCAAATAAGTGCTGGGATTGGTTGACAATGTCATCGCTCCCGTGCCCCGTGCGATATTATCTAGCTGCGGTGGTTGGCTTCGTCCGTCCCTGTTATTTAATTTTTTTTAATTTAGAAGTATTATAATTTTTAAAAATATTTTTTATTTGTTCTATAATTATTTAATAACTTATTAAATTATTAAATAGAAAATTAATATGATTTAATATTTTTTTAATATTATTTAATAAATTTAAAATTGAAATTTTTAAAAGAAAATTTAAACCTGTGCGGCGGCTGCGCGATTAAGTCCTTTGTCGCTGGTGAAGTTGTCAACGGCCTTTCCGGGCGCTATCGGTGGGTTCACCGGAGTCTGGCGGACATGCCGGGGGTTATTCCGCGGTGAGCGGGCAACAGGAGGCCTGCCCATCTGCCACTTGACACTCCCGATCCCGCGACGCCTCTCCCGATCCTGCCTCGGCGGTTGCCTGCTCGGCCCCCATCAACGGGTTCGTCGAACTACAGGGAACCTGTCAGGGGTTGTTCGGCGGCCTGCCCGGCCCCCACCGGCAGGTTCGTCGGACTCCGGTGAACCTGTCGGGGGTTGTCCGGGGGCGAGTGGACAGGGCCACCACCATCGGTGGCCCTACCTGTGAGACCCAGATCTGGCATAAAGTCCTTTAGTCCTTTATCAAAGAGGTCGGCGGGGGCCCTGCCCGCTCGCCGCTAGACAACCCTCGACAGGTTTGCCGGAGTCCGGCTAACCCAACAGTGGGGGATGGGCAGGCCACTGTGCCAAACGAAGCCAAAATCTCTTGTCTATAATAAAAATTGTGCTCTCATCACCTCTTGCAAATCCCCATTCACTGGGAAAAAACAAACGACGGGCGGAGTATAACATTCTAGGGTTTGCAAGCGGTGAGAGCATTGCCATGTCGGGACTATGTTGTGATCGGAGTACTGTCGCGCGGGACATTCGAAGAATGCTCATGCACTGTCACGATCCGGGTATTGTTGCGTTTGGCCGTAGAGGCGGAATCTTGTACCCGTCACTCTTGTGTGTGCATGAATTTTTTATATATATACTAAAATTTGAAGTTTTAATTAATATAACTTTATAATATTACAACTAATAATACAAGTAACAATACACTTACCGTGTAGCAATCCAGCGCAAAAAGACTGTTGGTCCGGTCCATGACCGATCTTTTAAAAGACCGGTCTTTTGACCGATCGGTCCCGCTCAAATCAGTTCCGGTCCGGGACCAGTTTTCCTCTTCTTGAGGAGGACCGGTTGGGACCGAGAGTCCTAACCGGTCCCGGACCGGTCCTAACCAATCCAAGACCGATTTTTTTTACTAGTACTCTGCTATTCTGAATCGATTGCAGTCTTCTTTTTTATTAGATTTTGTATGAATGTTGTTTAGAATCAAATTTTGGCTCTAATCTCATCTAGGTTGATGAAAATGGAGAGAATTATAGTCCAAAACCTATGAATATGAGTGCATAACCGGTCTAATTAACGGTCTTTTACCGATCTTTTACCGGCCTCAGTATTTTACCGGTCCCGATCCGGGACCGGTCTTTGGTGAAAAACGGAGGGCACCTAGAGACCACCGGGCCTGGTCCCTAGCCGGTCCTAACCGGGACCGGTCCCTAGCCGGTCCTAACCGGGACCGGTCCCTAGTCGGTCCTAACCGATCCGATCCCAACCGGACCGGTTAGGATCAGTTTTTTTGTGCACCACTACCGTGCAGCCGCAATAATTCCCCAAGTCCCGAAGCATGATGAAATTGCTTTCTTGAGCCGGATATGGAACAACGGTCGAACCGGTCCTATTCCAAAAGGCCGAAGAAAACCGAAGTTGCGATGCTCCGCCCGTCGTCGCCTACTCCTGCCTTTCTGCTCTCTTCCACTGGGAGAGATCTCCAAGCTTGCTGTTTGATGAGGAATTGGGAAGCGTGATGGGGAGGAAGAAGAAGAGGGATCTGCCTTTTTGCAGGATTCTGAGAGAGAACGCTGCGCTTGGGCTTGTGGCGATCTCATACGTATCGATCGACTATCTCCGGTATCTCTCCCCCTTTTGGCACGGGCGACTGCAACCTGCCCTATGGATCGCGCTCGCCGTCGCCGCCATTTCCCGGGTTCCGTTCTACCGCCACTGGGCGGAGGAGCTCCGTGCAGCCATCCCGTTCCTTGCCTCCATTCTCTTCATGCTGTCCGCCCTCCTCTATGAAGCTTTGTCGGTTAGATTCGTCACGGCGGTGCTAGGCCTCGATTGGCACAGGTAAGGAACAGTACAGAGAATTTGATTCATTGGAGTTTCGTTTTATCTCATTCTTTGTTCAAGTGTTTCTGAATCTAGTAGTTGAAAGCATGAGGAAGGTCTTAAGGATACAATTCTGCTTGCTTGGAACAAATTTACCAATTTTAGAACACTTTTTGGAACATTGTGCCTCAGAAATATGGCATTTTCGTACTTTGCATCCCCAACTATCAATTTTTAGCACTTTGCACCTCTTTTGCCAAAATTTCAAGGGAATTTTAATGTTTGCGCAGCACAAAAAATACTCATTTTGGCATTTTGCACCCCGAATTATTGGTGCTGCCTTGACATAAATATCCTTGAATGAGCATTTTTGTGCTGTCTGGACTTAAATACCCTTGAAATTTTGACCTGGTGGTGGAAAGTGTCAGAAATCAGTAATTGGGGAGGGGGGTCAAAGTGCCAATTTTAAATATTCGGAATACAAAGTGTCAAAAACCCGTATTTTGAAACTGCAAAATGCCAAAAAACCAAATTTAGAGTCATGTTTACATGCTGATGTTTAAAAAAAAAAATTTTTAAAAGAACTTCATTATTGATACATGCATGATAGCTGGGTTAAGAATCTTAACCTTCAAATTTTGAGTTCTGGAGAATGGTTCACTCTCCATGTACTGACTTTCAATTCTTTTGTTTGCTAAACTTGCTCTTCCAATGTTATTAGCAAATTAATTAATGTATCAGCTCTCAATACTCTGGATGCATTTGAATACTGCACTCAAAATTGACACGAAGAACACAGGAAAAATCTCATATAGCTTTAATACCTGCAAAGTTAGGTCATGTTTGAGAGAGTGGTTGCAGCTTAGTAGAAATTGTGAATGCAGTTATGAAAAACAAAGTTTAACGTTTGGATAGATGTGCCAAATGTTTTTTTTTGGGGTGGAAAAATGACTTTTCAGGCTAAAATATCACCCAAACCCTACATAATGAAAATCGGTCAACATGGGGAGTCACTGATGGTCCAAATGCAGTTAAACTGTCACCACTGAGTTTATTGCCACAGTTCATACCGCTGCCACTGAAAGGCTGCAACTGCCCCAATCAGGGCCTTAGTCTTATTCAATATGTTGGATTTTGTTTGATCCCAATCTATTAGTACAAACTTCTAGAAATTCTCCATCTTGTGTCAAATACTTCATCAAGCACTTGTAATATGACAAAACCCTAAAAACAATCTTCCCCCTATGATGATGCATTTATGTCCATGTATTATATTCTATGAAGCACGGATACTTCCCCAAAGGCAGTGTACCCATATCGAATACGTATCCGGTACCGGTACGTACCCGAGTCTCGACGGATACACCTATGTGGACACACTTGGACTTGCACATTATTCTGCATATTGTGATAGGAGTCTATTTTTCTAGAGTAAACAAAAGTTGTCTCTATGCTAGGAACTGTTGGTACATCCAATTAAGTTGGGTATCTGTATCGAGTATATTTATGGCACTTGTACCTTTTTGTTACAAGTACGTGTATTGAACGTGTTGATACAATGCAAGTTATTAACAAAACGACTAACTTATTTCTAGACTAACCGGAGATTGAAAATGTTGATTTCCAATAATGAAATTGATCTCCAACAATGAAGAAGAAAAAGAAAAAAAAAGATTGATCAGTAGACTTATGTTTAATTTTATCTCTTTTAGTTAAACATATAAGATATTAAATTTTGTAATATTTTTGAATGTTTAATGTTCGAAAGCTTTATGTTATGTTGCATTGATTTGTGGAGTTGTACTTCAAGCAAGGTTGTCAGGATCGAGATCCTAGGTGGGATCGTTCAAGGGGTTGGATCGGATCGCATCGTAGGATCGGATCGTGGATCGTAAGATCCCACTACATTCTTAAAACTAGACCTAAATGATGAAATTGAATTTGATATTAATCATATCATACAATTACACAAATAATCTATACTAAAAATCATATAATTAATCATTTTCATTTGTTTTCTGGATGATTTCTGGGCATAAATCATCCAGTTTTCTGGATGATTTCTGCCCAGAAATCATGCATAAATTTGGACTTATCATAAACAAGTATCATCACATTATCACAGCAGGAATCACAGAAATTATCACAGGAATCACAGAAGAAGAAGAAGAAGCGACGGCGACGGCTTACGGGGAGGAAGAAGCAGCGACGGCGACGGCTTACGGGGAGGAAGAAGCAGCGGCGGCGGCGGCTTACGGGGAGGAAGAAGCAGCGGCGGCGGCGGCTTACGGGGAGGAAGAAGCAGCGGCGGCGGCGGCTTACGGGGAGGAAGAAGCAGCGGCGGCGGCGGCTTACGGGGAGGAAGAAGCAGCGGCGGCGGCGGCTTACGGGGAGGAAGAAGCAGCGGCGGCGGCGGCTTACGGGGAGGAAGAAGCAGCGGGGAGAGAAGGGGTCGGGAGAGGGGAAAATCGGGAGAGGGGAAATAGGGTTTACTCCTGCCTATTCCGTTTTTATCGGGAGAGAGGGAAATAGGGATCTTTTATCGGGAGAGAGGGAAATAGGGATCGTGGAATCGTTATTAGGGATCGCGATCCTACCGATTCCACGATCCGGATCGTGATCCCGCTTTATCTTATCCTAATTTCGATCCGGGTTAAGATCCGGATCGAATTGTAGGATCTGGATCGTAGGATCGTCCGATCCAGACATCGTAGGATCGTCCGATCCTACGATCCGGATCGCGATCCTGACAACATTGACTTCAAGTTATGATTTATGTTTCATGTTTCGATGTTTTGAGAACTATTTATTGCACTTGTGATATATATATATATATATATATATATATATATATATATATATATATATATATATATATATATATATATATATGGGGCGGATCCAAAGGTGGCCCTAGGGACACTGACCCCCCATTATTTTTCAAAATGGTTAGTGTATTTGGATTCCTCTCGTCGAGGCAATGAATTTTGACTACTTATACGTCAAAAACGGTGGTCAGATGAGGGAGAAACAGCTTTGATAAGATGGAAACGTTCAAATTTTTTTTTGAAGGAAGACGATGTCTGACCCCACATGTTAAAAATTTTAGGATCCAGTGACGCATTCAAAAAAAATTGTGCACCCCGATTATCAATTTGTGCACTCCCATTATTAATTTTCTGGATCCGCCATTGTATATATATATATAATTTGTTATAACGTATCATGTCGTACTCGTATCCTTGTTTATTAAATTTTATCGTACCGCCATACCGGGCACATATCGTACCTGGTACCCGTACCGGTGCTAAATTATATTCCATACTGCTGTGTCATAGCATACACTATCAAGATTAGTCTTTTTCTGAACACAACTGCAGGAAAGAGTTTACAATGGGTATCTTTGATGTAATTCAACCAATGCACTTCATAATATCCTAAAAATCTCATTTCTCTTAACATCGACAGGTTATCTGCAAGGATTGCTTATGAGGCTTGAGCTATAATGATATATTTTTCATTTAGTTGAAATCATGTGTTTTACTTGATGTTGAAGGTTACTCAATGTATAAACAAGAATTATTTCATAATTTTCAATGTGTAGGGCACATATGAGGTACTATTTTCTGGTTTGTCTTAATCTATAACTACCCAGTATGTTGAAGTCTTCTTAAATTTCGAGAAACACAGCTGCATAGTCTACAATTGTTTTTTTTTCTCATTCTTATGTCGTTCCTTCCTAATGAATTTATTTTTTATTGATTAATCATTTTTTTGATTAATTAATTATTAATAATTCAAATATTTATTGCTTATTAATTCTTAAATTGAATTAATTAAGTAATCAAATTTGTGCCGCCACCTTTGGGAGACGACGCGGATCTCACGGCAACTCCCAAACAACCGCATCTAAGCAATCTAACCATTCCATCACCCGCTCCATATCTTGAGCTACCTTCATCCACAATATGGTAGACTCGGCCGACTTCTTGGATGTTATGAACCGGCTACACGTAGTTATATCCTTCATGGATGCACACCTTTAGGATGTAAAAGCACACTTTTAGGACGCCGACGCACGTCATCAGGACGACATGACAACCCTCACCACTAAGCTAAATGGACTAACAACAACACCTTCCATGGTTACCACCCCACCCACGGATCACGCCAGCAGCAGTCAAGTTCCGCTACCGCCGCCCATCCACCACGAGCCACCACCACAACCCCTCTTACGCCCTGAAGCTGCTATTTTGTCTTCTATACCTTGTTGTAATTCCCCACCTACAATGGGAAAACTGATCTCTTGGGTTGGCTCATCAGGTGCGAACAACTTTTTGTCCACCAAGGCACCAACAAACTTAAACAGCTGAACGACTTCCTCTGGCCTCCTTCCACCTTCTTGACTCGGCTTTGCTTTGGGCCACTCGTTTCCTCACTGACCAGCCTGGTCTGACGTGAGACGGCTTCAAGCGATTCTGCAACTTGCGTTTCGGCCCTCCTATCCGCAGCATACCCCTTAGTACCCTCACGACACTACGCCTGACGGGCTTCGTGGATGATTATCTAGAGCTTTTTCAACTTCTTCTAGCACTCGTTACACTTTCCTCAGAGATGCAAGTTGTCATCTTCCCCGTCGAACTTCATGATCGCTTACGACTTGATGTCGAATTTGAGGCTCCTTCAGATTTAGTGACTGTTATGAGTCTGTCCAGGCTATGTGATTGTCGTCTCCAACTAGTGCAGGAGGTCTATTTGCGCACTGGCACGAGCATTCAGCCAGGCTGTCCTGAGGTTCATCCAACCCCACTAGCCCGTAAACTATCTTGGGCCGATATGATGGAACAACGCATTCAGGGCTCGTGTTTCAACTGCGGCGAACAGTACACTTGTGTCCACAGGTGCAAACGAATTTTCTATCTACACGTCGAGAACTCTGATGATGATGGTATCGGATAATGCAGACACCATTGATCTCCCTCGAGTTTGAGAATAAGCTCTTTTTGCAAGACAGGAGAGATGTTACGAGTTCTTTTATGACATTATTCATTATTATTTATTTCTTAATATGCATTTATTCTATCTTAGAGTTGCGTCTTTATATGACGTTGTTATTTATGTTGTGTCTTTATGTGATTCCTTTTTTAGTTGCATGTCCAAATCTGTTATTTATTTTCATTAAAGGTCTGTTGTAAGTTCTATTTAGAGGACACTAGGGGTTTTGTATGGGTAAGCAATAAAATAGTTTATTTCTTGTCTTTGCATGAGATCTTGGAAGCTCTCTCCCCTTGAGCAAGCCCCGCTTAGGCGGTCGTGATCAAAGCTTCGTAGTATCTTCCCCACCATCATCTCCACCTCCAGCCACTCATCTGGTAACCTCCGAGTAGACCCATAACATTGTCTTCCTCATTCTTTGAACTAAGAAGTCTCTTGTTCTTCCCTCTTCTCCTTTGAAAAACAAGAAGAGATAATCTAAAGTCTGTATTCACACTATGTTGACAGGAAGATACAATCTGAATCTTTTGAAGATTGTGTCACATTGTGGAAATGTTCAAGACATCTTCTTCAAGCTTTTGTTAAGAGTTTTGAGAATGTCTTTTTCAAAAATTCAGGATTTTGGTTTTTAGAATCTCCTTATCAAATGATTAGTGTGATTCTCCGAGTCTCCTTATCAAAAGACTCTAACTATCTTTTGGACAATGGATTCCTATTTGTGGTAAAAGCGAGTTCTTAAATTTAAGGAAACCTTTATAAAACTTCTGTGTCATCTTTATTGCATTTCTTTAAAGCTTAAATTTATTTTTCTGTCTTTTTATTACTGCAGTAGTATAATTTGTAATCTATGTTGAATTTGTGATTGTTCTGCAAGAAATTATTAATACTTTCTTCACCCCTCTTTAGAGTAATTTAGATTAAGATTCTCAGAACTTTTTGCACTTTCAGAAGGCATTGAAAGTATGTGAAGAAATTCCTCTTTTTGATCACATGTGCGGAAGCCAGAGTTTGAATGTCACGCTTGGATAATATCTCCCTTCCCCTCTCCCCTTGGATGACCCCCTCATATTCCCCATCACCTTTGCTGGCTCTCCACAACCCCGCCCCATTCCATCTCAATTTTCTTGCGGCCACCACCACTACCACCTCCGACGACAACCACCAGCCACCCTTGGCCAGTCACCCCTCCTCTCCATTACTCCATAACTACCTAGCCACCTCCCCATTTAATTCCCTCTCATTCTCATCCTACAGTTACTCCTTCTAACCCAGGTCCAGCCCACTATTCCCCTTAATTTTCCAATCCCTGCTGCACACCCCACGTCCAACCCCCACCCTCCCACTATCCTGAAACAAAACAAATACCCCCGACCCCCACCCCACTTGTAACTACCTGGAAACCCAGTACTCTAACCATTTACTGCAGTTTCTAGTCAATGCCGAACCAAACGAATTTACGCCTTTCTCTGGATAACTACCCAGGCCCATTGCATCCACCATTCACCCCCATACTCCCCTAGCCCAACATCTCTCACGGCCCTGGACAGCCTACAAACCCCAAACTTTCTGCTCCCTGCCAAGAACCCATTCAGAACGTGATTCCAACCTCAATAATTGGTTCCTGCACCACTCGACAATCTCCCAAGGCCTACAGGTCAACTCCAAACCCCTTTCATCCCAAACCACAGTTTTTCAGTCCACAGGACATACCCTTCAACAATCCAAAAACTTCATACAGCCCTACGATTTCCCTCTAACAATCACAATTCCGTACACCACCGCTTCCCCCGTATCCGGTTTCTACTTGGATCTTCATTGAACCTTCTATCCCGGTTATTATTGCGAGTTTATTGATTGGTTGTTTTTTTTCTTGGTTGTTTATTTCATGTTTTGGGTTCATTTGATATCTAGATTGCTCGGAAGCCTCTTGTGACTTATTAGGGTTTCTTTGCTTATGTAATTATTTTCCCGTGCTCTTATATATACCGCATTACATGTTTCCCGATTTGTGGAGTTCTGCTTGATTTTGGCTTAACTTTATTCATTATGGATCTCATTCATATTGTCAGCCTACACTTTGCTACATCTGTCCTGCATCATTCATTCAATATGAACTTCGGCTTTCTAGATAAAGATGCTACAACTTTTCTGCCTTTTCTTGATTATGGTAAATTTTATTATATTTTTTCTCTTATATTTCATCACTCAATTGCTGTGGAAGTCTCAGTCAATTGTAGTGGAAGTCTTACGAGATTCTTTCTTTGTCAGATCTGCATCTCCTCTTCCTGATACCGGTCAGTGGCTTTTGTTAGCTCTAAATGAGAAACTTCCTCAAATGGTGGTTGATATACTTCGAGCTCACATTGCCGGTCTTCATCATTTTCTTATGTTATTCATAATGTTAGGTTTCTCTGTACTATTTAACTCTATCAGGGCCCCTGGGCTGGGTCTTGCTGCAAGATATATGTTCACGATGGCTGTAGGCCGTCTTCTGCGGGCTATAACTTTTGTGTCTACAATTCTTCCTTCAGTTCGACCTTGGTGTGCCTCGTCAAGATTTGCTGTGGCAGCACATCCTCATCCTTGGGCTCAGAAATACTATGTGCCATATGCTTCTGATGCTGATGCCATTTATAGGCTAATACGAAGTGATACTAATTTTGGTGAGTTATGTGCTACTTAAACTTGTGTATACCCTTAAATTGATCAAAGTAATTTAGCTATTTCTTTATTTTTATTGCAGCAACCGCTAAGGAATATCCTGTTGAATACAGGCCAAACTGGGGAAAAATGAGTTTCCTGATTAATATATTAAGACCCAATTTCTCCGAGGGATCTACCTGGTACCATTTGCTAAAGAAAGCAGGTGGTGGATGCAATGACCTCATGTACAGTGGTCACATGCTTGTTGCAGTGCTGACTGCCATGGCATGGATGGTATGCAAGTCTCTATCAATAGTGTTAATCTACTTTTTGACATGTCTTTTTGTTTTCTTATTGATTTTCATGCTAGCTTATATGGGATTGCTATTAATACAACCTTTCTTGATATGCTTCAGAGTAATTATACGAGATAGTGACGCAGGAAAAATCTATATGAGTCGAATTTATGATAACCTGACCCTAAATGCAATACAAAGGAGTACACCAAAGTCACAAATGAAGCTTTGGTCAACCCTAGAGTGAGATGCAAGCAACCACGATGAATGTAAAGGAACCAATGACGAATCTTAAAATGAAGATGCAGATGAAGACATACACACACAATTCAATGAACTAACGAAGGATAACCCTAATGCAAATCACATGCAATGATTCAAGCAACAACAACAACACTCAAGCTTTATCCCACCATAGTGGGGTCAGCTATATGGATCCTTTGCCGCCATTGCACCTTATTTTTAGTCACAATCTCACTAATGCCTAAGTACATGCAATGATTCAATCTTGCAAATATTTTTTCCGACGCACAATTAATTAAACAATGTAAATTTTAAAATATCCGTGCATATAATCTCAATTATCACAAACATCCAAGATTAATAATTATGCGATTATTGTAGAATAAATTAAGAGTGCACTAGAATTAAATGTAAGGAGATTAAGTAACACACATCTAAATAAAGAGTAAAGAGAGTCACATATTATTTGCAATTAAGATGACATCCACTGTGAGGACATGTGAGTGGAAGCAGAATGAGCACATGCGGGTCCCTGGTGGGCATAGGAAGAGGAGAACTGGCCTACTCAGCAAGAGAGTCATGCATCAACCGGCGGAAAGCCAGAATTTCTTCAGCGGAAAGAGGGGGGGTGCCGCGTTGGAATTCACAGAGCGATGAACAGAGATGCCTTCCACAGCATCAGACAAGTGTGCAAATCTAGACAAGGATGATCTATTTTGAGAGCGACCAGAGCCACGTCCACCACGAGGAGCAAGACCGCCCTTGGGAGAAGGAAAACCGTGGAGCTTGAAGCAAGTATCTCTGGTATAGCGAGATTTCTCGCAATAATCACACACAGGGTGATCTTATTCTATAGGCTTCAATCTAGTGTCACGAGCAGGACGAACCCCGTGGTGAGAAGAAGTGACAAGAGCAGATCCCTCGGTGGCAGAGTCGGGAAGGAGAGTCTGTCGGCGATCGAATTCCTGTTGTACAAGTTCGTATACTTCTGGTAATGAAGAAAGAGGAGAGCGTCTTAGGATGTGAATGCTCCAAATCCCGATGTAAGCCGTGAAGAAATTCAAAGATGCGATTCCGTTCTTCCCGTGCTCTCACTAGCAACTCATCTTCTGGAGACACAAGGGTCAGAGAATCGAAATTATCATACTCCTGATATAGTTGGGTGAACTTTGAGTAGTAGGCAGATGGGGGCCGATCACCCTGTCGCAGGAGGAATATCCTGTGTCGAAGTTGGTAGATCTGAGCTGCATTTCAACGACATGAGTAGGTGGTCTCTGCGCGCTTCCAGATATCTGCAGCAGTATCTAAGAATAGATAATTCCAAGCGATGGGCTCCAATATAGAGTTAAGAAGCCAGGACATCACAAGGGAGTCCTCAGACTCCCATTGAGGCCACTCTAGAGAATCGGAAGAAGGTGTCTTCGTCGTGCCACTGATATAGCCAAACAACTTGCGACTTTTGAGGGCAAGGATGATAAAGCATGCCCAAGGAAGGTAGTTGGAACCATCTAATTTCATAGTAGTGATTTTGGGGGTGGGGGGGGTCCATGTTCAAGATTTACATGGCTAGATCCAACGGAGGCCGGAGTAGGAGTTGCTCCACCAGAAGACATACATGTAGAGGAGTCACTCCCCGCCATAGAATACCCCAAATAGAAATCGTGGGCACGCACAAGAGATCACAACGGATGTCGTAAGATAAGGGTAGCCCTCATAGAAAGAGGGGAAGAACCCACATGTCCAAAAGAATCGAAGGAAGAAGAAAACAGGAGAGGGCGCCGAAAATGAGGGAATCAAGAACCCATGAAACCTGCGCTCCTAGAGGACGAGAGAGGGTGCGGAAGAGAGAGGAAGAGGCGTGGATGTTGAGAAGGACGGAAGCCGCGAGACGGGATCCAAGCGGGAGGCGAGAAGGGAGCAGAAGAGGGATCACGAGCCGGGAGTGGAAGCGGGATCACAAGCGAGGAGCGGGATTGATGCGAGAACCGTAAGGCTCTGATACCATGTTGGAAATATTAGAAGAGAAACATTAGCTTTATTTACTTATCCACATAGGGGCCTATATCTAGATTACATAGACTCATAACTCTTGACACACGATGGGGACTAAACCCACTAATAAACTCAAATAACAAAATACTAATTTCTCCAACATATATAATTATGTATATAAATAAATAATTATTAAAATCCGACATCAAATATCCCCGATATATGCCCAGACATATTAAAATCGACATGAAAAACCTAAACTGTCGTCCCTGACATCCGACATATACAACCTTGCATATACTGCTAGTCTGCTAACATAAAAAGCAATAACTTAACAGACGGTGTACGACCCGTATTCGTCGAGCCCCTAAAGAAAACAAGTTGGAATGACCAAAAGGGACACATGGGGAGAGCTCGCAGACACCTTGCAGCTACCTCATCTAGGCCCCACAATTCCCTCGTCGGTCGGCTGGTTAAATTCGCAAAAGCTCGCTAGCGACCTGATGAACATCACGTAGGGTGAGGCCCACCTTCTGACGACGGGCTAAAACCCCTATAGTTGCCTATAAATACGACACATTGTTGACGGGGAGAGACAGTGCTAATAGGTCCAAAATGTACTTGCGCAAAACTATTGAACTTGTCTATTCTTAGCTTGAGCCTACCTGTCAACCCATAAACATAGAATATTATTTGGTTCGGGAGAGATTATAACAAGTATTCATAACTTCATCATCAAAGTGAATATTAATCTAGTTCATTTGACTTGTGTTTAGTTGTTGTGTATCGGTGTGAAAGCATCTTTAGTCATCCTGAGATTAAAAAAATCTCTGTAGTAAACAATTTATTATCATATAGGGCTTCTCATATATAGTTTACATACCTCTCAAAATTCCAAATATAATCCTCTTTGGCAAAATGTCAACTTTCTTGTTCAAAGTTATGATTCATGTTTCTCTGTTCATCAATATCAGTCATCTTGATTCATGTGTAGGCATGTTCCAAAGTAAGTTTAGATGTTTTTTTGGGTACAGTTGATTATCAATATTCACCTTCCAATGTCTGAAATTCATACCATCAGGCTTGTCGATGTTCACATTTTCACCATCGGTCTCCATTGCTCTGATTTTTCTTGAAGTATCAAAACTCGCTCAATAATTTATGAGCAAATAACTGCAAAAAATCCAAACAAAAAAGATACGATTTGCGAGGTTTTTTGAGGAGCACTTACATCCATAACCTCACACAAAGGTGCTTCTATTACTCTGTGTTTGTAAAAAATTGCATAAATTTTTATCGCCAAGTATCCCTTTAGGCGTTGTGAGAGTCTAGCCACCACTAGGCATGTTAAACGAGGGAGGGGTAGACCAGTAAAAACTTGGAATGAAACTGTGAGGAAAGACGTGATGTACTCGTCCATTAGTGAGATTATGACAAAAGATAGGGCACAATGGCGACAAAGGATCCATATAGCCCGATCCCACTATAGTGGGATAAAGGCTGGAGTGTTGAGTTGTTGAGAATTATCCCCGGACAATCTCCCTAAGTCTGTATTTTCCTACTTTTTGTTCTCTTTCTCACTTTCTTATACCCTCATTCCTCTCTTTCTCCCGTATGTCTTCAAAGAACAAACAAGTAAACTCCAATAGAGAATGCAAATCAAGTAGAAAGTAAGAGGGAAAATATTTTAGTGATCTTATTCTTCCACATAGGAGGCTATATATAACATTACAATAGACTCTTAGACACGAACAGACAATGTGGGACTAAATCCCATACACATACAAATACACTAATATTAGTTATCTCAACTAATCACTATAAGGAAAATGATGTAATATATGTTTATTATGTATATTGTGTATATATATAACTATTCTGTTGAATCTCCCTTAATCATATGTTTAACCAAGCCCAGTTAAGATCCTGAGCATGTTATGATATGTCACTGATTTCTCCCTTGGTATCAACTCTGGTCTTTGCTTCCTCCACCCCAACCTTCGTGATCTATTTTTGCTTCTCCAGCCTCTGAAAATCCCTAGTTACTTCATGTCATGGTCTTACCATACTAAGGCTCTGTTTGGGAGGGTTTTTTAGAAAGGAAAAGGAGTGGTGGTAAAAGTAAGATGAGAAAATGAGTTTTTGGAAAATATATATTGAAAAAAGAGGTTTGTTTGGGTAAATTTATTTTGCAGAGATTTTCAGAAAGGAGAATCACTTTATAAACCGTTTGGCAAATCTTCGTTGCGGTAACTTTTTTTATTAAAAATGTGCGTCCGGAGGAAAATGTGGCCCGGGCGAAAAATGCACGTACAAGCGAAAAATGCGCGTCCAGGAGTAAAATGCACATCCGACCAAAAATGCGATTTTTTCGCCCGGGCGAGGTTTTTTCTCCCGGACGCGATTTTTTCGCCCGGACGAGGTTTTTTTCCCGACCGCAAATTTTTCGCCCGACCGCGAATTTTACCCCCAGAGGCGATTTTTTCCGCCCGGCCGCAAATTTTTCGAGCGGGCGCTATATTTTCGCCCGAACGCCAATTTTTCGGTTGAGAGCAAATTTTTTAGCCGGGCGCGAATTTTTCGAAAAATGAGAAAATGGAGTTTTTCGCGATAGCGTTTTCCAGAAAACGAAAAAGGAGCTAAAAAGCTCTCCCAAACAGACCCTAATACTGTGTTCGAGACCATTGCTCTTCGGCACTCTGCTCATTGCTTTCTATCTGCCTGACCATTTCCCCTGGCCCTGTCGTTGATCACTTTCTGTTAAACCGTTGTGATAGACGAACCGCTACAATTGGTTGCTGCTACTTAATCTCCCTGCTAATTCCTCGACTCTGCCCTCTGCCTGTGCTCCTTCGACAGTCTTGCTTCAAGAAAACTTGTCCAAAGCAATGGTCTCGATATTGCTAGCAGCAGCATAATATGGATATGAAAGAGCATGTGTAGGACTAACTTTGAGATGCATTGAATTCCTGCATGTATGACCTTTTTCATATACTTCAGAACATGATAAACCGTTGCCTAGAGATAATTGAGTAACAATTTGAGATTTCTTTGGCAAAGATTTTAGTGACCTAAATTATTAGCCATTAATTAAAAAAATCTCATAAAACCAATATTTAAATATATTTAAATCCGAGCTAATTTGACTGCATTTCGATTTACATACGAGAAAATATTCTTCATATCCCAACAACTCCATTGATTGCACTGAAGTGAAACATCATAAGTGATCTTCCTGAAAGACCTGTTCAAAAATTTCTCCTTTGTGAATTGCACATACTAGCTGATATGCATAGTAGAAACCTCAGGTTTTGTAGAACCCTAAGAAGATGAAGGGCAAGATCAATCCATGAAGATTGATGCAAATTCTCCTAAATTCCTTTCATCACACTTTCCGCCGCCGCCAAGTGGGGATTGTGGGACAGCTTCTGCGGCAGCCCACTGTTTGACGCTCAGAGCAGCGGTGACCGATGTTTAACTAAACCTCTCGGGACATCGAACCAAAAGTGGCGGTGGTCGGAGGGCCTCCCGCCTTGCTCCCACCATCACACCATATGAAGCCTTAATCTTCCTATTCTCTGCATTGTATAGGTTTACATGAAAAAGCTAGCAATTGCCCCCAGCAACTCGCGTATTAGCTATTAAAATAGTTAGGCTCGTTAATGGATGTACTTGTAATGGGCCGCTCATTCAGCTGCATCAGCCCGGTCGAGCCACATAATAGGGCCGCAACTCATACATCCCAATCCATCACCGCACGTGTTCTCACCCGACAGGTTGTTGAGGTCGGGTCTGGAACCCTTTACCTCCTTGATGTAAGGTCTTAACGCCAACTCACATCACCAACTGAGCAGCTCAATGAGCGACCCATAACAACACTCCTGTTTAACTTTTAAACATATCTTGTCCAGTAGTTAATACCACTATCAAAGAATTAAACCCTTGTTCCTATCATTGGCTTGCTTTTTCCAATTCCAGGAGGCTTACGGCGGTTGGACATCTGCTTTCATATGGTTTCTTGTCCTCCATAGCGCGCAGAGGGAGATTCGTGAACGCCACCATTATAGCGTGGATGTTATCGTCGCCATCTATGTCGGTATTCTTCTTTGGAGGATGACTGGCTTTATATGGTCGCGCAAAGACGCGTCTAAAGCTAAGAGACTCGCCAAACTCGATCAACTTCAAGGCAGGCTTACCCAAGCAGCGAAAGACTCGGACATGGATGCGATCAGAGAGCTGTTGGAAGAAGTGAATTTGGCGGGCAAAGCGCAGGGCGGTTTTCCCCGGTGGATGATATTTATGTTTGCAGGCATTGCAACTGCTTTCAGTCTCACCTGTGTTGTATTCGCGTTCACGCTGACGAGTGATGGTTGATGGCTCGGAGGTTGCGGCTTTCCTGCTGAACCATGTGATGTGGTTCTCGGTCCTTGCGGGCTTCTCGCCTTCTAAATATAACTGCTGGAAGAAGCCAGAACTAGATCAATGGTTGTTTAATGTAACATTATTTGATACTTGCTTGTGTGATTACCTATTTTTGTTTGATTCCTCATGTAATTTTGTATTCCACAACTTCTGCAGCTTATAAAAGGGAAGTTTTTTTTTCCTGCAATATTGTGGTTTCTCGTTTGAGGTTCTGTTTGGCATAGCGGTGGTGGTTATGAACGCAGTTGTTATCCGTTTGTTGCGACATTTCTGCTCCGGTGAGTTTGGACCAAAACACCGCGGTAATGAATGTGTTTGGCATAACAATGATTATCACCGCCATCAAGGAATTCGTCTGGCAGGCAGTTCTCTAGCAGGGTATGATCTTACAGGTTACAGCAGATGGGCCTTCACCATACTTTCTTCTCTTATAGACTGGAGCCGAAGGAATATCTTCAACCACTTGAACTTCAGCAGCAGCAGCAGTGTCCTGAAAGAATTCCTTTGTGTCTGTCCAATGTTGAATTCGTAATCATGACTATTTTGCTGTCAAACAAGATTTTGCGAGCCCCTACCTTATCTTTTTCGGCATTTAATTTTGCTGATAAGGTAGGGGCTCGCAAAATATTGGCTTTTTCAAAAGTGTTGTGCACAATTTCATAACTAGGGATAGAAGTTACCACAAGACTTGTGCAACTATTGAAGGCTCATGTTGTTGGGGCAAAATTTGTCACCCAACTTTCCACACTCAGCGACGGGTCAAAAGGATAGCAGAGGAATCAAGAATTGCAAGCCACTGATTACTAGCCCTTGAGGGTCAAGCGAATAGAGCACAAAAAAGAGGTTGCCGCTAGCAGCGGCGGACATCAGACTTACCTGCTGCGGAGAATACCACTTGTGGCAGGCAATGTTATTCCACAAAATATGTTGTTACAAGCTATTACGAGGGGCAGATAGGGGTGAGCTCTAGGCAACCGACAGACAATTTGAACTTGTCATCGTACCAACAACATGGTAGATTCTAGCTCAAGTTCGCATACCTCTCCAAGCACCTCTTGCCCTCTATTTATACATGAGGGTAGGTTGTCCGGACAATTGGGAGCATTTAATGTTGCATTAAATGTGCAGCCGCTCGAGGTACACGAAAAGTCGGGTGGCGGGACGTGAGAGAAGAGACCGCGCGGTAACTACGTGAGCTACCACCAACGAGGAGAAGGGCCCGCACGGGGCTTTGACAAGTACCCGCCGTGACTTCTTCGTCGAACGGTCGAGGAAGACCCTAGGAGAGCACACAGACTCTGTTGGCATCTTTGTGTGCGCCTTTGTTGGAGGGAACACACAGATCTCAGAGGGTGCCCACGAATGCTTCTGGATGCCCTCCTGGCTGCTTTGCAACCGACGTCGATGGATGCCGACCGTGGTCACAGGATTTGGGTTAACGCATGCAATGAGTGATAACATGTTCTCTTATGAGATTAAAATTGATGATTTTAACCACACCTGATGATTGGAAATTGTGGAAAAACTTAAGATCCTTTTATGCAATTTACAATCATGATCAATGATATGTGATGTAATTACCATGTAACTTTGAATTTGCAAGGAAGTCCAAGTATCAGTTGTGAGGCAAATCTGTGGAGCATTGCAAGTCAAATCACTTTTTAATTTTTTCTTCAACTCAACATAAATTTTTAAACAATCTTTTGCTATTGTCACACGAGATATCAATTGTAGTCTAGGCACAACAATATTACAAAACCGCTTAAAACCTTCGTGTTCTACGAAACTAAATGGTAACTCATCTGTAATAAAAATCTTAGCAATAGCCTTTTGACATTCAGCTTGATCAAACCTCCAAGAAATGTGTTTTCTCCTTCTTCATTTATAAATGATTCAACTGTCTTTTGTTTCTTGTTAACTTTATTAAGAGGATATGATCTATATCTATCCAAGTGACCAAAAAAAGTAGCAGTCGATGTGTTGTGTCCATACACTCTTTCCGTACAATAATTGTATTTAGCATGATGATATTTTTTATCGTTAGGCTTTGTATAAACTTTCTGAAAATGTTGTCATATTCCTGACTTAATTTTTTTGCTTTTTACCTATGTTTTTGATTCTGCGGGATTTGCAATAGATGTAATCTGAGTTGGTTGAGACTCTTGAATATCATTCTCTTTTAAAGTTGGTTGAGACTCTTGAATAGGCTGCTCATCCTTTTCTTGAGTAGACTGAAATAATTGAAAACATGTTGCAATTTAATAATGAGTTGACTAAAATAATATGAAACAAATAGAAAACACCTTATGATTCAGCACACTTACCATTAAAGTAGAATAACACAAAGCTTTGGAGGTTACAATAATCAAGAACACCACCTGAACACAGAACAACAAGCAATAACCATAAAATCTGAAGAAGAAAAAAATAGATATGGTTAAGCAAAAATCTGGGCGACCAGAAAAATAGATTTGAAAATCATAGATGTTAATAGATTTAACATAAGATGTATTGAGAAATGAGAATAAGGAACTATGCAAAAATCTGAGCAACCCTTAAAGGCTAAAGCCCATCCTAATTAAAAAATTGTGGAAGATTGCAAGCCCTAGAATAAGGAACAATCGGTTATCTATACATGTGTTGCGGACTAACTCGATGCCCCGGTCGGACCGGATAATCTTGGACCGTCTCAGCTCACGGAGCGGTCGAGCGCGCACACAGTCGATGAGAATGAAACAGTGAACACAAGTCTTGATGACGTGGAAAAACCCCTTAAATGGGTAAAAAACCACGTGACCGGGTCTGTGCCGGTCAAATTCCACCAGCTTCCGGAGGTTACAATATGCTTGGTGAATCGGGGCGACAGGCCGCTCCCGTTACAACTTGAGAGGAGAGAGAAAGACTGTGGCTTCCAGCGGGCAACAGGCTGCTCCGCGGAAGTGACTTAAATGATGGAATGTGCAGGATGGTTCTGGCGCGTGCGCTCGGGGCGGCTCGCGCTTGCTGGCCTTGATTGTCTCCTTTGTTCGGCTTCCTCGCGGTCTTGGGCGTCTCCTTGCCAACTGCGTGCTGGTGGGGAGCCTGTAGCCGACGGTGGAAACTGGTGGCCGCCGGTGGCTGCTGGTGGCTGGTGGTGAGCGAAGGCCGACTTGGTGGAGGAGGCAGACGAGCTCTCACCTGAGGAAGAAGGAGGAGAACCGAAGAAGGAAAAAAAGTGAGAAATAAGAGTCCCCTGGGGGTCTTTTTATAGCCTCCAGGGGTGGATCATGGCGGACCCCATCATTAAAGTGGTGGGGTGGTGGGTAGTTACCCCTTCGATCGGACGGCCGGGAGGGCCTCTCCCTTGATCGGACGGCGGGGAGGCCCCCCACGACGGCGGGCCGTCATGACGGCGGCGGCGGCCGGGCGGCCGGCGATGGGGCCGGCCGCGCGCCTCCCGGCGGCGACCTGCCGCCGGCCGGGCGCGGCGAGGGAGGCTGGCCACGGCCGGAGCGGCCAAGGACACGGTCGGCCATGGCCGCGGTTGATGGATTCCACCTCCACTTATAGGAAGCAAGGAGCCCCCCCCCCCATGATCTCCACTCAAGGAGAGTCATGGGTGGGTCCCACCCCCCATGATCTCTCATGGAGGTAATGGGGGCGGGCCCCACTCCCTCCCCTCGTGGGAAGAACCGCCGTCGGGAGAACCGCCGTCGGCAAGAGGCCAAGCCACCGCCCTCGGCCTCCCCGGCCAGGGCCGCCCCGGCCAGGGCCGCCCCGGCCAGGGCCGCCCCGGCCAGGGCCGCCCCGGCCAGCCGCGGCCACGGCCACCCCGGCCAGCCGCGGCCGTGGCCGGGGCGGCCGTGGCCGGGGCGGCCGGGGCGGCCGGGGCGGCCGGGGCGGCCGGGGCGGCCGTGGCCGGGGCGGCAGGGGCGGGCCGGGGCGGCCGGGGTTGCCGGGGCTGGCCGGGGCGGCCGGGGCTGGCCGGGGCGGCCGGGGCTGGCCGGGGCTGGCCGGGGCGGTCGGGGCGGCCGGGGCGGCCACAGCCGGGGTTGCCGAGGGGGTGCCGGCCGCCGGCGGTAGCTTGGCCTCTTGCCGGCGGCGGTTCTTCCCACGAGGGGAGGGAGTGGGGCCCGCCCCCATTACCTCCATGAGAGATCATGGGGGGTGGGACCCACCCATGACTCTTCTTGAGTGGAGATCATGGGGGGCTCCTTGCTTCTTATAAATGGAGGTGGAATCCATCAAATGCCCCCCAAATCTCTACTGGTCGGGAGCGAAGCGAGCGTGAGGAGATATTTCTGTAATTCCTTTTCGTCATGGTGAGTGCCGGCGAGAAATCCGAGGCGGCGGCGATGGATCGTGGTTCTAAGGTATTGCGTCGTGCGGAGGCTTGGCAAACGGGCGTCGGATACATGCGGACGGAGGCCGACGTGGTACACGAGTGTCAACACGGCGCGCGCGAGGAAGGGCTGCGGGAGCGGGCGCTGGCCGCGGGCGTGGGCCGCGCGCGCAGGTCCTGCGCGCGCGCAGGCCGCGGCCTACGCGCAGTCCGCGCGCACAGGAAGGCCGCGCGGGTCGCGTGCGCGGGGCGCGCGCGCGGGCCGCGCGCGCGTAGGCCGGGCGTGCGGTCCGCGCGCTCGCAGGCCGCGCGTACACGTGTCGGCCGCCTGCGCAAATTTTGTGCGCAGTTTGCGCGCGCGGGTCATGCGTGCAAGCCGCGTGGGCGGGCCTTGCGCGTATTCCGCGTGTGCGTAGCCTATGCGTGTGCGCGCTCAAGCGAGGGTTGTGCGGTTTGTACTGTACGGTCTTGCAACTGCGAGCTAATTTTTTATTCTTCATCATGTGCAGGTAACGAAGCGCTCCTCAGGTCCGATGCGTTTGCGCTCTTCCTTGACTGAAGACAGTGTGGAAATTTGGAGGGCGAAGTACGGGCTTCCTGCTGACTTGGAAGTGAGGATCCCGCGGCCCGAGGAGCGGGTTCAGAATCCTCCCCGTGGGTGGCTGACAATTTGTGAAGTATCCCTTAGATCCGGCTTTCGGTTTCCGCCCTGCGATGAGGTGATAGAGATTTTGAAGTTCTGTGGAGTGTCTGTCTCCCAGTTTGCTCCGACTGGGATTGCCCGAATCATGGGTTTGGTTGCTTTCTTTCGCGAGCATGGGAGCTTGCTCTCTTTGGACCAGTTTTGGGATTGGTGTGATGTGCGCTTTGATGGTGGCGAGCGGATTGAGGTGCGTAGCAACAAGGCTTTGTTGGAGTTTGAGGCCCGTAAAGATCGTCGCCACGGTAATACTTTGTTTGGATATGTGAAGAACTTCTGGGGTCTTCCGGAGGTGTGGAATGCGCTTCCCGACCGTTGCCGCAGTGTGAAAGGGAGGGAGCGGGACTTTTCCCCAGTGCTGGGTTCTCTGAGCCTCGTGAGCTGGCCAATCGTCTCTTCAACATATATGTTTACGTGGAGGAAAAACGACTGCTGAGATGTGGTATCTCGGTGGGTACTGTTCAGGTGGCGACGACTTCTCAGGGAGGGAGCCGAAAGAGGAAAGCGGTGATGGCTCCTGCTGATGACCTTGATGTTGTGGTGGTAGCTTCTGGCGATTCAGTTGCAGAGGTGCAATTACCTGCTTCCCCGGTTCCTCAGGCGCCTGCCAGTACAGCGGCTCCACGGATGTCTTCTTCCTTGAGGGCGATGTGTGGTGCGGTAAGGGGGTGACTATCTCTTTTCCTTTCTTTTTTGTTTGAAGATGGATGATTGTGTGTCTTTCTTTTGCAGATAGAGACTCAGGCGCAGATTGCAGTGACCTGGAATGATCATTACGTGAGCCTGAAGGATGGATATCTCGTTTTGCAGGAGAATCTTTGGTTGTCGATGGGCTCACTCTCCTCCCTGAAGGAGGAACATGATCGGGATATTGCGCGGCTTCGTCGAATTGGCTCAGAGCTGAAGTCCGAACTAGAAGATATGCGTGCAGCCTCAGGCGTGGAGAAGGCTCTGGTGGAGAGGACCACGCAGATGCTGAAGCATGCAAAGGAGGAAACATCCGGCTTGGGGACCCAGCTGCAAGCGGTGCGAGAGGAGGTTTCAGGCCTTGAGACTCAGCTTCGGGCGGCGAAGACGCATGTGGAGATGCTATCTTCTGACGACCATGCATCAGAGCTGAAGGCAGCAGATCTTGCGGAATACTTGGAGTCGCTGGACTATCTTCGTGATCGCAACTTGATTGCGGAAGAGGTTCGTGATGATATTTGGTCCAAGGAGGTGGAGCCCCAGATGGATGATATACGCGAGCTAGCGCTTCGCCGCGGCGTCTCGAAGGCCTTTCGCTTCGTAGGAAAGCGCCTTGGGTGTGACACCTCCAGTTTCAGTTTTGCGGACGTTTCCGGGGACGATCACTTTGACTCCGACGCCGATGGAGAGTAGCTGTAGCGTTTATCTGTTGTTGCATGTCTTGTCGTACATTTGTTGTTTTTTTGCTTTTGTTGTAGCTTTTAAGATTGTCGCCCTTTGGACTCAGATTTGTTGTCTTTTATGATAGCTTCATTTTTATGTCATTGTCATATGCTTTGCACAGATATGTTTTGCCACAAGGTGGCAGTGCAGGAGGGTGTTAGTGGCGTCCTCCCCCAAATCATTGAGAGCTTGTTTGAATCTTCTTTGATTTTACGGCCTAGCTGCAAAAATAGAGATGGAGTAGACCCTTGTGAGGGTGTACGAGTCAGGTTCGTGACTTAGTTGCGTGGAGCTGGTCCATGGCTTCGTGTGCGAGGCTAGTCCGCAGCTTGGTTGCGTGGAACTGGTCCACGGCTTTGTGCGCAAGGCCGGCTCGCGGCTTGGTTGCGTGGAACTGGTCCACGTCTTTGTGCGCGAGACTGGCTCGCGGCTTGGTTGCGTGGAACTGGTCCACGGCTTTGTACGCGAGACTGGCTCGCGGCTTGGTTGCGTGGAACTGGTCCACGGCTTTGTGCGCGAGACTGGCTCGCGGCTTGGTTGCGTGGAACTGGTCCACGGCTTTTTGCACGAGACTGGCTCGCGGCTTGGTTGCGTGGAACTGGTCCACGGCTTTGTGCGTGAGACTGGCTCGCGGCGTGGTTGCGTGGAACTGGTCCACGGCTTTGTGCGCGAGGTCGGCTCGCGGCTTGGTTGCGTGGAACTGGTCCACGGCTTTGTGCGTGAGGCCGGCTCGCGACTTGGTTGCGTGGAACTGGTCCACGGCTTTGTGCACGAGGCCGGCTCGCGACTTGGTTGCGTGGAACTGGTCCACGTCTTTGTGCGCGAGATTGGCTCGCGGCTTGGTTGCGTGGAACTGGTCCACGGCTTCGTGCGCGAGATTGGCTCGCGGCTTGGTTGCGTGGAACTGGTCCACGGCTTCGTGCGCGAGATTGGCTCGCGGCTTGGTTGCGTGGAACTGGTCCACGGCTTTGTGCGCGAGACTGGCTCGCGGCTTGGTTGCGTGGAACTGGTCCACGGCTTTTTGCGCGAGACTGGCTCGCAGCTTGGTTGCGTGGAACTAGTCCACGGCTTTGTGCGCGAGACTGGCTCACGGCTTGGTTGCGTGGAACTGGTCCACGGCTTTGCTGGAGAAAGTGGACAGGTCCTCCCCAGGTTGTGTAAGTCAGGTAGACCCTAGATCTTGTTCGAATACACAATATTTGTAGAAAGCAAAATGCGATACTTTGAATAAATAACAGTTTGCACGAGATCAGGCTCGCGACTTATATGAGTCACATAGTTTTGAATCAAAAAATTACGGCATAAAGAAAATCATAACGCATCACTGATAAAAGCGGCGCAGATTCTGCACGTTCCATGTGCGGGGGAGAGTTTTTCCTTCGACGTTCCGTAACTTGTAGGTGCCTAGTTTTACCATAGTGGTGACAACGAACGAGTCTTCCCATGTTGGAGATAGCTTGTTGCCCTGTGCTCCTTTTCCGGCGGCTTCCAATGTGCGAAGGACCAAGTTTCCCGCGTTGATTGGGCGAGGCTTCACCCGGCGATTGTAGTAGCGGGCCGTGGGTTGTTGGTATGCGGCGGCGCGGAGTGAGGCTTCTTCGCGCATTTCGAAGACCAAGTCGAGGTTGTCACGGAGCGCTTCGTCGTTTGTCCGGAGATCAAAGTTGGATGCCCGGGAACTAGGGACGCCGATGTCGACCGGGATGATGGCCTCTGTTCCATAACAGAGACTGTATGGTGTTTCTTCTATAGGCGTCCTCTCTATTGTACGATATGCCCATAGCACGTTAGGGAGAGCGTCAACCCATTGCCCCCCAGCATCGTCTATTCGTGTCTTCAGCCCCTTTAGAATAGTACGGTTAGTCACTTCAATTTTCCCATTAGCTTGCGGGTGTGATGCTGCTGTGTGCCGCAACTCTATCTTTAATTCCTCGCACAACTTGGTAAAGGATTTTCCGGTGAATTGGGTGTCGTTGTCGGCGATGATGATTGCCGGTATGCCGAAGCGACACACGATGTTCTTCCAGACGAATTGCTTGGCATTCTCTTCGGTTATCTTGGCCATGGGTTCTGCTTCGACCCACCTGGTGAAGTAATCGATTGCCATAATAATGAATTTTCTCTGACCGGAGGCTAGCGGCAGAGGCCTAAGGGGATCTATTCCCCATTGTGCAAATGGCCAAGCTCCTTGTAGTGATGTGAGGGCTACCGGCGGCTGTCGGGGAACGTTGACGTGCACTTGACAGCTTATACATTTTTGGATGAACTCCGTTGCCTCCTTCTTCATAGTTGGCCAATAAAACCCTTGTCGTAGGATTTTCCTGACCAAGGCTTTCCCTCCAAGGTGTTTGCCGCATACTCCTTCGTGAACTTCGCGGAGCGTATATTCGGCGTCTTCTTTTGATAGGCACTTCAGGTAGGGTCCTACGAAGGACCGCTTGTACAATTCTCCATTTATCAAGGTGAATGCGGCCGCTCTCATTCTTAAGCGACGAGCTTCCTTGTAATCCTCAGGTAGCTGTTGGTTCTTCAAGTAGGCGATTAGCGGTGTTGTCCACGATTCTTCTGCTTCATTGATTTCTGTCACTTCCCATGGGCCATGAATGCTGGGGAAGGCTATTTCTTCTATCTGGCGCCTTCTTGTCTAGTACCGTGTTGAAGATGTGGCTAGCCTTGACAGGGCATCTGCCTTATTGTTCTGCTCTCTGGGGATATGTAGAATTTGAAATTGTGGGATTTGGATGAGAAAGGACTTGACGAGTTGAAGGTACTGATCTACCTGCTCGTTCTTTGCCTCGAATTTTCCTTCCACCTGCGAGACAACAAGTTGTGAGTCAGAGTAAACGGTCAGCTGCTTGACCTGGCAGCTGACGGCGAGCTTGAGTCCTGCGATGAGGGCTTCGTATTCCGCGGCATTGTTTGTAGCAGGGAATTTTAGCCGGAGTCCATACTCCAGGGTAACGAGCTCTGGACTAATAAGGAGCAGGCCTGCTCCAGCACCTTCAACTCCTGAGGCCCCATCCACATATAGCGTTCATGCTTGTCCGACCTCCGCTGGTACGACCTCTGCTTCCGCTGGTAGAGTGTTTTCTACGATGAAGTCTGCCAAGACTTGAGACTTGATGACGGGACATGGGAGGAAGTGGATGTCGAACTCGCCTAGCTCGACAGCCCACTCGACCAATCGACCGGATGCTTCAGGTTTCTGGAGAATGGATCGGAGTGGCAACTCGGTCAAGACTTTAATGGTGTGCGCTTGGAAGTAGGGGCGGAGTTTCCTGGCGGAGACTACAAGTGCTAAGGCCATTTTGTCTGCAGCCGGGTACCGGGCCTCTATATCAGAAAGGATTTTGCTGAGGTAGTAAATGGGGCGCTGAACTCCTCCTTCATCTTTAACTAGGACCGAACTCAATGCCGCTGGCGTGATGACGAGATATAGAAAGAGAATCTCTCCGGGAGCTGGCTTGGATAGAAGCGGGGGGGGAGGCAAGATATTGCTTTAAGGATTCAAAGGCTGACTGGCACTCGTCTGTCCATTGGAATCCTGCATTTCGAGCTCCTCGGAGGATCTTGAAGAAGGGGAGGTACTTGTCTCCCGTCCGAGCCAGGAATCGGGATAGTGCTGTGATTCTTCCATTCAACCGTTGTATATCTTTGAGGGATCTAGGCGGAGACATTTCTTTGAGAGCTTTAATCTTTTCTGGATTGGCCTCTATTCCGCGCTGGGTAACCATGAATCCTAGGAACTTCCCCGAAGTGACACCGGAGGCGCACTTGCTAGGGTTAAACCTCATTCCATACTGTCTAAGGATTCTGAAACATTTCTCCAAATCTTCCAAATGGTCTTCACGACGAATGCTCTTGACTAGCATATCATCTATGTACACTTCCATGGATCTGCCGATGAGTTCTTTAAAGATTTTGTTCATAAGTCGCTGATAGGTAGCTCCTGCATTCTTAAGTCCGAATGGCATTACTTTATAACAATAAATCCCCTTGTCGGTACGGAAAGCTGTGTGCTCCTCGTCGGCTGGGTCCATTCGAATCTGATTGTACCCTGAGTAGGCATCCATGAAGCTGAGTAGTTGATGTTCGACAGTTGAATCAACTAGCTGATCTATCCTGGGAAGTGGAAAACTGTCTTTAGGGCAAGTCTGATTAAGGTTGGTGTTGTCCACACACATCCTCCACTTCCCCGAGGACTTCTTTACCAGGACAACATTGGCCACCCAAGCGGGGTAGCCAACCTATCGAATGAATTGGGCGCGGAGGAGCTTCTCAACTTCTTCCTCAATTGCTTGGAGTCTCTCGGGGGCGAAATTACTCTTCTTTTGGATGACGGGCTTGCACGCGGGGTTAATGTTAAGGGAGTGATGGATGACCTGAGGGTCGATCCCCGTCATATCTTCCGGGGACCAGGCGAAGATATCCTTATTTTCCCGAAGGTAGGCTGCTAACTCCTCCTTCTCTCGCTGCGGTAAGAGGGACCCGAGCTGAACGGTGCGATCTGGTTTTGTCGGAGAGAGGGGGACCTCAATTAGGCCTTCGATGGGTTCCCCCATTGCAGAACTGCTTCATCTCTAAGGTCAAAGTCGTCGATATTCAGTGTGGTAGGCTTGGTGGGCTGTGCTTGTTTAGAATAACAGTTCTTAGCGGCTTCCTGATTTCCGCGCACTACTCCAATTCCTCCGGAAGTAGGGAACTTCATCGCTAGGTGGGGGATAAATGGGATAGCTTTGAAGACGGTCTGAACAGGCCTTCCAAAGATAACATTGTATGTTGAGCTTGATTCCACTACCACGAACTGGACTTCATGCGTGATCTGCCTTGGAAATTCTCCTAACGTGACTGGTAGGGTGACTGTTCTGATGACTTGGACTGGATGGTTGTCAAAACCGTATATTGGGCCAGCTGCTGGAGTCAGTTGCTTCCAGGATATATTCATACTTTGCAGAGTGGTGGAGAAAAGGACGTCGACCGAGCTGCCATTATCGACGAGGATTCGTTTGACATTGTAGCAGGGCTCTCCGATGCCAGCACTGATTACAAGTGGGTCTTGATGTGGCGTTCGGATGTCGATGAGGTCTTCATCTCCAAATCATATGGTGGTGTCTTGCTTGCTCCTCTTATCTTCATGGGCCTCCTTTCCGGTGTGCACTGCCAGTATCTGTGTAGTCAGAACAGGTGATCCGGCAATGGTCTCAATGTTTCCTACCACTTGCCTTCCTCCTCCTGGTGCCGGCGGGGCATTCTGCTAGTCCCTGGGATGTCTTGGCGGATCCTGCTGTTCCTGCACCCTTCCCTGCAAAAACCTACCGAGCAGTCCTAGACGGACTACACGCTCAATCTCCTCTTTCAGGCGAGCACAATCTTCAGTGGTGTGCCCGATCGTCCGATGGTATTCGCAATACTTAGACTGATCGTTCTTAGGATTAGGGGGTGGTTGCCTTGGTCGTTGTAGTGCTGGTTCATTCTGAATGGCGTATAACATATTTGTGCGAGAAGTGTTGAGAGGGGTATAATCTCTAGGTGGATCTCTCTGGAAATCTCGTTTGCGTTGTCCGTTCCGACGCTCCTCGGGGAATCTTCCCTCCTGGCGCTGAGGGGTCAGCTCTTTGTCCCTTTTTCTTTTCTGCACCCCATCGAACTGTCGTCGATGAGCTTCAATAGCTTCATCCGCGGCTATTTGTGCTTTGACTCTGTGTACCAGATCTGGATAGTTGGGGACGGTTTCTCTCATAAGTGCTGAGTAGAAACCGCTAGGACGGAGACCTCCCAGGAACACACCCCGCAGGAGTTCAGGGTCGACTCCTGGGATCTGGAGGGCTTCTGTAGTGAAACGTCAGAAGAATTCTTTGAGGGTCTCCCCCTCGTTCTGGCGGATTCCAGAGAGATGTGATGGATCGCGAACGATCCTTCGATTGACGATGAATTGGTCGGAGAACTGCCTGGTCAGTTCGGCGAAGCTGGTAATTGTGTCTGCTCTTAAAGAGTGAAACTATGTTCGAGCCTGCCCTTTGAGGGTGGTTGGGAATACTTGACATAACAATGGATCAGAAGCATGGAAGATCCTCATGATAGTGGTAAAATGATTGACATGTTCGAGCGGATCGTCTGTTCCGTCGAATGTTTCGATGTTTGGGAGTTTGAATCCCTGCGGGATCGGATGGTCGAGGATTTGCGGGGCCAAGGGGGAGCCTTGGTAAAGCGGCCGATGAGGGTGAAAATCTCTCCTCGCGGCTTGACTGTATTCTTCAGCAACGACCTCCATGATTTCTTGGCGAGTGAGGAGAGGGTGGATGTGAACATCGTTAATTAGATTGTGGCGGGGGTGCTCCGCCCTTGCTCTCCTTGGAGGGGGATGAGTCGAACTGGCGGCATCAGAGTAGTCTTCAAGTTCTTCTTGCCCCGGAGGAGCTTCCTGGTTCCTTGGTGGATTGAGTGGTAGAGGATCATTAGCTGGCGGAGGTGACCTTGGTGGAGCTGGAGGTGCCCCTAGGTTCCGAAGTAGTGCGAGCATCTCGTTCTGCTGCTCTTCCATTTGGCGGACACACCCTTCCAAGGCGGTGACGGGGGCGAAAGCTGCTTCAGCGGTCTGCGACACGTCTACTAGAGAGTGAGACCGTGCTGGTTCAGTGTGTCCGCCAAGTGCGGATCCTTCGGCAGTGCAGGCACTTCTCTTTGCCATCGCGGTGGCAGGGATGGTGAACTTGTTCTGCGAAGGATGTTGGGAATGTTTCCCACAGACGACGCCAAACTGTTGCGAACTAACTCGATGCCCCGGTCGGACCGGATAATCTTGGACCGTCTCAGCTCACGGAGCGGTCGAGCGCGCACACAGTCGATGAGAATGAAACAGTGAACACAAGTCTTGATGACGTGGAAAAACCCCTTAAATGGGTAAAAAACCACGTGACCGGGTCTGTGCCGGTCAAATTCCACTAGCTTTCGGGGGTTACAATATGCTTGGTGAATCGGGGCGACATGCCGCTCCCATTACAACTTGAGAGGAGAGAGAAAGACTGTGGCTTCCAGCGGGCAACAGGCTGCTCCGCGGAAGTGACTTAAATGATGGAATGTGCAGGATGGTTCTGGCCGCGTGCGCTCGGGGCGGCTCGCTCTTGCTGGCCTCGATTGTCTCCTTTGTTCGGCTGCCTCGCGGTCTTGGGCGTCTCCTTGCCAACTGCGTGCTGGTGGGGAGCCTGTAGCTGACGGTGAAAACTGGTGGCCGCTGGTGGCCGCCGGTGGCTGCTTGTGGCTGGTGGTGAGCGAAGGCCGACTTGGTGGAGGAGGCGGACGAGCTCTCACCTGAGGAAGAAGGAGGAGAACCGGAGAAGGAAAAAAGGTGAGAAATAAGAGTCCCCTGGGGGTCTTTTTATAGCCTCCAGGGGTGGATCATGGCGGACCCCACCATTAAAGTGGTGGGGTGGTGGGTAGTTACCCCTTCGATCGGATGGCCGGGAGGGCCTCCCCCTTGATCGGACGGAGGGGAGGCCCCCCACGATGGCGGGCCGTCATGACGGCGGCGGCGGCCGGGCGGCCGGCGACGAGGCTGGCCGTGCGCCTCCCGACGGCGACCTGCCGTCGGCCGGGCGCGGCGAGGGAGGCCGTCCACGGCCGGAGCGGCCAAGGCCAGGGCCGCGGTCGGCCATGGCCGCGGCGGCGGCGGTCGGGGCGGCGGCGGTCGGGGCGGCGGCGGTCGGGGCGGCCGCGGCCGGGGCGGCCCCAGCCGGGGAGGGCCTCCCCCTTGATCGGACGGCGGGGAGGCCCCCCATGATGGCGAGCCATCATGACGACGGCGGCGGCCGGGCGGCCGGCGACGGGGCCGGCCGCACGCCTCCCGGCGGCGACTTGCCGCCGGCCGGGCGCGACGAGGGAGGCCGGCCATGGCCGGAGCGGCCAAGGCCACGGTCGGCCATGGCCGCGGTTGGCCATGGCCGCGGCGGCCACGGCCGTGGCGGCCGCGACCGCCATGGTTGCGGCTGCCATGGCCGTGGCCGGGGCGGCCGAGGGGGTGCCGGCAGCCGGCGGTGGCTTGGCCTCTTGCCGACGGCGGTTCTCCCGGCGGCGGTTCTTCCCACGAGGGGAGGGAGTGGGGCCCGCCCCCATTACCTCCATGAGAGATCATGGGGGGTGGGACCCACCCATGACTCTCCTTGAGTGGAGATCATGGGGGGCTCCTTGCTTCCTATAAGTGGAGGTGGAATCCATCAACACGGAATGATGGAAAATCGGAAATGGATTTAAGTTTTTGAAGCCCTAAAACTTAAGAAACATGAAGAAATCAGGAAAAAAGAGATCTAAATCCACTGCTGAGATCTAAGAAATTAGGAAATCGAAAATGGATTAACTTACTCCCGCTCCAGGCCCGCAGACACCACCGCTCCAGGCCTCGCCGGTCGCCAGTCACCGGGCGCTAGTCGCCACTCTCCAATCGCCGCTCGACGCTCGCAGTCACTGCTCTCTTGACTTTTGCGGTCCGGAATAGGCGGAACGGTTGTTCCTTAAAAATGCAGAGTGCGTGACCTAGTGGGTTGTGAAATGCTGAGTGCTGGAAAATGGGCAACCGAGCATATTAAAAATGAAAATAGACAAATAATTGTGCTGCCAAAGTGTCAAGTGTCAAACCTTAATTAATATAAAATTATAAATAGTTAATATGGCTCGGTTTGATTCGACTTGGTTCGATTTGACACTCCGAACTGTGAACTGAACCGAACCACACGCTTTTTCAAAAATTGGAACCGTGTCGGCGTGCCCGAACCGTGGGCTACTAAAATCGAACCGAACCGTGTGATTTGGTTTGGTTTGGTTCGATTCGGTAGTTCGGGTGGTTCGGCCTTACACTTCTACCCGTATGACTATATTTTAAGATAAAAATACAATTGTAAAAAGATCTTTAAAAAAAACTAAAAATCCAGTCATTTTTTGAATTAAAATTCAGTCCAATCTAAAATTAAGTCCACTTTTATAATCAATAAAAATCAAATTGAATTTTTAAACTAAAAAAAAAGGTGAAAAGTCTCCCACTGATCTCCATGCGTTACCGGCAGAGAAAATGTTCTCCCTCTTCAAACGTCTCTGAGAATGAAGAAGAACAAACCCTAGCTAGAAAGAGAGAAACTCGAAGCAATGAACTCCATGGTCTTGAGACACTCTTTCCTCTTCCCCAGACTTGGTGGCTCAACTCCATATCCATCTCGCTCGACGAAGTCGGGTGGAGGTCTCGCCGTGAAAGCCATCGCCGGTGGTGGCTACCGCCAAAGACGGTCACAGAATGTAGAGGGAGAGTTCTTCGTAGGTGAGCCGCTGGAATTAGGGCTGCTTCTCAATACTATTGTCTCGATTCTAACAATTGCTACATCTCTAATCGTCGGAGGATTCGTCTTGCAGATCACCGGTGCATCGACTGCGATACTTGCCGGTGGTTGGCTCCGGTAATAGATTGGGGGTGATAATTAGCGTTTTTGACTCTGGAGTTTCAAGTTTAGTAATGAAAACTTCGTCTCTCTTTACAGAAAACTTTTATGAGGATTGATGAGATGTCGGCGGTGATCAAGCAGCCTACCTCCGGCGAGGAGAGGCTCAGGGCGCTCCAGGTGATAATCAATCTACTTCATTAATAAGCACTGTTTTGTTTGGAGTGTTTTCATTGAAAGGTTTTTGTTGTCTAAAGCAAAAAAAATCAGGTCTGTTCTTGTTTTGGGGCAAAACGAAACTTATGTTCGTTTGCAGAATGTTTTTTAGGTTCATTTTGGGCAAAACAAAAACTTATATTTGTTTGCGAATGTTTTCAGGTCCGTTTTCGGTCAAAACGAAAACTCATGTTCGTTTGCAGAATGGTTTTTAGGCCAGTTTTGGGTCAAAATGGGAACTTATTATGTTTGTTTGCAGAATAGTTTTCACGCCCGTTTTGAGCCAAAATGAAAACTTATGTTTGTTTGCAGAATGGTTTTCAGGTCCGTTTTGGGCCAAAACGAAAACTTATGTTCGTTTGCAGAATGATTTTTAGGCTCGTTTTGGGCCAAAATGAAAACTTATGTTTGTTTGCATAATGGTTTTCAGGTCCGTTCGGGTCAAAACAAAAATTTATGTTTGTTTACGGAAGAATTTCAGATCTGTTTTTGGGTCAAAACGAAAACTTTTGTTCATTGTATATGTATTTGAATACTAGAAAAATGGGAATTACAAGTAACAATTTCTTGACAGCTAAACTCAAGTTAACATCACTCTAGTAGTTAATTATTAAAATAGCCGATATTTTATTAGTAGTTAATTATTGGTAGTTTCCATCAATGTATTTATTAGTTAGTCCATTTAACAAGTAGATATTTTATTTCTGCAATTCATAGTGCTAAAGTACATTTTAATTATCATAATGTTTGTTCCTCCGCAGGCACTTCTCTCGTGCCCCACTAGCTCAATACATACTGAAAAGCCTACAAAGGAGATTATTGATGTTCAGAAAACGTTTCCTCTTGCTGTAGATGAAAGCAAATTACCGGTATTTTTTTCTCTTTTGGAAGTTCGCCCCACTGTTTCTCATCTAATTGTTGATCTTTGTTTTCTTTATTAAGTGTTGAAATACTGAGAGGATTACAGAGTGCTTATTATTCTTTTCTTGAAGTATTTAAATGACTACAAAGACTTATAAAACATGAATATCCCATGCGGCACTGAACTCATACGTGCACACGTACCTACAGTTTCTTATACATAGATTGAAATACAATTTTAACTCAATGCAATAACTTCAACACTCCCCCCTCAAGTTGAATGGTAACCCACTACTTGAAAATGTAATGTGTTGATAAAAGCAATAAAGGTAGAGATGTGAAAGGATGGACATCACTGGTCGCTCGGGGTGCGATAAGCAATACACACACGATTCCATCAGTCAATACTACAAACACACGGTAGTATGACAACAACATCTGAAGGGTATAACCCACCACTTGAAAATGCAATGTGTTGATAAAGGTAATGGAGGTAGAGATGAGAAAGGATGGACAACACTGGTGGCTCGGGATGCGATGAGCGATACACACGATTCCATCAGTCAATACCACAAACACATGGTAGTATGCAACAACATCATCTACACTTAAAATATAGAAGAAACATGGTAACAGGAGATGTGGGGTTGAGTATGTACATTTAAAAACACAACAAGACATCTACATAGAAAGTTCACACCAAAGCACATGTCATATCAAAATGAGGAAAAGGAGAGATGTAACCTACAACATCTAAAAACACAGATAAAAGCGTGCTTGGCCTTGTTGAAGTGGGACTAAGACGAGAGTTGAGAAATACCACCGTGATAATTAATATCCAACATATGGGCGGTCCACTCAGATGAATTCCACTATTTTGGGTCAACCGCAGTCAAGGTTCAAATCCCCTTCGTCTCTAATACTCCCCACCCGCGACACACGTGCATCTAGGCATAATGGAACATAGAAACTAATATCTGGACAACATAGACAAGAACAATAAAAAACAACGGAAGAAAACGTAAAGACTAATAAACCATCAAGAAGTTCCATCATCTGCGAGAGGATAACATCCTGGAAGGGGAAGTAGGGGTTGGAACCCGATGCTCATCAAGCTGGAAATATGGATGCGGCTTGAAGTCGATATCAAAGAGAGGCGACGCTTGGAGACATAAACAAGGAGATAGCCTCTCTTCCGCAGTTCCTCCTGCACTTGTCAAGAGTCTACTGACTTGACAAGAACATTGAAGCCAGTGCTTCTGATGACTTGAGAAGATCTGATCCGCTGGACGAAATCGATTAGTCGGGACATGATCAATGGGGTTGACAAGTAACTGACTGGATCTAGAGCAGCAAGCGACGTCTTTGCATTAAGAGAAACAGTCTGAAAGGGTGACCGTCGTCAATGTAGCAAGTGATGTGGATCTGCGTCAATGTAACAAGAGACATGATTGAGCGACCTCGATATGGATCCCTTCGTCATTGTCGGTTTGGAGTAGGTAAACGGGATCGAGGAGATATAATACCATGAGATCGATGAGAACTACCTGAATTGGAGCAGTGAGATTGTCAACGCCAGTAATTGTTTCTTCTACTCGATGGGATCTGTGATATCTCGACGTCTATCATCTAAAGCCACGGGATTTGAGTCTATGTTGTGGATCTAATAACATCTAGGACATGAAGTCAACGTATATTGATGAGATCTGGAGCAACAAGGATGTGAAGACGATGGATTCTGGAGTTGCGGCTTGACTGTTGTCAATGTCGACTAGATGTGGCTAAGGAGCAGTGATGGGAATTGAAAAGAGATCGCCGAAACCATAAGATGCCACGAAAACCGTCTAGTGGATCTGTTTTGACGAAGAAACTAGGTCTTCAATCTGATCATAGTGTCAACGGGCTCAGGGGCTTCAAGATGAATCACAGAAGTGAGAAGAAGCCAAGTGGGTTTCCATCGATGCAACAGAAGAGGGATCTTGAACCAGAAGCAAAGCCTCCTTTCACGACACTGGCAGACCCTGAAGCAGACTCATGGGATCGAGAGAAGATATCAGGGTGGAAAATATTCCTATACTGATATCTTGTTGAAATATTGAAAGGTGTACAAAGTGCTTATTATTCTTCCCTTAAAGTGATATTTAAAGGACTACAAAGACTCAAAATATGAATAGCTCTTGTGGGACTAAACTCATAAACACATGCCTAAAGACTAATAATACAATATTCACTCCATGCATTAACTCCCAACATTAAGAAACGAAAGAAAATCAGTACTATTATAATCATGTCTCCTGCATGTAGCAAGGGATGTAATATGCAGTATCTTATGGTTTTTTATAGTAATAATTTAAAACTAGTTCTCTAATAATTTTGTTATGATAAAAGGGCATTTATTACTGTGGCTACCAATCTGAGAAATCGTATGGAGCAACTGCATACCTAATTGTTCACCCTGAAGGAAATGTTTTTGTGGATAGGTATGCTCTCTCTATTTGGTGAACAATGCAAGAGTAGACGTTTCATTATTTATTTGACAGCAGTGATGAATTGTTATTCTAATGTAATACACAGACTGTTAGCAGAGAATGAGTGACATCCAATGTCCAGTACTTCCCAAAAAATATCATATATGAGCAGGTGGTTAATTATATTTTATGTAGTTTAATTATCATATTATGTATACCATGAATTGACAGACAAATCATTATTCTCAAGTATGGTCTGCCTACATACAAAAATGACTGCATCTGTTAGAGTGAAGGTGGCGGGGAGAGAAAAAAAGAAAATGTAACAAACTCTAAAGGCTTGTCTCTTGTTCAGTCTGGCCAAAACCTTTGCTAGAATCAAGTATGATTTGAATATTTTATATCCTCCCCTTATATTGAGAGTTCTCACAATGTTACGTTAATTTCATACTTTCCCACTAGGATAACTTAATGTCTATTAATGATATTATCTCCTTCCCCAAAAGGTCAAAAGACTGTCATAATGATATCTCCTTGCCAACAAAACTATTTTAATGAGAACATTTCTCTGTCTCTTAGTTTGCTACTTTTATTGGACCCTTTGTGGATCTTGATGTTTTGATTGATGCACAGCACCCACGGTGGTTGGCGAACTGGACTGGGCACTGATGGTTCATCCATGCCTGTTACAACGCCTTCATCATTGTTCCATGTTATCAGCATATTTATAGGCTCGACGTGTCATTGAAGTTTGTTTTTTTTTCACAATTGTGTTATGTTCAAAATAAATTTCAGCATGCTGAAGGCCTTTAACTAATGTCTTGTTTAATTTACAACCTGTTAGAATTTTCTCTCTTTAGAATATTATCGCAGTAGCTTCAGAGTAGTTTACATGTTCTATTCTATTTCTTTTGCAGTCCTCGTTATACAGAGGTATTAGTGAGGAATATTGAAAATCTTGGAGGCGCAAAGTATATGTTCCTCACTCACAAGTAAGATGACTTAAGCAAACTTGTGAATACTTCCTAGTGTATATAGTTCATTTTATAGAGCGTCAAACTTTATCTTGCACTATGCAGGGATGACGTAGCAGATCATGACAAGTGGTCCAAACATTTTGGTTGTGATAGGATTCTCCACTCAGGGGATGTAAGTATTTATGTATTTTATTTATTTTCATATCGACTGCTTAAAGTAACATAGTATCATCCTTGTAAGCCAGGCTGATGTATGAAAGTTAATTGGCAATGAGTACGGATGTATGAGCTTGGAGAAAGCTCTTTAAACTGCTTCAATAATTAAACATGATATGTAACATGTTATTGTTAAAGATATATTTTTGGTGTATCATTTCAACTTTTGTTCATCAGTTTTGCTTCCTTGGCAGCAATTTGCAAAAGGGTGATGTTATATGTAGGCCATTTTCGGCTATGCCAAAGATAAATGCTGACCAGACTAAAAAATCATAGGAAGCAGTGAACCTATATAGGTCTTGGCCTGCACATAACCGTTATGAAATTACGTGGCCTGCACATAGCCGAAGTTGGTCAGTATATATTTATTGTTAGGGGACATGTAAGTTTTCATCACTTAAAATTAGTGGAATTGGTGTCAGCTGATAATAAGTAATTGTTGCATGGCCTAAAGTTAGTGAAGATAATTCTCAAAATTATAATTATTCAGCTGCTCTTCAATCAAAATTTTTTAATTTGAGCTCTACTTATTTCAAAATTGATCAAAAGAAGTGTATGCTAGCTAAATAGTATTTTGTTATTGGCATGAAAGTACCATGCTAAATAAATTTTTGAATGCAATTTATACCTTCCATATTACAAGTTAATCGATATGGACTGTAGCAGTATTATTTTGCTGGGCTAATATGATATTTTGAGCTTTGTTTTTAATATGTTCGTAAAAAAGTGGCAGCCCAGTGCACAAGCATCCTCTCGCAGAGAGGGTCCGAGGAAGGGTTCCACCGTAAGGGTGAAATGTTGGCAAATCTTACCCTGCATTCTTGTGCAAGAGGCTGCTTCCAGGCTCGAATCCGTGACCTCAAGGTCACACGACAACAAGGCCCCCCTTCTATTTTTTTATATGTTCATAATTTTAAAAAATCGATAATAATACCCAAGGTTGTCAGGATCGAGATCCCATATGAGATCGTTTCGAGGTAGGATCGGATCTAATAGTAGGGTCGGATCGAGGATCGCTTTACAAAATCGGGATCGATTTACAAAATTTGGATCGTAGGATCATAAGATCCTATGATCTGGACCGCGATCCTGTTAACCTTGATAATACCTGAAGCAGCTGAAGAAGTTTAAGCATCAAGCTGGTTTACCTCCCGCGTGATATTGGGGCATTACAATTGAAGGCTTGTCAAGCGTCCTCCTATCAGGTGCATGATATTTGCAAGTGATAGTGATACAAAGGTAGTGCAGGGACGTGATGAGTGGGTGAAAGAGAAGAGAATAGAAGAGGAAATCTCGGTTCTTATAACACTTTTGTGGAAGTGAAGGCAAATTCAATTTCAGTCACCATTTCATGATGGGTGGCACCTTGATCATTTTGTTTTCATCGTGTGGCACGCCATACTATAGTTGAGGAGCAAGAACAATCTCCCGAATTGTTTCAGGTGTAATAATAGCTTTCGTGGGAATTTTTGAGGAATCAGACAAGCTCATAGACAGCAGGTTCAAGGTCATCTTCTTCATTAGCTAATAAGTTGGTAATTTACTTTAGATCCTGAACGACTATTGTGATTGTTGATTATGACTTGGATAAAGAGATCCATCATGGATGAAGATGGAATTTGTAGCCGTAGAAGAGGAATTTTTAGTCAGCTCATTTCATTAATCATAGCATATATTACAAGCCATAGGTCTCTATTTATAGAAATAGGCTACAAGAATCCTAATTTAATTATGTTCATTTCCAATATTTCTCATCAACAAATTAAATTGAAACTAATAATTTATCAGAAAGGATAATTATTAGTTTAAATGAACCTAATAATTATCTAAATTTACAATTATTTAATTTAAATACAATTAATCTAAAGTCAGCAACAATAATAAAATGATATTATGTCTTTTTATGCTGGAAGCCTAAAGGGTTGCCTGGGAATGGATGGCTGATATAACAAACACACAGACTCAACTGAAGGAAATAAGAGACATTCTTCATATGTGCTCATTGAATTTGTTATACGGTCTTCTTCTTCTTCTTCCCTGAAACCATTAATGTTAAACTAACTATTAGGGTTTGGATTTATGAATCCTTTGCAATATACTTCTGCTTTCACATTCTGCTAATGCTTGCTTAGGTGTATTCCTTTTACGTCTATATTTCATTTTCCATCACGCTCATACAATCTACTTATCTCATTGGAATATCTTCTGCCCTCTGTTGGATTATTATTTTGGCAAACTTATGGATTACTGTTATTGACATCGGTCTCCTTATATCATTTTAAGTTCTTCTTGATTTACTGTGCATTTTTCCAAAATTCATATATACTTTTTCCTTTATTTTGCAATTTTTTCATGGATGATTATATTCTTTCTTAAAAATTTTTTATCTCCTTGGTTAATAGATACTATTATTTTTTCCCTGCAATTTGTCCAGGTAGAAGAATCCACTGTTGATATTGAGATGAAACTATGTGGTGATGGTCCATGGAGCATTGGGGCAGAATTTGAGCTTATTCATACTCCAGGCCATACTGAAGTAAGTTCAGGAATATACATTTTCATAGTAACTAAATTAGACATGATATCATCATAATTCACATAAGATCCAATTCAGGAATGTTTGATTGCATTCTCAATGAGAGGTTTCTAGGAAGAGGGGAGAAACGAAAGTAAACTTTTGCAGTCATTAAAAATGCAGAATGTTTTCCTTGAAGGCGAATGTTTAGAGGATGAGCTAGTAATATGATTTTAGTAGTTTTAGTTTATTTCCGATTTTCTATCCGTGTCTTCTTTGTTCTTTCTTTGGGTGGAATTGTGTTTCTTCTTGTGGTGACCTAGGCTCTGTTTGAGACGGGTGGGAGCAATAGTAGGGGAAACTTTGGTCCAAAAAATTGCAGACTATTTCGAGGAACTCTGTTTTCAGTATTGTTCAGAATGAAGTTGCGGGTTTAGTATTTGAGAGAACAACTGTCCAATGGTTGTTTAGTTTTAAATGACCGAACTAAACTCTTATGCATAGTTCTTCAAAGATGGCGCAAATACTTTAATAAAGTACATGTGCACTACACAATTGAATGATGTTATCAATTACACAGTTCTGGATCATGCTAAAGATCATAAATAGTATATATATTCAAAAACATAATAATCTTTCACTCTTTCCACACTTACTAAAGTACCAGTTTCATGCTCCTCAAAATCATCACAAATATTTGTTTTAAAATTAAAAATATTAAAAATTACTGATGTTTTTTTTATAGCCCTCAATGAGTACAATTATAAGATGTGTTTTATCATTAGACACAACTATAAAAACAGAACTTTGAAATATAATCATAAGCCTCATTTGATTTTACATTTATAAACAAAAGCATGAACTATATGAATATAGAATTAAAACACAAAACATTGAACTATCAACTTAGGGAGCTTTATTACTGATACATAGAAGTATTAGAACATTGAAAATTGAAGGAATCCCGAATCTCAACCAAAAAACCCTTGAATATTAATATTAAACTTGACAGAAATTTATACTTCCAGGGTCCATAAAATTCAAGATCACAAACATCATAAAATTCTCACCAAGGTAGAACGAGGGCATTTTCGTTTGGTGATAAAAAGAACCATGTTTCCCTCCTCATACTAGCTCTAGTTCCAAAAAATAGAAAGCATATACCACTGGCTATAACAGAGGAATGAGAATCAATTGGAGGTAAAATTACAGAATTAGCTTGACTCATAATTAAATGGAGGCAATATTTTACAACCAGTAATATAAATTGTTGAGAGAAGCCAAAACTTGTATGTATTGCTTGTGTAAGTAAATACAAGGAGAGAATACACTTATATAGGAGATGAGAAGAGAGGAAAAATCCTATACAAGATGTGGGACTAAAGAAGAGAGAATACTAGGGCCTCTTTGGGCCTTTATACATGGGCTTTTCTAATACTCCCCCGCAAGCTGGAGCGTACAAATCGTATGCACCAAGCTTGGACAGGCATTGATAGAAGAGGGTACTTGACAAGGCCTTTGTGAGGACATCCGCAACTTGTTCGGTACCAGGAACATGTCTGAGGTCGATCTTCTTTAGTTGAACCTTTTCCCGGATAAAATGACAGTCGACTTCAATATGTTTAGTTCTCTCGTGAAAGACTGGGTTCTTGGCAATGTGTATAGCAGCTTGACTGTCACAAAGGAGAAGAGCCGGTGAAGGAAGCTTTACACCCAGATCGGTGAGAAGGCTTTCAAGCCACGTTAGTTCCGACACCACTGATGCCATCGCCCGATATTCTGCCTCAGCTGATGATCGAGCAACGACTGCTTGTTTCTTGCTCCGCCAGGTAATCAGATGTCCTCCAAAGTACGTGCAGAAGCCACTGGTGGACCTTCGATCATCGAGGGACCCAGCATAGTCAGCATTAGAGTATGCTACCAGAGTAGGAGTGGAAGAAGAGAGTTTGTACACCAGTCCTTGTCCAGGAGCCGTTTTGAGGTATCTGAGAATACGTTCAACCGCCTGAAGATGAGAGCTTCTGGGGGAATGCATATATCGACTGACGATACCAACAGCGAAGGAGATATCTGGTCTGGTTACTGTGAGGTATATCAATTTTCCAACTAGGCGACGGTAATATTCTGGATTTTCCAGTAGGATATCTGTGTCAGAGGCCTGCGCGCATAACTTGTGATTGACATCCATTGGGGTGTCAATTGGCTTACAGCCTGAGTAACCCGCATCATGAAGAAGGTCAGTACAGTACTTTCGCTGAGAAAGGATCAAACCATCTGGCCGTCTGGCGACTTCTAGGCCCAAAAAGTACCGAAGGGGGCCCAGATCTTTTGTTTGAAAAACGGTGCTCAGATGAAGTTTGACCGCCAGTATTCCATTTGAGTCGTTCCCAGTAATAATGATGTCGTCCACATAGACTAGCAGAAGGACGGTCCCGGTAGATCGATGGCGAGTGAAGAGCGAGAAGTCGGCGGAGCTTCGAGTAAAACCAATCTCCCAGAGGGCCTTACTGAACTTGTCAAACCATGCCCGGGGGGACTGTTTGAGACCATAAAGAGCCTTTCGAAGATGACAGACTTGAGACTCCCCCGTGGTCTCAAACCCGGGAGGTTGTTGCATATACACAGTTTCCTGGAGATCACCGTTCAGAAACGCATTTGTGACATCCAGTTGGAGTAGGGGCCACTGGCGATGTACCGCAACATAGAGGAGAACCCGGACTGTATTGAGTTTGGCCACCGGGGAAAAAGTCTCCTCGTAGTCGAGCCCCTGCTGCTGGGTGAAGTCACGAGCCACAAGGCGGGCCTTTAGGCGGTCAATAGTGCCATCAGCAGCATGTTTAATAACAAAGACCCATTTACACCCAACGGGTTTCTGACCGGGAGGAAGAGGGACGAGAGTCCAGGTCTGGTTAGTCCAGAGAGCAGCCATTTCCTCCTCCATGGCAGCCCGCCAGCCAGGATGTTCAAGCGCCTCCTGCACAGAATTAGGAACAGAAACCGAGGAAAGAGAAGTAGCAAAATTGTGAAGATGGGGAGATAGGCGATGTAGAGAGACGTAGTGAGCCAGAGGATGAGCGGTGGATGTCTGTACCTGATCTGCCGGGCGCGAAGTAACCGTGGTTGAGGCGGACTGCAGAGGGGCCATAGAGCAACGGGGGCGACGAGTATAGACCCGGATGACGGGTGGTGCGGGGGGACAGGAGGTAGAGCTGGTGGAATCGGTAGCAGCGGCGTTGTAACGGGGAGAACTGGCCGTGGGATGGATGGAGGTAAAGGAGCCGAAGGGATAGGAGTAGTGAGAGAATCCGAAAAAAATGGTTGAGTCTCGCGGAAGGTGACATCCGCAGAGACGAAGAGCTTCTGAGTGACGGGAGAATAACAGAGATACCCCTTCTGAGTACGGGAATATCCCACGAAGATGTGTTTAGCCGCCCGGGGATCCAATTTGTCCGAGGGCGGGCCCAGATGGTGGACGTAACAAGTGCTACCAAAGATACGGGGCCGAAGAGGGAAAGCCGGAGTCGAGGGAAACAACAGGCTGAACGGAGTAGCATAGTGGAGGACGGAGGAAGGGAGACGGTTGATGAGAAAACAAGCCGTGGAGACCGCAAAGTTCCAGTAATGCTTGGGCACATGCATTTGAAGCATGAGGGAGCGAGCCACATCAAGTAAGTGGCGGTTTTTTCGTTCGGCAACGCCGTTTTGTTGAGGCGTGTAGGCACAAGAGGTTTGGTGGATAATCCCGAACTCAGAGCAGATAGTAGCGAAGTCGTGGTCAGTGTACTCACGAGCATTATCCGTGCGCACAGTTTTGATAATTGTGTGAAATTGGGTACGAGTTTCAACGACAAAGGCTCGAAAAATGCGAGGAAGCTCGGAGCGATCACGAAGTAAGTACAACCACGTCATGCGAGAATAATCATCAATGAAAGTAATAAAATACCGGAAACCAGAAATACTAGTAATTTTATATGGTCCCCATACATCAGAATGCAATAAATCAAACGGAGCAGAGCTCCGAGTACAATGAGCAGGATAAGATGAACGCGGCTGCTTGCCGAGGATACAAGACTCACACTGAAACAGATGGAGAGAGATATCAGGGAGAGCCCGCTGGGGAACAGGTAGAGGAGCGTGGCCAAGACGGCGATGCCACTCGGTGGAGGAAACAGAGGAGACGGAGGAGAGGATGGTAGGAGGTGTGAAGACCCTAATTTCAGGCTTCCCAAAATGATCGGCATTTATTTTCAGCAGTGGATGTAAGGAGAACAAAATAACACAAGACATCTTTATTTCATTATTTCTTTTACAACACACAGCGTTTTACTCGAAATCTGCTAAAAATTTACAATAAGTTTCTGAGCATAACAGCTTGTGACTAACAGAGCCTTCTTCGATTCCTTTATAGACGTCTAACCATACCTTCTCCCAGTCTTCTGGCGCGAACCTTCTACGAACGTCTGAGGTCCCACCTGTTGCCTGACAAAAATATGGATCCACTAAGGGTTAGTCATAAAATTATGACTATGTGAGATAATTATTTCGTGAAATGTTGTACATGCAAACAATGGGTGTGCTAGCAATATGCATACATCACAATAATAAATAATTAATCCTTTAAAGTTAAATTCTAAAATCACCCCCTTATTTTAGTTACATAGAATGGGAAATGCTCCGGAGATGCAACTTGAATTGGCCACCACCCACTTAAGGGCTTCCCACTTAAGGGCTTTCCGTAGGCTCACCCCTACGTGGTGAATCCATCAGTGGATGCCTCCACATCATTGGATTCGAAACCATCACATTTCCCTATGAAGATTTTTAAATGACTTTTATCTTAACTCATAAAACAAAAAGTTTAAATAGAAATGGTTCCCCTCAGAAACATCTATATCGCTTTTATAATTTTTCCCTCGCCCACATTTTACTTCATAGCGATATTTAAACTCATATGCACAGGCACTTTATAATTTCATAAAAATGCAATATGATCGAGAAATAAGTGAATATAGCTAAATCAAGAAATAAGAACTCACTACAGCTTTGCCTTTATTCGCGTTTCCGCCACGATTCTCTTGTGACGCCATCCTCTTATTTCGAAATCTTGGAAACCACTGAAATTTGCATAGGGTTGCGCCACAATTTACACGTAGCATAGAGCATAAAGGGTTTAATAAATAAAAGAGTAATCAATAATGCTCAATCTGATTCTATACTTTGCCGGACAACGAAACATGCCTCAACATAGCTAAAACCATCCCTCCAAATGGACCTCCGTCCAATTAAAATCATTGTCCAGCAATGCATAAATCCAGACAGCAAGAGCAATAACTGAGAAAACAAATAAAAGAAGAAGCAGAGGCAGAGGTGGCCAGTGAAGAAGAAGAACCGAACACAGTAGCAGAAGGAGAGCAGCAACCTTACCAGAAGAAAAGAGAACCAGAGCAGCCCTAGTAGAAGAGCAGCAGCACAGTATTAGAAGGAGGAAGAACAGTAGCAACAGCAGGAGGGCTCGGCAGAACCGCACAGGCTCCGACAAGGGCGGCAAAGCAGCGTCGGTACGTCGATCGTACGACAGAATCGCACGGCCCAGCAGCTCAGTGACGCCGGTTCTAAATACGCAGAGGCACGGGGAGAGAGAAGGAGAGGTGTAGCTAGAGGAGGAGGAAGACTGAAATCGCAGAAGCAGGAGGTCGACGAACAGCAGTGCGGGAGAAAGATAGCGGCCCGGCTCAATTTATACAGTAAAATCAGCGGCTAAGCGGCAATGTCCAGCCAAAGCACCGCTCCAAGTGTCCATGAAACGAACCAAATTTTATCTCCAGCAAACACTTAATCACTACAGCCAGCACCTAACTATCCAGCACTTCCAAAATAAAGCCCAGCACAACTATACACAGCCAGCACTTTCTTAAGCAAAGCCCACTTCCAAAGGCCCAAAAGCAAGCCTCAATAATCAAACCAGCCAAGGAATAATAAGCCCATGAAACCAGCACACTTAAGCAAATCCAAAACAACTTTACGCAAATCAAAACTCAAAATATGTCGAAAATAATTGTGCCTTTTCATCATCGGGGAAGCAAAAATGAAGAAAAATGTAAGCATACGGGCGAAATACATTAAGCGTGCAACTGAACTAAAATGCGGGTGTTACAGGAGGTGTGTCGAGAAGGTAGAGCCCGTTCCGCAATCCGCCTTTACCAATGGTAATCCGCGTCCTGCGATCCTGTATGACAAAAGAAGAGGAAATGAATATGACAGAGCAATCCAGATCAGTAGTAAGGCGACCAACAGAAAGTAAATTAAAGGGGGAACTCGGAACATGAAGAGCCGAGCGGAGAGGAAACGACGGGCTGAGAGAGATGTCCGCCGATCCGGAGACGGGAACAAGGGCCCCATTAGCCACGGTGATAGACCGCAGATGAGGAGAGTCCGAGTATGTGGCAGACCGCTGGGACGTAATATGATGAGTGGCACCGGAGTCCATGATCCAGGACGGTCCGGTGGAGAGACAGGCCGTACCTGCTTGGGAGACGAAGGTGGAGGCTAGGGAAGCAGGAGGCGGGTTGAGCAGTCCCTGGAGGTGTTGGAGCTGGAGGCGGACAACTTCAAGGTCCGGAGAGGCAGGAGAGGAGGCATCTGCGGCCACCGAAGCCGTCGGTCGAGGAGGATATCCATTCTTGCGGTAACAGGTCGCTTCAAGGTGTCCGTCCTTGCCGCAGTAGGAACACTTCGGCCGCCCCCTGCCACCACGCCCGCGGCCCCGAGAGCCGGAGCGGCCACCACGAGCAGCGGGAGGCAAGGGAAGCAGGGGCGGAGGGGCCTGTTGAAGAAGGGCCGAGGAAATCGGCACAGGAGCATCCGGAGGAGGCGTCACGCGGAGGAGCATGGAACAGATCTCAGAAAGGGATGGAACGGTGGGAGACGCCAGAACCTGAGTCCGGATAGTCTGAAGGTGAGGCGGAAGACGAGCCATCATAATAGCAATGCAAACCGCCTCCTTCTGAGCGCGCTGGGCAGCATAATCACTGGTAGAAGGCTGATGCAGTATCCAGGCCTCGGCCAAAGTCTTAGCCCGAGCGACAAACGACGTCATGTCCGGGGCGCCACCGGCGTCGAGAGCAACGAGATCAGTGAGGATGTCGTAGAGGTGCTGAAGGCTGTCCTTGCCGGAATAGAGTGAGTGCAGCTCATCCCATATAGACTTGGCCGTCTCGTGATACATGGCCATCTGATACGGCTCACCATCCAAGGAGTTGAGGAGCCAAGTCTGCACACGACCATCGTTGCGGAGCCAATCGTCCGTAGGGGGAGCCGGAGGAGCCTGTGTGAGGTAAGACAGGAGGCCCTTGGCCTGGAGAACCCGGCGCACAGAGTGCGCCCAAGGGAGAAAATTTTTCTTCCCGGAGAGAGAGATAGTGGTTATGCGCAATTCATCGCGCAGGTCTGTAGGACAAGCTGGGCGGTCTGCGGGCGGACTAGCCGCCGGGCCGGTGGAGTCAAGAGAGGATTCCATAGACCAGGAAGACAAGCCGCACCGACTTGGGAGGAGGCCGCAGCGAATAGGCAGGGGTCCGCTGGAGAGGCAGGCCGCAGAGAGGGGAGGAGACCGCCGCGACTAGGAACAAGCTGCAGCGACGAAACAGCGAGCAGACAAGGCCGGGAGAATGAACCCGCACGGTCACGATGCGAACACCAGCGGCCAGACAGGCCACGACCAGAGCGGGTAAGAAGCAGACCGCACGGTCTGGAGGCCGCGAGAAGGCGACGAGAAGAGAAAAGAGACCGCGAGTTAACAAACTCGAGCGGATAGGAGAGAGAGAAGCCGCGAGTTGACGAACTCGAGCGGGAGGGAGAAAAGAGACCGCGAGTTAACAAACTCGAGCGGATAGGAGAGAGAGAAGCCGCGAGTTGACGAACTCGAGCGGATAGGAGAAAAGAGAAAAGAAATCGAGCGGTGAGAAGGAAACCGCAAGGAGCAGACGCCGAGCGGATAGGAGGGGAAGCCGCGCGGATAGAACAAGAGACCGTGCGAGACGCACGGGAGGTGGGGTCCACGGGAGAGAGGAGAAAAACTATAAAAGGGGGGGGGGAGAGGAGAGAACCTGGATCCACGGGGTGAGGCAGCGGACTGTCCGTTGAGGCCGCGGACAGCGAGCGAGTAGCGGCGGATAGAAAGGAAGCAGACCGCTGGAGACCGCAAATAGTCCGCGAGGAGACCGCGGAGTCCGCCAGAAGGCGGCGGGTAGAGCGGTTAAAAAATGCACAGGACGGTTAGAGATCGGAACCTGCCTCTGATACCATGTTGAGAGAAGCCAAAACTTGTATGTATTGCTTGTGTAAGTAAATACAAGGAGAGAATACACTTATATAGGAGATGAGAAGAGAGGAAAAATCCTATACAAGATGTGGGACTAAAGAAGAGAGAATACTAGGGCCTCTTTGGGCCTTTATACATGGGCTTTTCTAATATAAATAAATGCATACATTGATTTCATAGTATGGCACATCTAGTCCTATACATGGAAATTGAAGGGGATCTGTTACGGAGGAGAGGAACATATGAACTTAACTGCAACATTGAAGGGAATCCAGAAAGTCAGGGCATCGATGAATAGGGGAAAAATAAAGAGAATAAGTGGTTACTCATATATTCATTTCATTATTGCAAAGAATCAGTAAAGAGATATCAAACCTTTATTTTATTTTAGTATAAAATGCTTAAAAATATTGATCAGTTCATATCTATCTTGTAAGAAATAGACCAAAGTATATCTAAACAAATCGTCAATGAATGTAACACAATACAAATTATCCATACTTATGGATGCAGTAGGACTAGGACCTTATATACCAAAATATACTGCATGAAATGAGCGGTAACTCTTTTTGTAGTTTTGATAGAAAATGCAGTATGATTCTAATACATACTCAACTGAAAAAGACAAGTAATTGATGAAGGATAACAGGAGGATGTAAGAAATAGACCCAAGTATATCTAAACAAATCGTCAATGAATGTAACACAATACAAATTATCCATACTTATGGATGTAGTAGGACTAGGACCTTATATACCAAAATATACTGCATGAAATGAGCGGTAACTCTTTTTGTAGTTTTGATAGAAAATGCAGTATGATTCTAATACATACTCAACTGAAAAAGACAAGTAATTGATGAAGGATAACAGGAGGATGTTCAAGACTCTAATGTCACTCAAGGAAGGAAACTTTAGCAGCAGATCTATAAGAAGATGGAAGGTCATCCATATAGTAGAGTCCCACAACTCAGTCCTAGTAGGAGCCATCTTATCCAGTGACGGTCCTGAAAATAATACAACAACAACACTCAAGCCTTTATCCCACTATAGTGGGGTCGGCTATATGGATTCTTTGTCGCCATTGTTCCCTATCTTTTGTCATAATCTCACTAATGTCTAAGTAAATCATGTCTTTCCTTATAGTTTCATTCCAAGTCTTTATTGGTCTACCTCTCCCTCGTTTAACATGACTAGTGACTAGACTCTCACAACGCCTCACAGGTGCCTCTAATGGTCTCCTTTGTACGTGTCCAAACCATCTTAGTCGAGCTTCTCGCATCTTCTCTGCAATTGGTGCTACTCCTGTCTTATCCCTGATACATTCATTCCTAAATTTATCCAGTCTCGTGTGTCCATACATCCACCTAAGCATTCTCATCTCCGCAACTCCCATTTTTTGCTCATGTACACAATTCACTGCCCAACACTGAACCATAGAGCATCATGGGTCTAATTGCAGTACAGTAAAACTTGCCCTTAAGTTTTAGTGGTACTTTACAATCACATAAGATCTCTGACGCGCCTCTCCACTTCAACCAACCCGCTTGAATTCTACGTGCCACATCTTTATCAATACCTCCGTCTTTTTGAACTATCTATCCAAGATATTAAAACACTCACTACAGGAAATATTTTGATCACCCAACTTAATAACGAAGTCATCCGTCCTTCTTGTGCTGCTAAAATAAGCTTCATGTACTCCGTCTTTTCCCTCCTCAACCTAAAACCCCTCATTTCTAAAGTATCTCGTCAAGATTCAAGTTTTGTGTTTACACCCTCGTGCGTCTCATCAACCAAAATGATATCATCCGCAAACAATAAACACCAAGGTATTGCTTGTTGGATATGTCTGGTGAGTTCATCTAAGATAAGAGTAAAGAGATAAGGTCTTGAACATAATAATGAGAGAAAAAATAAGGCACAACAATTTAATCTTTTCATTGCAACACTAATAGAAGTAAGATATAAGGAAAAATATGGACATAAAAGCATTTTTCAATTTGAGGTGAGTGGGCGTGACAATAAGTTAACCACCCCGTCCCACAAATTGGAGCAAGGGACCCATCGACAAACTATTTAAAACTATTAAAGGGACTAATTACTAAAGGTCAAAATTAATTTAAAGGTCATATTATGTATGGTTAACTAAAATTGAAAGAATCTAGTTTCTAAGCAGACAAGAGTAACTTGGGTGATTTTAAATCTTAAGAGGCGCCGTACTTGTAATTATGAGGTGCATATTTTAACTTATAATTTGTGGGTAGAAAATAACAGGGATTTGAATGATGGTCCTAGGTTTGCAATCTATTTAAAATTGTTTCTTTTGATCACTAATTAAATCAGTTTCGATCATAAAGGGAAGACACTCTATTAATCGGCAATCATTCTATGCGTATTCGTATAGGGTTCGGTATGTCTATACTACAAACCACAGAAGGTTCTCTTCACTGGAGATCATTTTGCAAAATCTGGAGATTCAAAGTTTACTATATTTGCACATTATAACAAGGATTCAGGTATTTTACTTACATGTAATGGGAGCAATATTTTATATATGTTAATAATTTGTGGCTTTGAAACTGTGAAATGCTTGTGAATTTTCAGTTGAGATGCAACTTGATAGTGTGAGAAAGCTTATGGACTTGGACTTGAAATGGATCCTACCCGGTAGGTATTTTCTTCTTCGTAATAGCTAATTCGGATATCAGTTCTCGCGGTGAAGATGAGAATGCGAACTCTTCTCGTCCTCCAGGTCATGGACGAAGCATTCAGTTCAGAGACAACCAGGAGAAGAACTCGGCATTAGAGGATTTCTTGGCTCGCAACTGAACTTCGTAAAACATCCCCAGCAACAATTTACGCCTCCAGAGATGAAATGTGAACAATGCACGGTGCAAAGAGTTTACAATAAACTGATTTGGAAGATATAATGGTTTTTCCACCTGCTTTGTTTTACAATAAACTGATTTGTAAGCTTTTATGTAAAGAGATTTTCAAATATTTCTCATCAAGGCAATCTCTATATATAATCTTTTAGGTTAAATACACAGCTCCTCGTTTGCTCGCCTAGCCTTTGTTCCGAGGGATGTTGATGCGTTTCATAGTTCAAATGTACTCGTTGAGATAAAATTTTGAAAGCGTCTTTGTTCAATTATGGTGCAGGCCCTATGGCCTTCTAAGGGTATATTTGATTCGGCGGTGGCGGGTGCATCCGGTGGGTCGAAACGGTACTTTGGAACCGGAAGGGGAGAGGTGGGGGTCAAAACGGAGCGGAGCAGACCAGTTTCCTCCTTATTGCGGGTGCAAACGGAGCAAACGCCAGCGCGGCCGTTTGTTTACCCGCCGTCCGGCAGCATTTGCTCCAAACGGATGCGGCGAAATGCTGAAGTCTTATCAATAAAAGTCTTGGTGTGCATGCTAAGCGGCAAATATGTATGTATGCAAAGGGGGACAACCTGGTCGTCGTTGAGTGTTATGGGTGTGTTACGTGCTGTAAGGTGCGGTCAGAAATGGCATTGTGAGCGTGCCGTGGGCATGGAGATGTTGTGACTGTGCCGTGGCGTGCGGGCGTTGTGAACACACCGTGCGTGCGGAGGCGTTGTGAGCGTGTCGTACGCGTAGAAGCATTGTGAGTGTGTTGCGCACGCGGAGGCATTGGGAGGGTGCTGTGTGCGCGTCATGAGCATGAGGGCGTTGTGAGCGTGGCAGCGTTGTGAGCGGAACAATTCTGCGTGCCGCTTTGTTCCACGCGCGATGTAGTGTGGTGCGGGACTCAGTGTGCTCAGCCGTTCCAGTGTCGGATTGCGAGTTTTCATAATTACAGGTACCTCTCATCTATGTTTCAATATTACAATAACCTCCCCCCTTCAAAATTGCCCCGCTTACAATTGCACCCTTCCCTCCGAAAATTTAAGAGCATTGTTAATAGCACACCTTATCTCGCTATTAAAGCACACTCGAAAAACCTTCACCCATTTTCCAATTAGCACAACCCAAAAAAAAAATCTTAGACATAAATTTGGAAATTAATAACACTTATTTGAGAACACCTACATAATCTCAAAAATGAAATGATCAAATGAAGCTCCATCATTTGAAAATTTAAGAAGGCCACCCAAACATGAACATATGCATACTCAAACAAACCTTAGCCTAAATCTCTATAAAAGTGCAGAAAAAGCAAAAAAATTTGAATATAATGTGAGTACCCTTAGTGTACAAGGCGAAAACCTACTAATCTCTCCATAATAGAAGTCAAAGCAGAAAATTTAAAATATAATGCAAGTACCTGAATTGAACTAGCAAACACCTGCTCATCTCTATAATATAGATGTCAAGAGAAGGTAAATTTAAAATATAACGTGAGTACTTAAAGTTAACTCGCGAACACCTGCTAAT